>JAMXBD010000900.1:0-582087 GCA_024138025.1 Combretum micranthum | reverse complement strand
TAAGTCATGACATGTATGTTATACTTGTAGCATGAATTAGTGTCATTGTAATTCAAGCCGCATAAGGTTTCGCGGCATAGGTACGTATGACTTGTGTGATGCTTGTTAGGTTAGACATTATAATAATTTGACTAATGCTTAAACTTGGCTAATAATGTGTATTGCTTGTTGTTTGGTCATCTTGAGTCGGAGAACGACGTTCTTGTTAAGGTCTCAGATCTTGACACGGTAGTTAAGTGCTTAGGCATCTTATTATGGCTCGCAGGTAATTAATGAGGGGAGCAGAATCAGGCGTAACGGTCACCCGAATAGAGAGAAGTTATATCGAGCATAGTTTAGGGATTATGGGTTTTGGCAAACTATACGATATAGATGGACTGTGACGGTGATATCTGAATAACGACTGTAAACCTTAAAGGAGGCTACTTTTTATTTTTCTTTTTGGGCGAGAAGCCGATTTTTCTCGTTAACACCCAATACTGCTGTGGTGTTATTGGAATCTAGGTCTCGTCGTGTTGCTCTGAGTCATGAGTACTCCTATATTGATTGTTGCACTTAAATTAAATATTTAAATTTATGTTTGTTTTATTAGTATAGGCTTGCATGTGCATATCTTGTGTGTTTGTGTTGCTTGTATAGGCTTCGCTCACCCCTTTAGGGAAATTTTTTTTTTCACTGCGAGAAAAGCTTATATGCTTTGATGTTAACCTCAACTTATGGAATCAAGTGTGTGCTTTTAGAGTTTCCAGACAACTTATGGAATAGGTTGTTTAGTTTAATTTTAATACTTTAGTTAGGTTTGCATTATTGAAAATTATGGAGATCCAATATGTTAAGATTCTTAATAACATGTAATATTTCAAATACTTGTGGCTTATTTATTATTGGTGGATTTTAGTTGTTATGAGCCTTAGCACACTTATACATGCATGAATATGTGGCAGACTGCTCACATCCTTAAATCCTGGAGTGTGATAGTTTAAGAGCTCAATTGGTAAGAGGCGTTGCCTTTACAACAAACAAAAGCTCAAGTCATGGGTTCAATCCCTCAAGGATGTGGCAGGGGTTAACTCTTCTTAAGGTTAACAATACCTTATTATGTTGATAGGGAACTCATTTTGGTGATCTCTCAAAGTCGATGCCTATGGAGGCTGCGGTCCTAGCATCACGTCAGCCACATAAGCTGTGGTGAACTATGGGCATGACATACTACATTTGGTGAAGTAAATGCTATCTTTACTCAAAATGCAAAGAGTAATAGAAGTGATGGAGAGGTACAGGTTATCCCATGCACGACATTAATGGGAGTTTTCTAAAAGATTATGGGGGAGGATTTTTAGTGGTCATGTATACACATGGGGAAGGGGGGTGGAGTTGGTTGGGTTGTCATAGGCGGAAGGATAGGGTGCATTAGCAGCCAAAGAGACATGCTAGAGGTTGACTGATATCCCTGGAATAGGAAAGGAGACGCAATCCATAAACCTAGTACAAGGTAAATGTAGTGTGGAGGTATATAACAATAAATTGCATGTTGAATTTTGTGTTTAAGCAGAATAGAATATTGAGAAGTTTTTGGATTTTTTTGTAGCAATAGTTACAGTCTTTGATTACATGATACCATTGGAATAAAAGAAAGTGGTTTTGGGCTTACATTAGCAAATATGAGCCAACAAACCATAATTATTTTAATTGAGTCTAAACATATTATGCAAGTTTATTTCCAATTTATAAGTATTGAAATACCTATTGGGTTCAAATTCAATCTTAGGCCGAAAAGCCTTAAAATATTCTTAGTGGACCTAAATAGATTTTAATGTCCAGTAGAGAAAATTAAAATAAAAAATTCAATTTTTTTTTTTTTTGTTTATATCCAATTTTTAAGTCCAATATCAAATTTTACTCAAATTAGACAATTCAATTCTTAACCTAAGTCCACCTAACTAATAATAATACTCTTTAATGAGCTCAATTATCAATTTTGTAAAGTACATTACCTTCAATAGCGTAACCGTTTAAGACTTTTATTGAGCTTAGTTTAGGATTTCAAAAAGCTCAATACTCTAAAATAAGAATTTAAATATTCTTATCTTCTGGGCTTAATCTAAAATTAATTAATTCCATTATCCTAAAATGAAGTCAATTCAAGCTATCAAAAAAATATGATCATATATAGATGTGTGTGTATAAGAAATATAATGCACTAGAAGTGCATGTACTTTTCAGTTTTGGTAAATTAGCTTATAAAACTTTCAATTTTAGCAATTTAATTTTTCTTCTTAATTTAGTCTCAAATAGTGTCCTTGTTAACAAAAAGTTAACAGTTGTTACAATTTTTCGCACTTTAATGTCTGTATGTCAGCTTCTATTGTGTTTTAGTGCCTAAACTTTAATTTTAATGCATGTTAATGTCTTTTCAATAAATAATGCTTAAAAATTAATAATTAATTTTCATAATTGATATAGCATTTTAAGATTCAAATCAAAGTTAGACATTTAAGTAATATTATTTTAGAAATTAGAACGATATTTAATGTCTATAGGGGTGTATTATAACCGTTTAAAAATTTAATCCGATTTGTGTAATTTTACAATGCATGGTAAGATCTTATTTCAAATAAAATTGATGTTAAGAGATTTGTATTGATATAAGATTTCTTTTCTGCATATAATTTCTTTTCATGATTGAATTACTGCATATTATTTCTTTTTCTTTTATCTCTAAAATAAATATCAGTTAAAAATCTACAATTAATTCTTCACTTAAATTTCAAAATAATATATCAATTATGAAAATTAAAATATTTTTTTAATTAACTAATTATTGAATATATACTAAAATTCATCAAATTCCAGTACAAATACCATTCATACAATTAAAGCCGAAGTATAGGTTGACATAAAAAAAAAAAAAAGCAACGGTCTCGTTAACTCTTCCGTTAACAAAGACATTAAAATGAAATGAAATTAAAAAAAAAAAAAAAAGGTACTGAATCACTAAAGTTGAAAGCTTTGACATTAACTTGCTAAAAATGGAAATTATAGATACTTATGGTGCCATTATCTCATATATAAGACTTTTACCTTAGTAAATAATTACATATAATTGAATAATTAATATTAGTTTGATAATTAATTGAGAAAAAATCTACTATAGCATGGAATTACTTTTCATGGTTTGAGTAATGAATAAATATTCAGAGGTATCAAGGAGAACGTTGTTGAATAGATTAGAAGTTCCGAATATGGTCAAGTATCATGTAGACTGACTAGTATCAATTTAGAAATTGTATTTGCTTTGTAAAGTCATTGATAAGATTACATATTTCATATTTATTTATTTTATTTTTACAAACAATTTGAAAAATATAAATATTGTTAAGATAAGACTGAGGATAATTTCGCCATAGTATGGAATGACCGATGTTCCACCAACATCATTCATAATAGTAAGGAGGATGCAATGATTTGTTAGTACCTTCATCGCAGGGCAATGCCCGTGAGTTGATGATGATGAACAGTTGTCGTCCCCGTTTGCATTCAGATGTGTGCTTGCCTCCCAGTTAAGAAGAAAACATAGGAACAAATATGATGGATTCTAATCATTTTCTAGCTTCCTCTATTCTTTGTGGAGATAAACGGAAACGATGTCCTTGCTTTATATCTATATATATATGAGCACATTTAAGGGAAGCTCGTTTACTTCGTTGAATAATAAAACTGTGATGGAATTCTTATTACTGAGAAATGAAATATAACTGTAATTAAAATTTTGTTTATTGATTTTTTATTTAAATTTGGGTATTTTGGAAAAAAAAAAAACAATTCTAGTATTGAATTTTCATTCATAGGTTTGAGAAAAGAATGCATATTCAATATTTTGTATTATAGAGATTTCTTATAGAATTGCTATTATGGTCAAGTGAACGTCATAATAGCCATTTATAATAGAATTACAATTACAATAAAATAAACAAGCAGAAAATACTTTAAATTAAAAAATTCAACACCCGCATCCATCCAGAGAAATGTGAATTCCGTGGCTTTTATTTTATCTTTACAAATAATTAGATAAAAAGAATATCGACTCATACATGTACTTTTAGGTTTCAAGTTCCATTATTTTGTATTTTATTCTTGAGGTTTTTTCTTTTTTTTTTTTTTTTCTTTCTTTCAATTGCTTTTTAAGAGATCGATGCTCTGGATTTTTATTATATATCACTTTTCACATTAAAAAAAAAAGAAAGAAAAATTTAGGCCAAAGAAGTTGATATAACTGAGATGAAGGATTGGTTAGATAATATATTTTACATTTTATGTGCATACAATATGTAAATACAAATAAAATTTTAGCATATATAAAGCGTATAAATCACCTATAATAATTGTTTAGAAACTACACAACATACTATTGTGCGTGTTGAAATTTTATAAGTGCTTAGGAATAGTGCATAGTGTATATTATGGGGCAATTTTTCAATATAGCTTAAATAAATAAGTTGAGGTAGCAATAAATCTTATTCTTCTATTCAAATGCGAATATTGTATTTTTTTATTTTTTTTAAGTTGAGGTACCAATGAAGTGTTCGTCTAATTCACCCGGTATCTTATCGTTTCTTGTTAACTTTATTTAAAGTGTCATCTATTATTTTCCGTAGGGAGGACTAAAGCAGTCAATCTGAAGCAAGATTGCGATTTAACGTACGACAAGTTTGGCATCGCCAGGAGGTTTTCAAACTTTGCCATTATGGCTGCATACTTTTATATATTTTATTAGCATGCCGATTCCCAAGAGTGGAGACATGAGATCCGAGGTGCAAGAAAAGAACATTCGACAGCAGCTTTTGACTGGCCAATCCTTTAGCAAAGACAGTTATATTATATTCAGGATTAAGTAGTGTCCATTAGCTTGGTTCAAAGCGTAATCAAAATGTCAGTAGCAGAACTTCATTTTAAACTTCTAAATGCGTCCAACTAGATTCTAAATTATCCTTGCAACGATGATAATAGAGTTCCTATTACCGAGAATAAAGAAATACCCGTCATGGGAGAACAAAAGAAATTCTAACATTTTTAATACGTTCAAATTTAAAGAAGAATTATGGTTTGATAAGGTGTTATACTCCATCTTAAAGATTGATCCATATTATTTCATCTAAAAGAGTGATCATATTATTACATGGATTCTCAACTAGGGTTATAAGTGAGTCAAGAGATAATTTGCGAACTACTTGAGGTCAATTCGACAATAACTTGGATTGGACTCAACTGTAATCGAGTCAATGTCAAGTTCGAGCTACTCAAGTAACTATCGAGTTTGAATTCAAGTTCCAAAATACTCAAATCAAGTAGTTAGTGAGCCTATTCAAGCTTCTTCTATTTTTTAGTAAAAATTTTATAAACTTTATGCTTTTCCTATTTTCAAAGCTTATTTTCGTTTTTTTTTTCTCTTTATACTCAATTATTAGTGTTAAAACCACATCAACTAAAAATCATATTATATTCTTGAATTCCAACTTTTTTTTTTTAATCCAATTGATTTTTATACAAATATTCAAGCCTAACCAATTTGATTTCAAGCTTAAAAAATAAAGCTTAATCAAATTTGAGTTTGTGTTCAAGCTCTAAATAATTCGTTCAAGTCAAGTTCGAGCTTGATACTGTATCATCTCAACTTGACCCGCTTATAGTCCTACTCTCAATTATGATTTGAACTTTTTTTAATTGTTGGTTTTATACATAATTACTTCATAAATTGCTATTTTAAATTCATAATGAAAAAAAAAAGATATGGAAAGTTTAATTGAGTATTAAGTTAAACACTTAAAATTTTAGGTAAAATGGAATTTTCATGCAAGTCAAATTATCATATCGGATATTTTCTATTTTTTAATACATTCTTATGTTATTTTGTATCCTTTTTTTCTTTAGCTTTTTATCATATTGATGCAATAAAGTTTTTTTATATACCACTTTTTCCCTGGAAAAAAAAAAAAAAGAGAAAAATTTAGGCCTAAGAATTCAATGTAACCGAAATGAAAGCCTCATTAGATAATATATTTCATGCGCTATGTACATATGATATGTAAACACCAAAATATTTTAACATGTATAAAGTGTGTAAATCACTTGCAGCTAAGGGTTTGGGCATAGATTGGTTTAATTTGGTTTTACTAGAAACCAAACTAAACCATATTTGCAATTTGGTTTTTTTCCAGCAAGAAAGTAACGGTTTAGGTCATGTTAGAAATTTTCTGAATCAATAAATAACAATTTGGTTTGATTCAATTTACGAATTAGATAAAAATTGTAATTTAAAATCTTATTTGTTCTAATTCTTTTACATTTGTATGGATATTCAAATATTTAAATTACTTTACCAAAATTTATTTTGCAAATCACAACAAAATACTTTATAACTCTATTCATACTCATTATTTCTGGTCTCCATAAAATCATTAAATCATAATCATCCATCAACAAAATGCATTCACTAACTAATACATAGCAAGCTATAATCTATAATAGTCCAAAAAACCATAACGTCGATTATCTATCAACAAATATTGCCAAAATAAAAATTATCTACCAACAAAAGTCATCCACAAATAAAAATTATCCCCAAACAAATTACACACTCCATGGGTTTAAAACTATAAAAAAAAAAAGGAAGAAAATCCTAAGCAAATAACTTCATTAAAATGGGTTTTAATCAAAGGATTTTTAATTATTATGCGGATCTAAGTTGCTGATAACTTGTTAAAAGATTCTGGTTGTCTGATCTAGATCTAGAGTTTCTGATCTTGAGAGATGCTTTAACTTACCTTAGTGAACCTAACTATACATGAATACCTAGCAAACAATTTTTTGAGTTTATTAGGAAATCACATAATAAGGACTTGGAGAAGCAAATCCTAAGCTCTATTCTGCATCAACAAATTTATGTACTTAATTTTCCTTGAAAGCATGTATATAATTAGTTTGAACCTTAGCTTAGCTTTTTGTTGTTTATCATGTTCTTCTAAATCTTTCTTTGGCTAGATAATAAATAAGAAGTAAGTAAGGTAGATGCTAGCAATTCCTAAGGAATACAAACTAATACTTTCTATACTACTTCGGTAGATGCGCTTGCCTATGTTAGTGATTACGACCGAAGTTGAGCAAAACTTAATAGCATGTTTATAAGATTTTGGAAAACTTTGGCTTCATGTTTGTGCTTTTAAATGTGAAACACATACACTAACCACTAAACCAAGAGAAGCTAGACTCAAGCATCTTTTTAACAGTCATATTCACACCATATTGACTATTAATAGGTCTACTATGACAATGAAAAGAAAATCCTCTGCCCTTCCTCATGCGAAATGTATCTTTAAATTACATGATCAGCGCATATTTAATAACTCATATTTACATTATTCAAATCATGGGGATATGTGCTCGTTTTACTTAATTATTTGATAAAATTCCCATGAAATAGACTTTTATTGTTTAATTTGTCTTTTTTTTTTTAGCTTTAATTGTGCTTAAAAGGAGCAATGGAGAAGATTTGATCAAAATTTTGAGTTAAATTAACAAAAACATGAAATATAGGCTAAAGTCACACTCACGGTCTTAAACCATGATTCACATTGAAGTCCAAAACTGCCCCTATGATTGAGCCAAAGAGAAAACATGAAGACTAGGGAACAAAGCCAACCACGACGTGAACCACCCCTGCAATTAAACCCCGCTGTTGACAGTGCGACAAAGTTGAAAAGCACTCAAAGCCAATCGCGGTTTGGAATCAAAGCCATATTACACCAGCAAATAAGCCTCCGATACACGCGAGATTTTCTAGCAAAGTTGGTTCTAACAAAGCTACCACATTAGGATTATAATCTTTACTTATTGCGTGTATGTTGCTAATAAATAGACATATGCAATATTATAGGAGAGGGACTGTACATAAATCATTAGGAATATTCCATACACACTTTTTGTATCATAATTAATTAAAGAGAGAATTCTAATAAGAGAAACTTATGTTTTGCTAAGGTTCAAGCTTTTTGGGGTTAATTCAAGAGCTTGACTTCGAGTTCAACTTGCAAGGACCTATGTGCTTATAAGTATTTTCTATCAATATTTCTCATTATTTCTCTGAAATTGTGTTTGTCTTATGAATATCATGGAAAAATAATTATTTTTAAGCCTAGATTTTGTGGAACTAAAACCTAATTAATGTGATTTCTTTTGTGCATTTATTGAAATATTGTTCAATCTTGTAGTTAATAGCTTGAGTTGCATTTTCTTGGGTTTATGTATGTGTACCATATGAACTCATGTTAGATTTCAACTGGATAGATTGGAAATTTATTCTTTTGAATAGATCTAAGCTATTAATGAGATTGCTAATAACATCTAGAGATAGAATGGTGAGATTCTTCTATTGATTAATCATTCATGATACTTGGTTTTTAATCAAAGGAATCTTTTTTTTTTTTTTTAATACAAATCTAGGTTGCTAACAGCTAAGAAGAGATTCTAGTTATTTGATTTAAGTTTAAATGTTAATGATACTCGAGAGAGGCATTAATATATTTTTGTGAATTCGACAGTACACGAATATTCATCAAAGAACTCACTGAGTTTGTTCAAAAAAATCACATAATAAGGAATTCCTGAAGTAGAATCTATGTTATTCTTTACAATTTGAACTTATCTTTGTGGATTGACCTGAAAGCATGTATATAAGTAGTTTAATCTTGTAATTATTTAGTTAGCTTGTGAATATTGCTTGTTGGTTAGTTTTGTGGAATGTAACTTTAAAAACACAACTCAAAGTGAAAGTTTTTCAAAATTATAACACTAATTGGTTCTATCCAACTTTCGGTCAGTAATTACCAACAATAATGGCAAGCACACCTACATAGTATAGAATTAGGTCAAATTCCAAGGAATGGTGGCATCTATTATACTCACAATTCCTCTATTATCTTAGCCAAGACATATTTAGCAAATTAAAATGAAAACAGAAGTTATGCTAATGTTAATGGAATTCACAAATGTTTTCTAAGCAAAATTAAGGGATTGGTTTGCCACTGTGCAAGATGATAGCCCAGGATTTGCTTTACCAATTCTTTATCATGTAATTTTTTGAAAACCAAACTTAAAGAGAGAGTTGTTTTATGGGGTATTTGCACCGTTGGATTCACTGGGATAAAATAAAGCCTCTCTTAAGGTCAATAACTCTAGATCTAAACCAGACTGTCGAAATCTCTTCTCAAGCTATCATCGGCTTCGATCTACATAAAGTTTAAAAATCCTTATTTTTAAAATCAACTCAATGAATTTCAAAACAAGTGATAGAAAGTCTTCACCTGCCCTCTCTCAAGATATTTAGGATCAACTCTATTAGTAGCCATGGATCTATTCAAAAGAATTGACCTCTCAGCCTAGTCAGTTGAAATCAAATATGATTTTAATTCGTGCACCACGCAATTAGACCTACGAAATTAAAACCAAACTACTAGTTACAAACACCCAGTCAATATTGAATTGAAAGCACAATTGAAATCACATGAATTAGGATTTTGATTCACAAACCCTAAGCTATAGGAGATTATTTGTCATGCCCCCAAAGGTACCTTAAACATAACAGCTCGTCATACTCAATATTAAGACTTAAGTATGACAAACTTAGTCATCCCAAAAGTCTCGATATCGGGTATAAGGTACTTTCACGATCGTAGTGGACCAAACTTTTGATCAAGCCGTTTAAAGTTATACATCATAACAATTAAGAAAGTAAATCATAACAATAAAGTCAAGATCCTTAAAGATATATAAAGAGTCTTACAAACTTTAAGGGGCATTTCCCTATAAAACATCTAATTCTATCATAGTCCGATTACATCTTTGAATTTCTACTAGGAAATCTATTTCTACTTCTAATTCATGTATTCTAACCAAAATCTCTTGGCTCCAAAAGGTATTACCTAAGTGAAGTATGTAAGGACCCGCTATCATCCCTATAATTAAAATAAGCGATAACAGTTCCCCAACGCATATAACCTGCAGAGTTATATGTAAGGTTGTCCAAAAAGAAATGTTTGAGGAATTGTTTGTAATTCCACATAATTAACAAAATTGAAAGAGTAGTTTTTCAAAACTTTTAACAAAACATAACTAATCCCATTAGAATATTTCACAAAAGAAATAAACCCAAGTCATACATAGCTAAGTACATATATATATATAGATATATATATTACAACCAAAGGCTTCTTACAAGCCTTAACAAAATTACACATATAATCCAATTAGAACTTTAAATACAACAACAAAAGCTATCATAACTAGTCTATTACAAAATATGAATTCCATCAAGTCTAAGGTCATCTCTAGTCCTCCAAATAATCAAGAAAATCCTCGAAATCGGTTCCATACCCCATACTCATGTAAAACTCCTGGTTAAAATATGAGCCAAAGGCCCAGTACGCATGTAAAGAATACAAATGCAAAGTGATTCACACATGCTTAAGCTAAATGCAAAATGCAATAACCAATTTATTATCAATCTTAGTTAGTCACTCATGGGAGTATTCAAACTCCAGGCAATAAAGATTTATGGGTGAATCTGAGTAACGATCATAACGCTCAAGGGGTTAATATAAGTAGCTCGGATACTTATACCATCCTAGATAAATTTATCCATAACGATTAAGTAATCTCATTTAAGGTTCTAGACTTTTCTCGACTTTACTTAACTCTATCCATAATACCACTTAATTCAAGTGTTCCCATAAACATTGAATTAAATCATATTACATCCTTTCAAGAATAAACAAATATTATATCGATACCAAATTCCCTATCGATTACCCGCTAGACCACTTATGAAAGTCATAAAAATGACAAGGGTGGTCTAAGTGCCTTAAACTACCATGCTTCCAATCTGAGCAGGGTTACCGCTCTCCTAATGTAAACCCCGAATACTTCCATCATAAGATTGACCCTAAATTAGAAATTATGAAGTCGACTAGTAACCTTAAGAGTTAATGAGAAACCCTAGTTTAAATAGATACTCTAAATTTGATCGGTTTTGGAACTCATAGACTTTATGAAAGGACTGCTTTGACCCAATTGTTTCCAAAACAAGATTTAGTATTCCGAGTTAATAATTCAGGTTAGGATCAAAGGAAACTTCCAATCCTAAACCCGAATCTTTGTCAAACAGATAGAATATATAGGAAAACCTAAATATGAATATTAAGTGATTACCTTAGTATTCGATAGAGACCGGGAATTAAAACAAGGTATAGTAATGAATCTATATTTAGATTGGAACCCTAAAATATGAGAGTTTTAGTTAGTAATAAACTACTTTGATAAGATTTCATAGTGAGTATCTAAATTAATATATATAATTAGTATAGCTTATATATTAGTAGTAATATTACGTAAATGACTCAATAGGGTTTTAGTTAGGAAATTGTGATTTCAAGATAAACGGTTAGGATTATAAATACCCAATAGAAACATAAACTGATGTATAACTTGAGATCTAGACCTCAAATATAGAATTGAATCATACTAATATTCAAATTAGGGTTTCCTAAAGCCCTTGGAGCCTGAAACGAAAATTGACCCAAAAAGCTTTTCAAATTCAAATCGCGTGGGATAAATTTTTCTTAGACAATTAGATACGTATTATTAAAGTTTAAATTTGTACTTTTTGTTAAACTAAACACTTCATTGGATTCATTAAAAACCTTTGTATATGTATATGTACATATATAAGTTAAAATATACCCTAATAGTGTATTAAACTACCCGAAAACTTAGCTAAACAAAATCTAACTAATATAATATATATATATATATATATGGCAACTTGCTGGAGACGGATTGCATTGTTGAAGGGCTGGGATGTTCTCAAATTTGGTGAGCCGAAAAATCCTTCAATAAGTTATGTTAAAGTCAATACAAATCCCCTTCAACCAATCCAAGCTGGCCAAGTCACTCCATACATTAATGATAATCAAACAAAGAGTGAAATGAGCAACAAGCCAGAGCAATTTGTTTCGGAATTGAGGGCAACGCGAGCGGAAACTACACTACCTTATATATATATATATATATATATGCAAACGAACTCGGATGGCTTAGTGAAAAAATTCCAAACCTTCTCCAACCTTCCAGAACCCATCTACATATCATTAGGAGTATAATTAACTTAGGAACAGATTTTAAACGCCCATAATTATCGAGTTCGAAAATTCGAACAAAATATGGGAAAAACGCTCAAGAACAAGCTTAAGGTGAGTCAATCTTATTCCGTGAGTATTCTTTCAATTCTAAGGATGTATACTGACTCTTAGACATCTTAGGAGACTAACCAAGACCACTAGAAGCTTCGGATTTCATCGAGAAGCCACAACGAAGGTATTTTTCCCAAACCCTAGCCGAGCTTGATGACTTGAGATCATGAATAGCATGTTGTTTTTAGGTTATGATTCTTATATATTTAGGTTTATTAGGTCACTAGGAGTCTTTTGGAACTAAAATCACGATGTTTTGACGTCGGGATTCACCGGGAAAGGCCACAGCTCATCGGGGAAGACGATGAATAGTATTTCCCGATGAAGCACAGGCTGAGTGTACGGGCGTACACCCCTCATCCAGCACTTTGTACGGGCGTACTAACCCGTATACCCCTCACCCAGCACGTTGTACGGGCGTACAAAACCCATACCCCTCAGCCAGCTCGTTGTACGGGCGTGCTTAACCCGTACCCCCCCTAGCAAGAACTTTGTACGGGCGTACTCAACCCCGTGCACGCCTCGGCCATAAGAAAAGAAAAACGAATTTAAGTATACATAATTATATAATAATTAATTATTTAAATAATTTTAGAATGTTTACTATTTGTTTTCCTGCACCTAATTATTTTCTGAAATAGTAATAGTAATATTATAATCTAACAACATTAAATCCAAAATTTATTTATTTAAATTTAAAAATAAAATTATTATGACTCTATTAAATAGAGGGTGTTTAAATATTATTGTCTTAGAAAAATAATTTCGAAAATAGTTATAATAAAGTTAATAAATTCTTTTATTAACAGATATGTTTTCTTAGTAAAATAAATATATGTATAAACTATGAGTTAGTAAATACTAAGTTATACTAGCATATTTGTATATAAATAGATAACAATGGAAATTTAAATAATCCAAATTTATGAGTATAGGAATATATATACTCTATAAGAAAAATTTATTAAGTAATTTAAAAGAAAATGGAGAGTACAAGAATCTAGAAATTAGAGTATTTCGAAAGAATTAGCTAAAATAAAACAGACCCAACCGACCAATAGGACACTTAAATAACTAATTTGTATAGTTTGGAATTTTAATAATTATATTATTTATTTCAATAGGTGACTCGGGTATTGGGAGGACCTACCTGAAGATTACTACGATTAAATAGGATGGGCAGGTGAGTGACTCAGTCTTATTACATTGGTTGTGCTTGTACTAGTAGTGAACCTTAAATAAAAAGATAATAAAAATTGGTGATCTGTTTTGTGAAAGTGTGTATTGTATTCCATTGATTGCCATGTCACTCTAAAATAAGTGATAACAAATTGCGTGTATCTTGATAATGTATGTAGTATCAGTTGAGTGTCTGTATTGCTTGATCACCCCTAAATTGACTAAAAACTACTGGTACCATAATGTAAATAAATCATGCATTACATACTATGCATAAAAGCATTGAGTAAGTGGTAGCCTACTACGTGTTAGTTCTCGGATCTCTGGTAAGGCTTGAATTATCTAGGCCAGAGGGCTAGTAGTTAATTGCAAGATTACTTTTGTTCTGTTAGTACCATAAGAACTACATGGTAAACGAAGGACGCCGCTTATGGTATTACGTGAGAATAACTAACACTTAGTGGAGTTTCTAAAGCTAAACAGGAAATAAATAATGAAACATGATAAGTATAAAGAGATAACTAAATTGAGATTGTTATTTCCTGAAAGCTTAAGTCTCTCCTGGGTAGGTGGACCATAGATTGGATCCTTCAACCCCGATGGGAGGGCGTAAATCTTCATCCTGTTTGGATTCCGGGTTATCCAAGCTTGTAATGTTCATTTGTGTGATTGCTGCATTTCATATGATTGTTAATAACTTGTATGCTATGTGTAATAAGTTCTGGTTATTCACTGAGCTCGTGTTTTAGCTCACACTCCCACAGTCCTTTCAGGTTCACTCTGCGACCGTGGCTCATTACTAGCAGGAGCATGGTCCCGGTAAGAGAATAGAAGCCAGAAGTTTAAAGTTTAGTATAGAATTAGAATATCTATATCTGTAATAGTCTTATGGTGCATGTAATGTGCATTAGAATCATCAGTTAAGGTTGTAAGGAATTCTGAAGCATATGATCTGTAATATAGTAGTTTGTAATAGTTGTTTACTAATTTACATCTTATATATGTTTGTTTATTCCATCCAAGCAACTAAAAGATCCTGTTTTTGAAATCATGTCATTCCTAGAAGGTAATCTAATAATGTTAATCGAGTGGTTCTTGATTATTATTATTAGAATACCCTCGGGGCGTGACAGATTTAAGTTGGTATCAGAGCATGGTTGCTGGTATAGGAAAAACAAATATATGTAAGAAGTTGAATTAGTAAATGTGCAGTTAAAATACCAATTTAGATCCAAGTAGAACCATGTGAGTTAGTGGGATAGTTATTAGTAAATTAGATGCACAATTAGGAATAAAATCTGTGTGATTACTAATCATACAAATTTTATGTGCAGTCCAATCCCGCAGTTTGTCATATTAAATGGCAAATCTTTAGCATGATGGAGGAGGAAACCCTTACAGATTATAGGCGCCGACTCCGAGTCTTAGTAGAAGATTTGGCATTGTCTGGCATTACAAAGACCCTGGATGAAATTTTCAGCACTTGGAAGAAAGGTTTACAACCCATGTTGAAGACTTGGTTGTTTTTAGTAGAAAGAGCTTTTCCAGATAATGGCACAGCAGTAGAAACCCTCTACAGGTTTGAGAGATTGATCATCCAGAAGGGGGAGGCATAGAGATTGATAATATAGCCTTCATTGTGTCAGCCCGATCAGTGAGACCTGATCTTCCAGACTTTAGGATCTGGATTCCTATTGGAGGTGATTGGGTATATGCACATGATATCAGGTATGATCATGCCTTAGTCCGGGAGGATACTGCTCCTGATGATGAGAGGATGCTGACACATGTGATCAGAAGCATCTTTCTAGAAGTTTTTGACAAACAGGCCCCCTATTATACCAGAAGATGAAGGTGAGACTCAGTCCATTAGGAGATCAGCTAACAAAAGAAGACAAGCAGCTATGCAGACCACAGTGGTTATGCAAAGTGTGACTACAGCCATGATAGATGAAAAAGAAGGTAAAAAGAGAAGGAAGGAAGCAGAAAAATTTGTCTCCAATTATAATTATGCTCATTGGACTGGGACTGCTCATGGGGGTGGATTGAGGAAGATGTGACACCTTCAGTGATGAGGAACCTGCTCTAAAGGTATCCGGATGATGGATACCAATCTGACTTTAGCACCACCAGGGAGTAAAGGGAGGATTGAGAGTGATGATAGTAGTTCAGAGGAGGAGGATCACTATCCACAGTTGGGCCCTCGGGACAAGGGCAAGGGACCTCTGTACCCTAGCCCATAGAGTAGCCTTGATATATGCTTGATAGATAATAACTAATGTACTGTTTTGATGAACTTATTGTCATATGATATGTAGTATGAAGCATGATAACCTTGAAGTAGTTGTGAGAAAATAACTAGTGTTAGTGCAAATTTTGGATTGTACATAAAGCACTAACTATATAATATCATGTGTGTTTTGATTATGAATTATGGATGTGAAATATGTATGATTACTTGTAATCTTTCCTCGAGTTTGAGTTTTGAAATTAATTCAAGTACTATGTTTTATGACACTAGAATGCCAAGAGGAAGAGGCAGGGGTAGAAATGCAAGGATATTTGAAAATTCCCCAACAAATGCTCCTCCACCACCTCAAAATCAACTAGAGGATGTGTTGAAAAACCTGCAACAACAAAATGTGTTAATCTTACAAGCTCTACAAAATATGCGAGCTACACATGCGGTACCTCCAACTGGAGTACCCGAAGCTCCTCCTGTGAACACAGGGAGGAATGAAAGATATACTACACCTGCCCAATTTCAAGAAAATGGACCGGTAAATCCAAATGAATCGGCGGCTGAGGTACAAGGACCAATAAGATATGAACCAGAATTACCACCGCCACCACCATTGCGTCCTCAAAGAAATGTATTGCCCGAATTTATCAAATGCAATCGGTACTTTGAAGGATTACCTGGGAAGCTCGAAGAAGCTGAAGATTGGCTAGCTCAGATTGAACGATCTCTCGATGTCTTCCAGGTACCGGAAGCTTTAAGAGTACCGTATGGAACTTATTTGCTTCGGCTGAGAGCGAGATTATGGTGGAACTCTAAACAAAGGGTATTGCCTCAACCCATCAGTTGGGAAACGTTTAAACAGGAATTTCTAAAGGAATACTTTCCCAGCAGTTTAAAAGCAAAGTACAGTACTGACCTGATGAATCTAACACAAGGCAGTAAGACAATTGATGAGTATGAGCACGAATTCAATCGGTTACTCCAATTTGCACCAGATGCTATAGAGATAGTGATGAATTAAAGAGGCAAACTTTCATGGCAGGATTAGAACCCAATTTTCAAAGGAGACTAGCCGAGTTTGAAATTTCCAACTTTGCAGCCATGATTGAGAAGGCCAGAACCATTGAACGTGCCAAGAAGTATGAAGTTGAAAGATATAGAAAACGGGATTGACATTTGGTAAAAGAGTGTTTGAGGAAGCAGGGACAAGTTTTGTTCCTAAGAAAAAGAGATTCTTTAAACCTATGGGAAATGTGAAAAATAGGAATGTTGAAAATGTTTCGTGCTGGAAATGCAAGGGAGCTCATTACCCGAGGAATGTCCACATCTACAACAAAAATGTTATTACTGTGGTGAAAGTGGACATATGGTCTTCGCATGCCCAAAGAAAAGTAGTGCAACTTGTTTCATTTGTAAGAAGATTGGACATATATCAACTCATTGTCCACAACGAGTGAATGCAGTTGCTGGATCTTCCAATCCTAAAGGCATTGCCAATACAACTGGACCTAAGAATGGAAATGCTAGTACTAGCAAAGCCATGACAGCAGCAAGGGTATATGCTATGCAAGGAACCCCAATTGAGGAAGGAGAAATAGAAGAGGAGGATGGAGAAAATGTGTGGGATGAAGCTGATCCAGACGATTACAGTCTCATTGCAGGTACTTAATCTGATAATTAATTGTTTATTTAAGTAGTTTAGTCGGTATAACCCTACTTGGATAAACAAACATTCTGTAGAGAATAATAACCTATGTTTAATAATTAGGAACAATCCAATTGAATGGTCAACCTGCTTATGCTTTATTTGATACGGGAGCAACACATTCTTTTATCAATACTGGATTAGCAAGGAGATTGGAATATCCCATCGAGACCATGACTAAGGAACTAGGAGTTACTACACCCACAGGAGATTTAGTGATGGCTCGTGAAACTATGAAGGGATATCCATTAGAAATTGGGGGACAGAAATCCTTTGCTAACTTAATTTGGTGGACATCCAAAAATATGATGTTATCTTAGGTATGACATGGCTGACTGCTGTAAAAGCAAAAGTCGATTGTCGTCTTAAGACAATATCTTTTATGAATGACCAAGGAGAAAGAAAAGAGTTTAAAGGGGAAGTCCTCAAGAAAGTCGAAGGGCGAATGATGACCATAGAGGGTGAAAATGAAATAGATATGGAATCAAGCGGGGATAATCATGGAACGATTGAGGATGAATCCAAGAAGATAGATGTTCATACTATCAGAACAGTATGCGACTATCCAGAAGTATTTCCTGATGAATTACCAGGATTACCCCCACATAGAGAAGTGGAGTTTTCATTGAATTGATACCTGGACAGAACCGGTATCAAAAGCTCCATATCGCATGGCACCAGTAGAATTGAAGGAACTAAAGGTGCAATTACAAGAATTGATGGATAAAGGATTTATCAGACCAAGTGTGTCACCATGGGGAGCACCAGTCTTGTTTCAAGAAGAAAGACGGTTCCATGAGACTCTGTATTGATTAAGAAATTAAACCGAGTAACTATTAAGAACAGATACCCTTTGCCCCGAATTGACGATCTTTTCGATCAATTAAAGGGAGCAAAGGTGTTTTCTCGAATTGATTTGAAATCTGGTTATCAAATCCGAATCAAGGCAGAAGATATACCAAAAACGGCATTCCGAACTAGGTATGGTCAATGAATTCCTAGTTATGCCATTTGGATTGACAATGCACCTGCTGTTTTCATGGACTTGATGAATCGCGTTTTCAAACCTTTATTGGATGTTTGTGTGATTGTCTTCATAGATGACATACTAATATACTCGGTTACAGAGGAACAACATGATGAACATTTAAGAACCGTATTGCAGATACTACAAAGCAATCAGCTTTATGCCAAGTTGTCCAAATGTGAGTTTTGGCTCAAAAGTATATCCTTTCTAGGACATATTGTGTCAGGAGATGGATTTCGTTGATCCTGCTAAGATTAAGGCTATTGTGGAATGGAAAAGACCTGGAACTGTTACCGAGATAAGAAGCTTCTTAGGATTGGCAGGATATTATCGGAAATTCGTACAAGATTTCTCAAGAATTGCACGACCACTGACGCAATTGACCAAAAAGAATGAAAAGTTTGTGGAATGAGAAACGTGAATGGAGTTTCCAGGAGTTGAAAAAGAGACTGGTTTCTGCACCAATACTAGTTCTGCCCAATGACCAGGATCCTTACACTATTTATAGTGATGCATCCAGAATGGTTTGGGATGTGTATTAATGCAGAATGGAAAGTGATAGCCTATGCTTCTAGACAGTTAAAACCACATGAGATGAATTACCCTACTCATGATCTAGAATTAGCGGCTATTGTCTTTGCACTCAAAATTTGGCGTCATTATTTGTACGGGCAGAAGTGTGAAATATACACAGATCATCAGAGCCTGAAATACATATTCACCCAGAAGGAATTGAACCTGAGGCAACGTAGATGGTTGGAGTTAATCAAAGACTATGATTTAACCATCAATTATCATCCGGGTAAGGTAAATGCGGTAGCCGATGCGTTGAGCCGTAAAAATTATGGAGAAGTAGCCTCAATGTTGACAAAACAGAAAGAGCTCATTAGGGAATTTGAAAATTTAAAGTTGGAATTTTCAATACAAGGTCTGGACACAGAATTGGGTAGCTTAACCTTGGAACCCACTTTACTACAACGAATAAGAGAGGCTCAAGGAAAGGATGAAGAACTCCAGGCAATCATCAAAAGAGTATCACAAGGGAAATATAAGGATTTTCAAATAGATGAAAATGGAGTATTAAAGATGAATAAGAGATTGTGTGTGCCACATGATGAAAGTTTGAGGAAAGAGATAATGAATGAAGCACACTATTCTGGATATACCGTACACCCAGGTGAAACTAAGACCTATCAAGAGCTGAGAAGTGCATATTGGTGGAACGGGATGAAAAATGATATTGCTCAATTCGTGGCCAGATGTGAAATATGTCAAAGGGTAAAAGCGGAACATCAAAAACCAGGGGGATTGTTGAAACCATTGTCTATTCCAGAATGGAAATGGGATCAAATATCTATGGATTTTGTGTTCGTTACCTAAGACAAGTGCAGGTTATGATGCTATTTGGGTTATTGTGGATAGACTCACTAAATCAGCCCATTTCTTGCCAATCAATGACCTATCCTTGGAAAAGTTGGCCCGGTTTTTAAAGGAAATTGTGAGATTACATGGGATACCAGCTAATATGTCAGATCGAGATCCACGGTTTGTTTCAGATTCTGGCAAGGATTACAAAAAGCATTGGGAACTCAGTTGAGGTTTAGTACGGCCTATCATCCCCAGACCGATGGACAAACAGAAAGAACAATTCAGACAATGGAAGATATGTTGAGATCATGTATCTTGGAATTTAAAGGAAATTGGGATCAACACCACCACTGTGGAATTTGCATATAATAATAGCTACCATTCGTATAGGGATGCCACCCTATGAAGCTTTATATGGTAGAAGTGTCGATCTCCATTATTCTGGGATAATCTGGAAAGAGTACTAGTTGGACCCGAACTGATTCAAGAAACAATCAACAAGGTTTCAGTGATAAAAAGAAGGATGAAAGAAGCCCAGGATAGACAGAAAAGCTGGGCAGATTTGAAAAGACGGGAACTAGAATTTAAGGAGGGAGAACATGTTTACCTGAAAGTAAGTCCAATAAAAAGTCTTCGCAGCAGACAAGTAAAAGGAAAGCTAAGTCCTAGATATGTAGGACCATTTGAAATACTGGAACGAGTGGGAAATCTGGCGTATCGCCTTGCATTGCCACCCAAACTATCTGGTATACATAATGTTTTTCACGTGTCGGTACTAAGGAAGTATGTACCAAATCCAGATAAGATTGTTGAGCTGGAACCAATTGATCTGAAAGAGAACTTGACTTATGAAAAGCACCCTATCCGAATCCTAGACAAGAAGATCCAAGTTCTCAGAAATAAAGAAATCCACTACGTCAAAGTGCTATGGGATCCTTGGACTGAAGAAGTAACTTGGGAGTTGGAAGAGGAAATCAAAAGAATTATCCACAGCTGTTCGAAAATCCAGGTACGCTCTCAAGCTTTGAGGACAAAGCTTATTTTAAGGGGGGAGAAAATGTAAAACCCCGAATACTTCCATCATAAGATATGACCCTAAATTAGAAATTATGAAGTCGACTAGTAACCTTAAGAGTTAATTAGAAACCCTAGTTTAGATAGATACTCTAAATTTGATCGGTTTTGGAACTCATAGACTTTATGAAAGGACTTCTTTGACCCAATTGTTTCCAAAAACAAGATTTAGTATTCCGAGTTAATAATTCAGGTTAGGATCAAAGGAAACTTCCAATCCTAAACCCGAATCTTTGTCAAACAGATAGAATATATAGGAAAACCTAAATATGAATATTAAGTGATTACCTTAGTATTCGATAGAGACCGGGAATTAAAACAAGGTATAGTAATGAATCTATATTTAGATTGGAACCCTAAAATATGAGAGTTTTAGTTAGTAATAAACTACTTTGATAAGATTTCATAGTGAGTATCTAAATCTAATATATATAATTAGTATAGCTATATATTAGTAGTAATATTACGTAAATGACTCAATAGGGTTTTAGTTAGGAAATTGTGATTTCAAGATAAACGGTTAGGATTATAAATACCCAATAAAAACATAAACTGATGTATAACTTGAGATCTAGACCTCAAATATAGAATTGAATCATACTAATATCAAATTAGGGTTTCCTAAAGCCCTTGGAGCCTGAAACGAAAATTGACCCGAAAAGCTTTTCAAATTCAAATCGCGTGGGATAAATTTTTCTTAGACAATTAGATACGTATTATTAAAGTTTAAATTTGTACTTTTTGTTAAACTAAACACTTCATTGGATTCATTAAAAACCTTTGTATATGTATATGTACATATATAAGTTAAAATATACCCTAATAGTGTATTAAACTACCCGAAAACTTAGCTAAACAAAATCTAACTAATATATATATATATATATATATGGAAACTTGCTGGAGACGGATTACATTGTTGAAGGGCTGGGATGTTCTCAAATTTGGTGAGCCGAAAAATCCTTCAATAAGTTATGTTAAAGTCAATACAAATCCCCTTCAACCAATCCAAGCTGGCCAAGTCACTCCATACATTAATGATAATCAAACAAAGAGTGAAATGAGCAACAAGCCAGAGCAATTTGTTTCGGAATTGAGGGAGCAACGCGAGCGGAAACTACACTACCTTATATTATATATATATATATATGCAAACGAACTCGGATGGCTTAGTGAGCAAATTCCAAACCTTCTCCAACCTTCCAGAACCCATCTACATATCATTAGGTAGAATTAACTTAGGAACAGATTTTTAAACGCCCATAATTATCGAGTTCGAAAATTCGAACAAAATATGGGAAAAACGCTCAAGAACAAGCTTAAGGTGAGTCAATCTTATTCCGCGAGTATTTTTCAATTCTAAGGATGTATACTAACTCTTAGACATCTTAGGAGACTAACCAAGACCACTAGAAGCTTCGGATTTCATCGAGAAGCCACAACGAAGGTATTTTCCCAAACCCTAGCCGAGCTTGATGACTTGAGATCATGAATAGCATGTTTTTTTAGGTTATGATTCTTATATATTTAGGTTTATTAGGTCACTAGGAGTCTTTTGGAACTAAAATCACGATGTTTTGACGTCGGGATTCACCGGAAAGGCCACAGCTCATCGGGAAGACGATGAACAGTATTTCCCGATGAAGCACAGGCTGAGTGTACGGGCGTACACCCTTCATCCAGCACTTTGTACGGGCGTACTAACCCGTATACCCTCACCCAGCACGTTGTACGGGCGTACAAAACCCGTATACCCCTCAGCCAGCTCGTTGTACGGGCGTGCTTAACCCGTACCCCCCTTAGCAAGAACTTTGTACGGGCGTACTCAACCCCGTGCATGCCTCGGCCATAAGAAAAGAAAAACGAATTTAAGTATACATAATTATATAATAATTAATTATTTAAATAATTTTAGAATGTTTACTATTTGTTTTCCTGCACCTAATTATTTTCTGAAATAGTAATAGTAATATTATAATCTAACAACATTAAATCCAAAATTTATTTATTTAAATTTAAAAATAAAATTATTATGACTCTATTAAATAGAGGGTGTTTAAATATTATTGTCTTTAGAAAAATAATTTCGAAAATAGTTATAATAAAGTTAATAAATTCTTTTATTAACAGATATGTTTTCTTAGTAAAATAAATATATGTATAAACTATGAGTTAGTAAATACTAAGTATATACTAGCATATTTGTATATAAATAGATATCAATGGAAATTTAAATAACCCAAATTTATGAGTATAGGAGTATATATACTCTATAAGAAAAATTTATTAAGTAATTTAAAAGAAAATGGAGAGTACAAGAATCTAGAACATAGAACTATTTCGAAAGAATTAGCTAAGAATAAAACAGAGACCCAACCAACCAATAGGACACTTAAATAAAAACTAATTTGTATAGTTTGGAATTTTAATAATTATATGATTTATTTCAATAGGTGACTCGGGTATTGGGGAGGACCTACCTGAAGATTACTACGATTAAATAGGATGGGCAGGTGAGTGACTCAGTCTTATTACATTGGTTGTGCTTGTACTAGTAATGAACCTTAAATAAAAAGATAATAAAAATTGGTGATCTGTTTTGTGAAAATGTGTATTGTATTCCATTGATTGCCATGTCACTCTAAAATAAGTGATAACAAAAATTGCGTGTATCTTGATAATGTATGTAGTAGCCAGTTGAGTGTCTGTATTGCTTGATCACCCCTAAATTGACTAAAAACTACTGGTACCTTAATATAAATAAATCATGCATTACATACTATGCATAAAAAGCATTGAGTAAGTGGTAGCCTACTACGTGTTAGTTCTCGGATCTCTGGTAAGGCTTGAATTATCTAGGCCAGAGGGCTAGTAGTTAATTGCAAGATTACTTTTGTTCTGTTAGTACCATAAGAACTACATGGTAAACGAAGGATGCCGCTTATGGTATTACGTGAGAATAACTAACACTTAGTGGAGTTTCTAAAGCTAAACAGGAAATAAATAATGAAACATGATAAGTATAAAGAGATAACTAAATTTGAGATTGTTATTTCCTGAAAGCTTAAGTCTCTCCTGGGTAGGTGGACCATAGATTGTGATCCTTCAACCCCGATGGGAGGGCGTAAATCTTCATCCTGTTTGGATTCCGGGTTATCCAAGCTTGTAATGTTCATTTGTGTGATTGCTGCATTTCATATGATTGTTAAATAACTTTGATGCTATGTGTAATAAGTTCTGGTTATTCACTGAGCTCGTGTTTTAGCTCACACTCCCACAGTCCTTTCAGGTTCACTCTGCGACCGTGGCTCATTACTAGCAAGAGCATGGTCCCGGTAAGAGAATAGAAGCCAGAAGTTTAAAGTTTAGTATAGAATTAGAATATCTATATCTGTAATAGTCTTATGGTGCAAGAATGTGCATTAGAATCATCAGTTAAGGTTGTAAGAAATTCTGAAGCATATGATCTGTAAAATAGTGGGTTGTAATAATTGTTTACTAATTTACCTCTTATGTATGTTTGTTTATTCCATCCAAGCGAACTAAAAGATCCTGTTTTTAGAAATCATGTCTGTCGAGCCTGGATTTTGAAAATCATCGGTTCATTTCTCCTAACCCAATTCATATTAAACCCTAACCCATTTAACATGAATCCTCGACTAGGGGTTAAAAGAAATTTTAATTTTTGAAAAATTTTTTAGAGTCGCCACCCGATATAAATAGGGAAAAAATGAAAGCCAGGATTAATGGGTCGGTTAATCCTAACTTAGCCACTAGTCTGCGAAAAGTTTGATTTAAAAATCAAACTTTAAAAAATACCAGATATCTGAGTCCGGGGGCTAACCTATTAAAACCTAAGCGGTTACCACTTTAAATTTAAAATTTAGAATTTATCCTTTTCTATACTAAAAAATTCAAACAAAACATTTATAAAACAAATATCTACAAGTTTAATCATTCATTTTTATTTTTATGTATTTTTTCTTAGGATTTAAATATCAACAAACATTTGTATTTTTCCTTTTTTTAAAAAAAAAACTTATAATATGTACAAAATGATTATTTCAAACTATCAAAACAAAATATATTTTTTTTTCTAATTTTATTGTCGCCCCGTAAGTGCCTACGTACTCGCTAATCGAGATCAGACAGAACGTAGTTCTTTTATAAAGAACTTAGTTTGTTGATCAATTTTATATTTTTAAAATATTGTCACTTTAAGTTTATTAAATTTTGAATTTTTATGAAAACTAATTTTGATGATCCTATGATCTAATCAATTGAATTTTATTTCATAAAAAATATATTTTTCTAAGTCCAAAAATCATTTTTTTAAAAAAAAAACAATTTATGATAATTCATGGCTAATTTAATGCTACATGAAAATCAATTTTGAAACTTTGAGTATTATCTTTATAGCAAATTTATAAAGATAATTTTGATAAAAACTTAATTAATATCATGATTTAAAAAAAAAAAAATTTTTATCTTTATTATTCAACAACAATTTTGGTTTAAAAAATCTATTAACAATTTATTATTTTCAAAATTCAATAATCATCACATATGTTCAGAACATATTTAAAATATATCATAACAAAATTAAAATACAAAAACAAAACATCTCATGCATCAAATATATATTTAAAGATCAATCTATATGCAAATACATATTCAAAAATATCCAAAAATATCAAAAATTGCTAAAACATGTAAATTTATATTAAAAATAATTATTCTAATTTTTCTGGATTTTTCTGAATTTTTCTGGATTTTTTACAATTTTTATTAATTTTTTTCCTATTTTCCCTATTTTTTCCTATTTTCCGAAATTAAATATATTTAAATAACTAACATAAATATTGCGGACTAACCTGGACCGTTGGATTTTCTCGGATCAGATCTGGAGCGTCTGATCTGTGGACTAAATCTGACCGTCTGATGGAATTGACTCGCGATCTGGACCGTGGATCTAATGATCAAATCTGGAGCGTAGGATCTGCTGATCAAATCTGGACCGTAGGATCCTCTAATCAAATCTGGACCACAGGATCTCCTGATCAAATCTGGATCACAGGATCTGCTGACTTTTGACCGACGACCGTTGACCGACGACCGACCACCGTTGACCGATGACCGACCGGGTTGGATCTCGGATTTTGGGTCGGATCTTGGATACCCGTCGGGTGAAGAAGACGATGACGGTGACTTCAAGGCGTTCCTCGCCTCCCTGGTGGTTTTCGAAGGCTGCAACCTTGTCGGCCCGACGTGGATGGGGCTGCTGTGTCCGTTGTGGTGTGGTTCACTCCCAGAACCACCAGAAGTGGCGGTTCGTGCGGTGGCCCAACGGCGGCAAGGATAAAAAAATTTCGAAAAATTTGCAGAACTTCCAAATGCAAATTTGAGCAATTCTAAACACTATAATCAATCAAAAACACTTCCTAGATGATCCTAACACTCTTTAATTGGATCGAAATCCTCCCAATCACTTTGAATTTGCAAATTTTGCAATTCGAGCACTTTTACTCTATTTTCAAATCTCGATCGTGTAGTGTATGTTTTGTGAAATTGAATTGTGCTTTCTGCTTGTGGGGTGATCCTATTTATAGATTTCGAAACAATTTGTCATTTCGAAGCTTTGTACTTGTTCAATTTTTGAATCACGAATCGTTATATTTTTTCAAATAAGAACGATTCAAAATTGGGACTCGATTCGTGATTGTTGGTTCAAATTGATCACGAATCTTATGTTTATACATCATAACTCTTCGATTAAGTGTGTTTAATTTGATCAAAGAACATAATTCGACCAATTTTAAAATTTGAAAAATCATGTCCATTCGAATTTTTCCCAATTTTCATGTCTCAATTAATGTGCGTTTTGGGATGAAATAATGCACGAATTGTGTATAGATGTGATGTATCCCATGCCTAGTTCGTGTCTGTACAATTATTTTCGAAAAAACACAAAGATTCGTTGCTCAAATGAGGCCTCAAAGTGGATGAACCGATGTGTCTTTTGGGAAAAAAAATTGGACAAAAAGAGGCAAAATCTGCCTTGGGCTAGGATCGAACTCGGGTCCCTTTGCTCCTGTGTCTATGGTCTGAACCGTTAGGCCGTTGGCCTGTGCCTTGGTCATATAGCTAACCTACTAATACTTAAGACTAATAAAATATATATTATATTAAGCTCAAATAATTATTTATTTTAATTTTTCTTACATATATTTTATTACATTACTATTATTCATTAATTATTTTATATACATATTTTATTCCTCTATATTTTTTTTTTTTTCTATTTTCTCTTTTTTATTATACTATTGTTTATTATTTTTATTATTATATTTTATATTTTTAATGAACTCAACATGACATTAATTTATTCTAAACTTAAGCCTAATTTTTAATTGGGCAAAAATTGGGTGTCTACAATGTCATTCCTAGAAGGTAATCTAATAATGTTAATCGAGTGGTTCTTGATTATTATTATTAGAATACCCTCGGGCGTGACACCTAACCAGATTCAACGGTATAAAGATACTCAACAAAAGATTATTAAATTTCTTAATTTAGAGTATCTTTAAATAATGCTTATCCTAGCAAAGAAACAAGCAAGTTACCGCGTACCTGTATTAGCTTGAGAACTAATGGGGTTGTCCGAGCGAGGATCTATCATTGTAAAAGATAATATTGAATTTCCTACTTAGTTCAAGCACTAATTAACTAGTTTGAAATATAATTAATCAAAGAAATTTAAATAAATTATTACAAAGTCGTAACATAGCATTTAAACATCATATCGTATCATAAAATACTCAACAAATATTCAATTGATCATATATCAAGCTTTGGGAAATATTAGAGAAAGTTTTTGAAAATAAAAACTACAGGATGTCGACAGAGTTTAACCGATACACATGCACTAAATTTCAACGCTTGCCATCACTAGCAGCGTTCAAGGATACGCCCGCAGCCTTCAATCTACGCCAGCAGCTTTAAGCTGATGTAGACTGCAATGCCAATTTTCAAAAATTTTCCAAGAGTTTCACGAGGTTGGTTCACGACCGTGGATATCCCTAACACCAGCAGCGTATCCATGTACGCCACAGTATGGGATACTACGCCAGCGCTTTATGTCCGCCATTAAAAATTAGGATTATGTTCACATTCCATACCGCCTCTAAGCCGAAGATGTTGGAACCCTAATAGCTAACGTACGCTTTGAAAAATAAACACTGCAAACTTTCCTTACGAAAGCCAACAGCATTTTTAAGCGGCTTTAAGAAAAAGGTTATGATCACCTTCAACACCGCCTTTACGCCGGCAGCGTTGAAGTGCCAGATGCCAACGTACTAAAAAACAGGCCTATTCGAAAATGTTTTACTTTCCCTGTTTTTTTACAACATCAACTCATTTCAAAAATTCTCCAAACCTATTCTAATATTCCCAAAACTTGTTATATGTTCTAAACACCATCCAAACAACACAAACCCCACTTCTAATCATCAAACACCTAACCACAACATCAAACACCAATTATACTTCAACTACGCAACTTAACTTCACTACTCACCAACACTCTTTACAACTTCCCTAATACTCATCCAAGTTCACACAATAACAAAACTCAACCTAACATATATCAATGCATAAATCAATCAACTCAATTAGCATTTACTTATCCTACTATAAGTTTTACATCCAAAATACAAGAAAGGAAATAAAACAAAAAGATTATGCTTGCATTAACTTACATGAATAGGCTTTGGCTTAGAGTGATTTTTCAAAATTAAGGCTTGTTGTTGATTTTGGTTTAGGGCTTATGGTTTAGAGATAGAAGGAAGAGAGAAAGAAAAGAAAAGAAAGAAATTCGTATGAAAAAATAAGGCCGCCAAAAGAGACCCTAATTAATCAAATTTGAGGTCTGTAATTATCCAAAGTTTGACTTTAGGGGTATGTTTGACTTAGGTTTAATTTGGCTTAATTTAGAATGCATTTGAGTTTAATTTGGGCTTGAAAAATAGACTTAAATTTTTTAAAATTTCTATCAACAATTTGTTAGGAAATTCAAAAGTTATTTTGACAAATTCTAAGCATAACACACATATATTAATTCACAAAAGACATAAACATTCATTACACTATGCACATATTAATATACATAAAACAATAATATTAATTTCATTACACGTGCTCACATACAAGATGACACATATTCAACACATGCACTAATTATATTGTTCATGCACATATATCTCATTTTAAAATCATATATAATTTCAATAACACATTTGTAAAATATAAATTGGGAAATGTATGGCTATTTCAAAGTATCCCCTAGGCTCCAACCAAAGATACGAGTACTGCAAGAGATATCTAAGACGGTAGAAGCTACACGCTTAGTGAGAATTATTTCCACAATTAAACACCTAACAGCTAATGATCAAAATAAGTTTATTTAAACAACCATATGAGACGCACAAGCACGTGAGCAAACAATACATATGATTTTTCGGGAATCATATGTTTGAATGGATTTACCCCTCCATTCGGGGTTAGAGGTTCCAAATTGAATAGACCGATTTTTATAAATATAATTTTCTTTGCAATATCATTTGAGCCACTATCCAACTATAAATCATATTTTTATTCGGGTGTTTTATTCACCGTAATTTAATTCAGATAATCTATTATCGTTTTATAAATCCTACAAGCTCTATCAACCTCCTTACATTGTCTTTGTCCCACCAATGATATAATAATAAATGCACTGAACTAACCCAATGATATGCATGAATTAATTTAATTAAATACTCATGGCATGATTAGAATATTTTGCGGGTGATCATAGAATTTTCAAACAATCATTCCTATACTAGATCAAATAATCATTATGAGCAATTCTTGCCTCGATATACTTAAACATAATTTCACCTATATATGTAAAGCACATGCACTTTCCCATTTTATCTTTTCCTAAGTTTAGTGCCACTAATTTACATGGAAAAATATAAGTGCAAAATGTAAGAAATAAATTCACTCAGTCATTTACATGGAAACTTCTAGTCAAAGTAATCATCTGGATACAGAAACTCAGTCTTTACTTTACCTATACAAAAGAAATAACTACAATGAGCATTTCTTGGAAGTTCTATTTAAACTTACTAATTCTATTTTACTAAATTTGTCAAAAATCGTGTAGAGAGAAATTCCAACTTAAAATAGTCATAACGTGCTCGTTTTGACTTAGAATTTCACATATTATATACCATTTTCTATCCACTTGAAAAGATTTATCTATTTCTAAGGTTATTTTCATCATAAAAAGTCTTTTAGGTCATGAAAAAGGTCGATGCAAAATTACCACGACAATCCTAGCCCTTGAAATACAATTTTTCAAACTTTTCTTGATCCAAAAATCTTTTAGCAAAAATATAGATATTTATATGGTTGAAAAATCTTTTGAATACATATATATTGTAAGGACCCGCTATCACCCTTATATTTGGAATAGGCGATAACATTTTCCTAACCATATATAATCTATAAGATTATATGTAAGGTTGTCTGAAATAAATGTTTGAGAAATCGTTTATCTAATTCCATATAGATAATATAATAGAAATCATAATATTTTTTTTTTCTAAACCTTAAACAAAGCTATACTACTACACTACCAACACATTTGGCAAAGGAAACAACTTAACTCCTACATAGCTAAGTACATATATATATACATATTACATCCAAAGGCTTCTTACAAGCCTTAACAAAATCTTCAAAACACAACCCAAACTAACACTTTAATTACATCATCAACAAAAGCAATCACATCTAATCTATTACAATCATAGGGTTCCATTGAGTCCATAGTTAACTCTAATCCTCCAAACCATCAAGAAAATCTTCAAAATCGGTTCTGTACCCCATGCTCGCATAGAACTCATCGAAGTCATCACCTGAAATGGATAAAATATGAGCCAAAGGCCCAGTACACAAGTAACGAATACAAATACAAAGTGGATCATACATCTTTAGTCTAAATGCATTATGCAACAATCATTCGTTTCTTGCTTAATCTTTAATTAGTAAAACAACACGGGAGTATTCAAACTCCGGACAATAGGGATCTAGTATTACGTTCGCCTCCCTGAGTGGTCCCTACTGTTTATACAGACTAGGTAGTCCCACCTTCCGGCGTAGCCCGTATGAAATAGCCATAATTTTAATATATATTAATGCATGCTAAATTGATAATTATATGTGTGTATGTGTTTGAGTGGATTAGTGTGTTTGTAATGTTGGGTGTGTTATAAAATATGTGATTAGATAATAAGATATGGTAAGTATATCTAGTTTATTCATGTTAGAAATTATCATGTTAGTGCTAATGGTTATTGTAATGAATTATATGTGTTGGATTTAAACTTGTTTTAGGCCTAAATTAGATACTACACTTAGCAGATTTTTTTTTAGTCTCTAAAGCCCAAACTTAAGTTTAAATCAAAGCCCAAATAAGGCCCAAGCCTTCTCCAAATCTGCCTCCTCAAAAGTCAACAACATAAGATAGACATCAAAGTCTAATTGCACCATTAAACCAACCAAAACAGAACAAGGGAAAAGAAAATTCGTAACTCAAGAAGGCCAAAAAATTTCAAGACCCAAATCAAGTTTTCTTGGACTCAACACACCAAAAATCCTTCCCCAAGCCTTATAGATACATTGAGGTAAGTTTATTTGATGTTTGAGATACTTTATTTCCCTCTTAATCTATGAAATATGCATATGTGGTGTAATATAAGTAGTTGGTATGCTAAATTCTTGTTGGAATGTTGTAGAGTTGTTAGGAAAGCTTTAGAATGCTAGAGTTGTTATAGATAGGTTGTAGAAGGCCCTCATGTGGTTTGGAATTGAAGTTTTGAAGTATGATAAGTATTAGAATTGTTTGAAGTGTGCTAGGGTTGGTGAAAGTTGATGAAGAAGTGTTTGATTTATGTAGAGTAGTGTTTGAACTTGTTTGAAGTTGAGGAGTGGAGATCACTCTTGTTTTATGTTGTTAAATGTATAAGAAGTGTTGTATGAAGTTTGAATAAGGTTTAGGACATGTTAGGAGTTGAGAAAAGTAAGTTAAAAGTGTTAAAGTTTGAAAAAAATTCATAAAACTGTCAAACGCTGGTGCAAATGGCCCCATTCGCAAGGGTGTTTGGAGCAAATGGCCTCCCAAAGGGCCCCGTTTGCAAGGGTGTTGCACTCGCGGATCAAAACTTTATTTTTCTTGAGTGCAAATGGTCTCCCAAACGGCCCCGTTTGCAAGGGTATTGCGCTCGCGGATCAAAATTTCATTTTTTGAGTGCAAACGGTCTCCCAAACAGCCCCGTTTGCTAGGGCGTTTCGCTCTCGTATAGTTTTCCCTGTTGCGATACTGTTCTGTAAATTAGTCATAACATTTTCATCCGACCTCCAATTGAGATGATTCAAATTGCATTGGAAAGCTTAAAAAGAGATCTACAACTTTCATGTTTTAAGTTTTCACAAATTTTAAAAGTAAAAATGCTTAAATTTTAGTTCTTTTCAACTGATACACTTTCTAAACAAAGTTTAAAACTTATTGTTGGTTGTTAAAGGTTCTCCCAAGCTTGATAAATGATCATTTAAGTATTTGTTGAGTATTGTATGATAATATATGATATCTAATGCTATGTGATGATGTTGTAATGATTTATTTAAATTTCTTTGGATGATTATACTTGAGATTTGATGTATATATACTCGAACTAAGTGTGAGTTTATAATTACTTCTTTTTACAGTGAGTGATCCCCTTTCGGTTATTTCCATTGATTCTCGAGCTAGTACAGGTATGCAGTAACTTGCTTGTATGCTTGTTAGGATAGGCATACTTAAATTTGATATAAGTTCTTAATGACTTAAGTATTGCTTGAATTGCTTGTGTTTTTCACCGTTGAATCCGGTCCGAGGAGCAGTAACTTATCATGATGCAATGATATGATGGTATAGGCGCTTAGACCTACAGTCATGATGCAATGACTAGGCTCAGCGGATAATCGATATGAAATGTAGTAACTGAGTAACATTTACTTATTCTTGAAAAGAAGTAGTATAATTTAATTCAATGTTTATGGGAGCATGTGAATTAACTTATATTATGGATTGAGTTAAGTGAAGTTGAGCAACGGCTATATAACTGATATGAGATTATTCTTTTCAGTGTAACGTTATCTAGGAGATATAGATATTCGGGCTATCTATATCAACCTCCTGAGCGTCGTGAGCGTTACTCAGGATCCCCAGAATCCTATGGCTTGTCCCGGAGTTTGAATACTCCAATGATGATTTGATCAATGAATACTAAAGAAAGATAAATGAAACATTAGTGTTGCATCGCATTGCATTAGTCTAGGTATGATTGTCACTACGCTTTTGGGTGTTGTTGCTGTGTACTGGGCCTTTGGCTTACTGTTGCTATATTTCAGGATGATGACTATTATGATGATATGGGCTATGGGTCGAATTGGGAAAAATTTATGGATGAGTGGGCGACTAGGAACCGAGTGCAAGATAGCAAGAAAGAAAGTTTTTGAACAAGTTGTTTGGTTTAAATATGTATTTTGTATCTGAATAGAGGCTTGTTAGTTAAGCCTTGTTTGTATATAAAGACTTAAAGTCTAATTTTCCTTTTTTAAAATCTTATGTAAGTTTTGTCGTATCATGGGCTTGACACCAAGTTGTAAATTATTTCCTTAAATGTTTTATATGAATAGATTACTCAGGTGAGTAATCCTTTTGTAAAAAGTCTTGTATCATGTTATGGTGGTTTTAAACAAACAATTCACATAAATTGTTAGATTTAAGACAACCTTACGTATGATATGAAAATATTATACATGGTTGGGGACTTGACTTACTTAATCATAGGATTAGTAGGTCGGGTCTTTACACCGTAATATTAGGGGATCCTGAATAACGCATCATGACGCTCAGGGGGTTGATATGAGTAGCTCGGATACTCATATCTCCTAAATAATTCTATCCATTAACGAGAAAGTACCCTGCCCCCAATCTGAGCAGGATGTCGCTCCCCGAACCAGATTCAACGGCAAACAAAGACAATCAACACTCATTAATTAATAAAATTTTCTTAATTTAAAGTAATTTGGTTTGATGCCTACCCTAGCAAAGAAACAAGCAAGTTACTGCGTACCTGATATAGCTCGGAACTAATGGGGTTGGCTGGGCGAGAATCTATCACTGTTTAAAATAATATTAAGTTCCACACTTAGTTTAAGCACTAATTCATTAGTTGAAATTACAATTAATCAAAGAAATTCAGATAAATTAATACAAGGTCATAATAAAGCATTTAAACATCCTATTATATCATAGAACACTTAACAAATACTTAATTGATCATATACCAAACTTCGAAAAATTTTGAAGAAAGTTTTTTAAATTTAAAAGTGCAGGGGATACGCCGGCCATCAAAGTCGACGGCTTTGAACCGGCATTCAATACACTAAAAATCAACACTGCCAACACTGGCAGCATTCAAGGATACGTCGGCTGCCTTTATTCTACGCCGGCGACTTGAGCCGGTGTAGAATGCAACTCCAATTTTCCAAAAATTGCCGAGACGTACATGGGGTTGGTCCACGCCCGTGAATATCCCCAACACCAACAACATATCAAAGTACGTTGGCAGCCTTTGATCCTACGCTGGCGGCCTTAAGCCCTGTATTAAAAATTATGATTCTGGTCCCATTCCACACCGCCCCTAAGCTGGCGACGTTGGAATCCCAGTAGCCGGCGTACATTATAAAAAATGAACACTGGCAGACTTTTCTAGTGAAAGCCGGCAACGTTTAAACGGCTTTAAGAAATTTGATTCTTATTACTTCCAACACAGCCTACAAGCTGGCGGCGTAGAAGTGTCAGATGCCGGCGTACGACCAAATTTAAGCCTATACGAAAATGTTTTTGGTTTCTCCTGTTTTATTAGAAAAATTTATTCACTTCAAAATTTCTCCAAACTTAATCTAATCTTTCCCAAAGTTTGTTATATGTTCCAAACACTATCCTAACAACATAAATTCTACTTCTAATAATCAAAACATTAATCACACTTCAAATCCACTCCTCAACTACTAAATTCTTCAATTTTCCCAAAACACTCATCTCACATATCAATATTCATATAAGATACACACTACAACTCATATAACCATGTAATCTTATTTAAACTATCATCCATGCACCAAATCAATCTCACACCAATTAGTACCTAAATTTTATTTTTATCTAACCCTTACAAACAAACACAATATGGAACATAAAATAAAAAGATTAAGCTTGCATTTAACTTACATGGTTGGGTCTTGACTTGAAATGATGTTTAAATCCTAAAGCTTGTAATTGATCTTGGCTTAGGGTTTAGGATTTTGAGATGGAAAAGGAAGGAAGAAAGAAAGAAAAGAAAAGAAAGGAAAATTCGTATGAGGAAATAGGGTTGCCAAAAAAGGTCAAAAACTTGTCTAAAACAAAGTCAATACTCATCCAAAATTTGTCATTAGGGGTATATTTGACCTAAGATTAATTTGGGTTAATTTCAAATGCATTTGAGTTTGATTTAGGCTTAAAAAGTGGACTTAAATTTTGTAAAATTCTGTCATAACTCTTAAACAATTCAAAAGAAATTTTATTAAATTCTAAACATAACACATACATATTAATTTGCAAAAGACATACTTATTCATTACACTATACACACATTTATACATATAATACAATAATATTAATTTCATTATACTATACACATATAAAATAGCACATGTCTAACACATTTACTAATTATATTATCCAAGCACACATATACATATATATACCTCATTTCAATAGCACATTACTATATAAATTAAGAAATTTCATGGCTATTTCATATATAGACTCATTTTGTATGAAAAATTTAATAATGTTGTCTCAACGATTACTTTTCTTAAAACAAATTGTCTTATGTTTTTGAAAACTTGAATCTTAACAATTTCATTTCTATGTGTTTTGAAAAGAATTTTATAAACTCTTAGTTATTATAAATGAGCATATTCTTATGTTATTTTCCAATTTCTTTTCTAAAATAAATTAATTTTAACTTTGATCTTCTACAAATTTTCTTTTAGTGATAAAAATGTAGTTTTCAAAATTGTTATTAAGTTGTTTATAACATATAAGAATTTGAGTTGTATATAATTCCCTTTTAAAATGGTTTTGATAAATAAGTTTTTTCCTCTTATGTTTTTATCTTCTAAAAATATTTCTTTTTATTCTAAAACTTGATCTTTTAAAATCTTTTACCAACTTCATTTGGAAGGAAATCATGTTTTAATATTTTTTAAGTCGTTGATAATAGCTATTGTTTTTGGAACTTATCATATTTATATTCTTTTTATTTCTTTGAAAATGGGTTATCATTTAAAAACTTGGCAACTTTTATTTTTCTAAGTGAGTTTATAAATTAGGGAGTTAATTTTAACTTAACTTTGTAAACTAGTCTAGTTCTTGGTTTTTATTATGGAGTTGGTAAAAATACTACAAATAAGCTTTTGAGAAAAATTTGCTTATTAAATAATTATTAATATTAAGTTTTAATAAACTGCATGTGATTTATCATGAAAGGATAGTGTTTATTTCCTTAGCTAATTTCTTTGATAAAATCATCCTCATCATTATTTAAGAAAAATCTTGATGAGTTTAAAAAAAGAAGTTGTCAAAAAAAATTTCTATGTCTTTGATAGTAAAATCTTGATTTAGTGACAAGGGTATATATATTAAAAGAGTTTGGTTTCATTTTCTTTTATTAAGGAAAATTCCACTTTAAATTTTGTTGAGACAATATCATTATGATGATGTATGTATATGAGTATGTAATATGAAAAGATGAAAATATAGGAAAGATATAAGAAGAAAAATAATAAGCAAGATAATAATATCAAGTATTAGGAACCTTAGTTTCATTAAGGTATCTCGATTAAGTATTGAGAGTCTTAGCTTCATCAAGGCAACCCAAGATTAAGAATAGACTGGTCCCAAAAAGAAAAAGAAAAAAAAAAAAGCAATAATAAGAGCAACATTAATAATAAGCTTGTTAGAGAGTCAGTGAACATTTAGGCTCTAAGAAATATATAGATATACATATAGATAATAACGATATACAAACTTAAGTTAGAAGCATAATAACAATAATAACAACATAGTATCATAATAATAACAAAATAATAAAATCAGAACTCTTGACATGTGCAAGAACAAAACATAAACATATTGTTGCTTCCATAACTCACATGAGCTCTTAGGAAACAACACCATGGTCATGCTAAGTTACATGACATGGAAAATAAATAGTAGAATGTTTACCTAAGAGTATGTTTATATGGTAGGAAGAAGATGATGAATGTAAGATATATGGTTAGTGATAATATAGTAAATGATTATGTGTAGGAAAGGATTTTGGAAAAAATTTGGTTGAAGAGAGTTTTGGTAGAGAGAAATTGTGTTGAGAGGATTTGAGGAGAAATTTTAAGAGAGTTATGTAATAAAATAAAATAAAAATAAAATTAAACAGAGATGGTACAAGGAGGAGGGTGCCTGTATTAGGATTAAAGGGAGAGAAAATAATTTAATTTGTATTTTGTAATGAAAAGTAAGTAATATAAAGATATGAAGTGATATAAGATATATTGAAGAGTAAAAATAAGAAAATAGGTGTATAGGTAGTAAAAATAGGCAGTAAGAAAAAGTAGAAATAGATGAATAGTAAGATAGGACAATGAATAGTAAACATGATAATAAATTACCGATAGTAAAGAAAATACACGTATAAATGCGAAATCTATAATTTTTAGTTACCGAAAAATCATGAAATAGATATTTTTGGATTTCTTACATTATTACGAATCTAATGGTATTAATGGAATATTTTTACTGTCCGATTTACCAAGGCACGATTTTCAAAAACTGATCCCATTCGGATTCGAAATATACTAAAATTAGCGAATCTGATATTTTAAGCTTTTCTATATTATTGCAAACTATTATCCATAATTTTCTCAATTCCATTGTTTAGAGCTTGAGAGCATGGGATTATCGAATCTAAATTTTAAGGTTTGATATAGGTTTTGTTGATTTAGGGTTTCCAATTGACTTTCGATTCTAGGGTTTGAGCTTAACTCGATAAAATCTAGGGGTTACATTATTTCTGCATGGATTTAGAAATTACGAATATTATCTAAAGAAATAAAATGACATTGATCGAAAGATATTACAATTCAACACAGAGTCTTGCAAAAATTACAATCAATGGGTTAAAATGATTTACCTAGAAAACCTTGAGACTCTGTAAAGCATGAAGAAACAAGATTCTTTTGCTTTAGAAATTCTTTCACTATGCTATGTTAATTCTGTACTGTCGTACTTGCATTGTACAACCACTACCATGTCTTTATTACAACATTATGCATGTTTATATAGACTAAGGGCACAAAAAGAAATGATGATTTATTACAAACGTGACAAATTCCTTGTAACAGAATGTAAATTCTTTATCCACACACGCGTCTGTATCACTGCTAAACACAATCATTCCTCGAGGGTAAGTCGAGTGAACAAGAGTTGCGTTGAAGATAGAGCTCGACTTGAGCTAATGAAACACTATCGTTTCTGTCTATTCTTCCATCAAGGGTAAAATTTAGTGCTATCAAAGGCTTGATTGCTTTGATGGTTTGAGGCACGACACAAGTGAGATAAAGGTCGTACTTCACTTCAACAACTATCGTAGGTTAGATTTAAGGCGCAAAAAAAGCTTTCTTCAAGTTTGGACTCGATCTCCTTAGAACAATCATCAAAGGTCATGTCGAGAGCTAAATTTAAGGCGCAATAGAGCAATTTTTCTTGTTTTGCCTTATATTTTGGCCTCCATCAATATAAAATAGGGCTGGACAGTTCGATTCTTTACTATTGTTGTTGTTTTTCTCCAAATTTGATTAAAAACACTTCGATTCTTCTTATTTTGATTCAAGGAGCTAAAAAACAACAATTTAACATTAAAGCACCCAATTCGTAAGAACTTAATCAAAAGCTCATCAAAATAAGCTTTAATTCCTATGAAAAAATATAATAAAATTAACTTATCAAATTTCCCCACGCTTAAGCCTTTGTTTGTCCTCAAGCAAACATCAATTCACCCTAGCAAGGCTTTCAAAATAAGAAGATAAATCATCAATGGAAAATTTGACCAGATTTAGTTAGGCTCATAATCACTTTAACAATATAGATTTTCAATCATTCCAATAACTATGCTAATTTACTTTAGATCAACTTTTACCCTGAGTGTTTAATCAAGAATCCCTAAGCAAAAATTATTCAAAAGATCAGTCGAAGTAAGAAGAAACTCAATCAATTTTATCCTATATTATAGGTATGTAATTCCTTAATCACTTATTTAAGCATCACAATAAAAATAAAGGCATGAACATCATATCACACCTTGAATTTTCTTCCTTATATGTGCTTTTTATTTATTTTTTTTTTCTTATTGATTATTTATGTACGTTGGAGCTTTAGAGGGGAAGGTTTTTGCCTTCTTCTTTTCATTACCTCAGAGGTGTTTTCACCTGCTTCTTTTCGCTTTTTTTTTTTTTTTAGGCTTATTTAAAATTGAAAGAGGGCTAATAAATTACTCTTCTAAGGGACTAACCCATGCCCATTTAATTTTAAGCGCATTGGTTTCATTTTTCCAATTTTTGTTTAGTTTTGTTTGTATAGAGCAAAAGGAAAAATCATCAAGTTACAATCATCATTTGATCCTTCATCAAAGATTACACAGCTCTCAAAATGACTAAATTGAAAAACATATAGATCATTTAAGCTTTTATAAGGAAATTAAGTAAGCTAACTAGGGACCTTAAGCTAATTCCAACTCTAAAATTCCAGATTAAATAACAAGTAAAACTAACTCATATGATATATGCAAAGTGATTTAAATAAAGTGAAGATAACCCAATCTTATGATGATTCTCATAAACTGTTCTGTTGAGTTCATTGGTGATTTCATTACAAATTTTTTTAAAAAAAATTTGGTCAAATTTTAACAATTTCGTTAATTTTTATTATTAAGTGTAAGAAAAATGATCATTCAAAGTGAAAAAATTTTATTCCAGAAAGATCTCGGATTCATAATCAATAATTTCCAAAAATCAATCATCCCTACATCAAATCCTTCTAATTCCCTTCCCCTATATTTAAACTTAACATTGTCCTCAATGTTTAAAAAGCATGAAAAAGATAGATAGAAGATATTAAACAATTCAAATCAGAGCAAGATTTAGGAATTTAGAAGTTATTAGAAAAATTCTCTGTTAATAGGCTCGAGGGGTTGATTCTTGTCATGTGCTGCAGTGGAACCATGCCCTGTTTATTTATAATCTAAAATCAGATTATGAACATAAATTAGTACAAAAATTAGGCTTAATTAGAGCCTTGATTGAATTATGGACAAATACTTTTTCTGATCCTGCACAAAATCATTGTTTGGCACAATGAATGATATTTATTTCAAATGAATAAAGAATATTTAATTACAACAAACAAGAAGAATAAAGAGCATCAAATCTTCTTTTTCTTGGAAAATTAAATGTTCCTACCCCAGCTAGTATCTCCAGCTTCCACTAAACTCATTCCCCTTCCTCATCTAGGTCTCGGTAGGGGAGCTTTCATTCTTCCTCTTCCTCTATTTTCACCTCTACCTCTACTTGATGGAGCAGTTCGACCACTACTTTCTCTATCATTTGTAGTTCCTCCTCTTCTTCCTCTACCTCTAGTTATATTTGAATGATCATTTCTGCTTGTTTGGGGTAGTCTTGGAAAACGGTTAGCCTTGGTGGAGGAACACTGACTACTCATTTTCTTGGAAGGATGTAGCTCCTTTCTGTCATTCAACTGATTGAGCTTCTAAATCGAGCTACGTTTGGAGCTTCTTGGTAAGAATAAGATCCTCCTTTTCTTGTTCAATCTTGCTCCTTTGCACCTTCTACTCCATGTTCTCCTCATCATCACTATGAAGGAGGCTATCACCATAAAATCTTTCATCAACAACAGTGCCATCCATCTCTTGTTGAATTTCATGGGGCTCTAATTGAGATGGCTCATTAGGCCTTGCTTCCTTATTCTTCGTAGCCTCTTGGTGTAATCCCCTAAATTTTAGATAACCTGAATATGATAATTAATAAATTATAACATAGAATCTTGAAGAACTTCGAGTAAAAGTCGTAAAGACCACTCCAGATTTTTCGCGATTTAATAACATTAAAGTATAAACAAATTCTGTTATAATTAGAAGGATTCGAATCCTTATAGATAAAATTTTGAGGCACAAAATATAACTTCCATAATCATACTAATTAATAATCAAGATAAATAAATTTCTAGGCAATAAAAGACAATATTTCGCAACACAAGTAAAAAATTCTACAGTGATTATAAATAGCCTTAGATTACACATGTAAGAAGAAACAATTAATTTTAAAAGCCTATTGGTTAGGAATGATAATTTAGAAAAGGATCACTAAAGTTCAAAAATATATGATAGGATTAAAAGAAAATCATATTTATAAATCTAACCTTAGATAAAAATATATATGTGCATATACAAGATATATACTAAAGAAATATTTTCCAAAAGAATATAACAATAATAGTATGATTAACATATAAATATGATAGTAAATTAGAATCCTAAATATATGATAGACATTGGATTTAAGACCCGATTAGACCTTAGTTAGAAACTTTAGAGTATTGTGAACCTTTTATGATCTAAAAACCTTAAGAATCTAAATAAATAAATGCATTAAAAAGACACCAAAGATAGATTTTGTAATCTAAGTCAAGAACCAAGAATAAAATATATATGTATAAATAAATAAATGGCTTTAAATTTTAAATGCATTAAAAGCTAATAATTCATGGTATGTGTATAATAAGAATAACCTATTAAAGATAAAACATTAGGATATAAATACCCAATGAAGAGCTATAAACAGACCTACAATTAATTATTTAGACTTCAAATAAAAATTTAGACCACACCATAATTTTAGTTAGAAAATTTAGAGTCTGTAGATACCAATCTTATATTTTGACCTATCGGACCCTAAAACCTTAATCGCGTAGAACAAAACTTTAGAAATACTAAATCGCGTAAATTTGAAACTCAACAATATTTCAGAAATATTTTAGGACCTTAAATAAATTGTTGGAAATAAAATTCTCATATAACTAACATAAACATACGTATAGGAAACAGTTTTTGATGAAATTAGCTAGATATTTGAATTTATTAATATTTTCTTAGATGTTGTTTCAAGTCACAGTGAAAATTGGAAACACTTGGCCAGCCCAAAACTACTCCATGTCTCTCCACCATATGTAGCTAGCTTAAGGGAGTAGTGAGTGGTCTATAAAGAATACACATCACTAACAAATTACTTGGACCCAATTCCACCATGAAGCCTTGTTTAAGAAGTAGCTTGCACATGAGGTTAAAATTTAAACACTTAACTAGCCTAAATTTGTTACAAGTCTCTCCACCATGTAAGCTAGCTTAAGAGAGTAGAAAAGAGTATATGAGGTCAATTTTAAGACATCAACCAATGAAAATGCACTAAATAAAAACTCTTAATTAATGCAAACTTGTTGAATTACTTAAAGGGACTTGTAGAACCGGTAAAGAAAGATTTCTCTTCCTTTTTCGTAAAACAACAACAACAACATAATTTATTAAATAAAATAAATAATTAAAGCCTAAACTAGTCAAACCTTCCTACATAAGTTATCTTAACCCTTCATCCATAAGTTATTAGAAACCTTCCTCCATAAGTTGTTACAAACCTTCCTTCATAAGTTATCTTGACTCCTATAAATAGTGGACAACCAACAAAGCAAGTCCCACTCTCCCAAAAATTCAAAACCGTGAAACACACAAAATTCTCCAAAAATTGCAATTCCACTTCTCTTACAACAAATTGTCCCCATTTGAGCTCCCATCAACCAAAGACCCATCAACCAAGACTCCATTTTTCTTACAACTCCACTACAAGTAGCTATCAACCATTCAACAAAATAAAAGACAAGGGTAAGAATATATTGTAGTTAGTTATCTTATATTTAGAATATGATAAACTTATCTCCTTATCTATATATGTAGGTTTTGGTCTATATAAGAAAGAGAATTTATCGTCTCTCCCTCTAAACCATCAAGGTAATGTCTAAACCTATTCTACAAATTTACAATCTCCTTCATGTGTAGAAATTATGAAAATTAAAGGCATAGAATTGTCATAGAAATTCTACATGAATAGCCTCCTTCAATTATGTTAATATTAAAATGAATGAGAATAATAGGTGATAGTCATTTTGATTAAGTTAGAATACCATATCTAGTAAAGAAACTATGAAGAAAATTAAACTTAGATTTTAGAAAACCCTAGATTCTAATTTTGTTGTCACTATAAGGCTATGACTCTAAAAACTTAATACATGACTTAGTTTAGTTCAAGGGCAATTAGTAGAATGTCTTTAATGTTATCTAGATAATAAAACTCAACCAACATAAACCCTAAGATGTCTAAAATATATATATATATATATATATATTAAGCATATGATGCATGAAATTATAATAAAGAAACTTGTCATTAGGTATATTAAAAGTATGATAACAATGAAGGATTTTTGAATGAGTTAGAATTAAACTCGAGAGATAAACTATAATTTGGAATACAAAACAATACTTAGATGAATTTAAAAGATCATTGGAACCATGTATTAATAATTGAAATTTAGATAAGACCTCTAAATAATAGAAATTCTAACCTACATACAAATAGGGTTGACAAAATAAACAATAAAAGAAAATTTGTTATCACTAAAATATTAATGGACAATATAAATTAAAAATAATAAAACTCATTACCAATGATAAAGCTTAATAATGACAATAGGAAACATATATATATATATATATATATAGGAAAGTCTTACACCAACTATAGGAATTTATAAGAGTAGGAGGAATATAAATTAACAAGTAAATAAGTTGAGTAACTAGCATATAATGCAAAACAAGCTTTTTAACACCTATTTATACAACAAAATATAAGTTAAAATAAGTAATATAAGCCTACTTAAAGATTTTACACTAAAAACATGAATTTAAAATTATTTAGGTCACTTTTTAGTAAGAAATAATTATCTATACGAATTTTGTAAAAATATATGTATTTCATAAACTTTAAAAATGACTAATTATAGACTACTATCGGAATAGAAATAATAAAACATTATAAACATTAGAGATTAAAAATAAATAATAAAAATAAATAAAAATAAAATAAAATAAGATCCTTAAAGGATATAACAAAATTGAGTTATTAGAAAGCTTCTATAACAAATTTTAGAATTAGTAAAATCACTTAACTCACTTAATAATTTAAAAATAAGTAATTGATGTCTAAAAATAGTAGCTATGTCTAAAATATAAAACAAAGTATATAGAAAAACAAATAAGGTTACAAACAAAGTAAATAATAATTAAGAACCTTAGTTGTTTTTACCTACATTAGAAAAAGCAAAAATTTAAATAACCTATATTGGTAAAAATACTTCCTTGACATATAAGTACAAATAAGATCAAGAGAAGCAAAACAAAAATAAAATTATAACATAAGTTTCATCCAAGTGATGATCAAGACACTTAAAAATGAATTTAATCACTAAAGCTTAGTAGTAGATACATAAAACAAAGCAATAGACATGAAGTAAGAATTAAAAATATAAAACTGGAATAATAGATATCATAGTATAAACATTTCGAATCATAGTCATATAAGGAAAAATATACAAAATAAAAGAATAAACTAGAAAATGAAAGAGTATGTCCAATAAGCTTTACAATACCCATTTATTTGTTAAAATCAAAGTTAAAACAAATAAAATAGATCTAGGTTAAGATTATGCTATTGAAATTGGTATTTGAAATCATTTAAGACACTTTTCCTAAGAAAAACGAGCTTATACAAATTTTATAACTCGATCGAAGAAACTAAGCCCTTATGAACCTTAAAACCCATATTTAAATGACGAAATTAGGATTAAGATGATAAAGGTTGAGTTTAGGAGACAAAAGGGCACAACCGAGATTGTTATGCAAATATTAGTATAGTAATAAGTATCTTTTATCTCATTCTATAGGAGAAACAGATCAATCTTTGGAATTTCCAGTAGATTACTACGACTTAGCAAGGATACCAGGTGAGTAACTTTGACCTTATCACATTGATTTGCTTGTAGCATAGTCGCATATGTAATAATATACTAATACTGTTATGCATGTGGGGTTGGGTATATCGCATGGTGCTTGGTGTATGATTGGTTGCCAAAACACCATAGTGATAGTAACAAATACATTGTATGATAATTAATGTATGAAGCATGTTAAGGTTTGTCTGTGAATTATGTGGACACTTAAGAACCTAACCTAATACTATTCGACTATCTATTGAATTGGTCATGCATTGCATAACTTGCATATACTGCATAAAAAAGTGTGACAGCCCGCCCGTACTAGTATTTCGGATTTCAATTAATGCTTGGTTTTTCTAGATGTAAATTTTGCTAGTTCTTCCAAGATTATCCTTGTTCTGTTCGGTTCCATGGGAACTACTTAGCAAAAGAAGGAACACCACATGTGGTATCAGCTTGACATGACTAATACTTAATGGAGTCTCTTTGCTCCGAAAGGAAATTGAGTGAAGAAAATACATCTAATGAAGTGATAAATAAAGTAAGTATTGCTATTCCTATGGTTCTCTGTTTCTTCTAGGCGGGTGGGTCATAAGGATGTGATCCTTGACTAGGTTCCTTCAACCCTGATGTGAGGGCGTAAATCTACATCTTATTTGGATTCCGATTCTCCAAACTTGTAATTGAGCATATGATTGATTGATACATTACACTTTCTTGATAATAAACTTGTTTGTTATTGCTTGATGTGTGGTTTGGTCAGGTTATCTCACTGAGCCGTGGTTTCGCTCACCCCCAACAGTTTTTGTGCAGGCTAATTTGCTGGGATAGGCTAGGAATGTGTGAAGAGTGATTTCCCTACCAGACTTTCATGGAGTTAGAAAGATAGATTGCGATGAACTTAGAATACAAATTTGATAAATTGTATAAGCATTTGAGATTTTATATTTTATAGGTTGAAACCCAATTTTTATTATTTGGTAGAGGATACTGATTCTCTGTGATCTTGGTGAGATGTAGAAAATCGGATTCCATAGTTATGTTTCAATAATAGCATTATATGTATTGTATGATCAATGTATGAGAAGTTAATAAATAAATAGAGTCTTGTAATCTTTGACTTGCAAGACGGTTTTCATATTGCAGATGCACACGTAATATGACAACTTCAGGATAATCCTACTAAGCCCCTATTAAGGTCATGACACTTGGGCTTCTTCTCTTCGTCTTGCTTCTTCCTTCTCATGGGCAGTTGCTAGCTTTTGAGCTAGCTCATCATTAGCCCTTATTTGCTCATTGCTTTTTGTTTGCTCCTTGGCTCTTTTGAGTACTTCAACCATTCTTCTTTAAAGCTCCTTGTCTCTTTGCATTTTTTGTAGCATAGCATCCAATTGTGCTCTAAGAGCAGCTGCTTGCTCTTCCATTCTTTGCCTCTCCTTATCAACCCAATGGGTTTCTTTAGGAGCTTCAGCTATGGTTTCTAGAAAAGTAACTGGATAGGTTTAATTTGATCTGTCACAACTAGCTGAAGATTCTTTAGGGTTTCATCTTCATCACACCCTTTTATTCGAATTCTCTTCTATTAAATTTCTTCTTTTTAGCGCATCTCTTAATCCACCTTCCTTTTATTAGAGCAAATCTTTCTTCATTGGCTGCTGCTTGCCGAGCAATTTAGGCAACATCATTAGAGATTATATCAATGGTTTCCACCTACATTGCCTAATTCACCATGTCAATCATGGCAGCAGCTACTTCTGTTTCCAGAGCAAACAAGTTATCTTTAAGATGCTATTCATTAATAGTTTCTTCTTCTTCTTGAGCAATTAGAGGAGCTTCTTCGTCCTATTCTGATTCTTCTTCTTAAGCAGCTTCTGGTATTACTAGAATTTAGCCTTTTCTTCTGGATTACTCTACTTCCCACATTGTAGATAATGCTTTGGTCAATCAAGCATCGTCTCTTTCCTAATTTCTTTATTTGATTTGCTCTTTGAGAGTTCGTAATTGCTCTTCTATTTCCAATATTAAGCATCTAGGTAGATTCACTACTGCTTTAGGGGACACTCTAGGGCTGCTTCTTGTTCCATAATATCATCTTTAGCTGTACCTCTCATGATAGCATCAATTTCAGCATCTAAGGCACAGAATTCCTGATCACTAAGGCTAATGCCTTCCTATTGATTTGCTGGAGCTTCTTCTTGTTCTTACTCCATCAATTCTTCAACTACCTTGGTAGCTTGTTCTTCTATTACTTTTGTTGCTATTTGAGCTTCATCAGGTTATTGAGGATCAAAATCCTCATCTGGATCATTTGGTAAAATCATCCTCCATTTTGGTATAGGATTTTGGGCTTTTTCTTAAAGGTTTTAGGGAGGGTAAAAATCGAAACTAATGTGGTTATTTGTGTAGGCTCCAATGTTTAGGTATTAGCTTCATTGTCTTCACAAATGTGAGTAGGTGACTCAACCAATTGTTGTTGTTGAGATTCAGGTTAAGTTTATGATGGGGAGTGTGTATGTAGTAGAGATGGTATGTGAGATGGTGCAGTAGTGTTGGTGGTTGAATTGAGGATGGGGGTCTGAATGGTGAAAGTGGTCTGGTATCATCATTGTCATCATCGTCATCTTGGTTTGACTCTGCAAAGGCTTGTTGTGGTGATAGTGTTTTGGATTTGGATGAGGTCTGAGGAGGATGACCTTAAGTAATTAAATCTAGGATTTAGAGCACACTGTTCTTCAGATTACCCATATCCTCCTTTGTTTCTTTCATGAAGGCAGCGAAGCTCTCATTCATGCCTTTCACCTCATCCTCAAGTTTGTTGAGGCGATCTACTGATGGTTATGCTGCCTTCTATGCAGGTAGCATGGCTATAACTTGTTTTTACTCAACTAATGGCTCTAGGGGTAGAAATGATGGCTCTTGAACTGTAATCCCCTTAATTTTACATAACCAGATTATAGTAAATACTATAAATGAAATGTAGAATCATAAAAGAACTATAATAAAATATCAAAAATCACTCCAAATTTTTCACGATTTAAATTTTAAGAACAAAACAAATTACAATAAAGAATCTTTATCAATAAGACTTTAAAAATATAGAATATTCGACATAAAGTAAATAAAAGAATAAAGAAAACTATTTAATATTTAAAAACCTAAGTTTTAATATTCGAAATATATCAATACCTTTAAGTTAAGTAATTATGAGTCTATAGAAACTAAAATTCTTATCTAACTTAGAAACTTATTATTAGTCAAAAGAACTAAGTAACAAATATAAAAAAAAAAAATTAAATTTCTAATCTAATAAAAACTCTAGAATAAATCTATAAATAGCAATGAATTCATATATGATTTCAAACCCTATAAATTTATAATAAAGTCAAATTAAGGGCAATATAATTATTAATTTATCAAAATACCACCAAACAAAACTTTTAAACAGATAAAATATAATTTACGATAGTAGGTATAAAAGCTTAACAGTAAAAGCTTTAAACTAAAGATTCTATGTATACCAAAGTGTTCAAAATATTTAATATTGATAATACGTAAATTTTTATCCAAAAATATTATCGAATCAGTATTTATCATACATGTTATTTAGATCCACAAAATTAACTTTTTGCATCAATTCATATTTTTGCCCACTCCTTACATAGTTGTTGGTTATAAATTCATCATCTTCTGTTTGTTTTTGTATTTTCATTCATCCTATCTCCTTTACATTTTTTTATTTCTTTTCACGCTTCTACTTCTCGTCAATTTAGTTCTTCCCCTATATGTAACAAACATACACACAATAACATACATACACATATCTCTAATAGAAATTCTATATATACCATAGTGTTCAGAATATTTAATACCGATAATATGTAAATTTTCATCTAAAAAATATTATCGAATAAGTATTTATCATACGTGTCACTTGGACCCACAAAATTGATTTTTTTTCACAAGTTCATATTTTTCCTCAAATTATAAATTCATCATTCTCTCTTTGTTTTTGCATTTCCATTCACCCTATCTCCCTTATATTTTTCATTAGCACAAATTTTATCCATATACGTGCAAATTGTACTAAGAATTCGATGGAGATAACATTGAAAATGTTGCACATAAAATTCCTCAACAAATTGCACAAATAATTCATGAAAGAGTCAACAAAACACACACAATAACCAATGGAAGTAGACCAACAAAGCAAACTAATTAAATGTAGCAAAAAATACAAACAAACACATGCAAATGTTGGAGGAATTCCCATAGAAGCAACCGCCATTCCTCTCTTCTTCTTCTTCTATTTAAGTTCTTCATTTGCAAGAGAATAAAGACATTTAATTACAACAAACAAAGCTCAAACCCTCTCTAAGAAACCCACTAAAAACAGTCACGAATCAGACCATCTAGAAACCAAACAAACCCACTTAAATAAGATAAAAAATAGCATCAAACAAGACTCCACAACCCAACTTCCATTAACAATCTTCTAAGCTTGGAAAACAAGAATTTAAGGTAAGTTGGATTCCTTTTTGGATAAAATAATTGTTAAACATTGTTCTAAATAATGTTTCTTATTATCCTAGGTCCGAAACTAGTGTGGGAAAGGAGTTAGAACACCCAAACTCGGATCAACGAGGAAATATTCACAAAAACCCTAGTTACACTATTTAAATCTGAAAAACAAGGATTAATAACATGGTGGAATGTTATAAGATGATATATGTATATATATAAGATGCATAAACACTTAGGAACACATTAGAATCAATTTAGATGAGAAAAATACCAAAAATCTGATCAAAACCGGCGAAGAAGATGAACAATGCTCGTTTCCCAAAAGAGCATAGGTCAAACACAAGGTCGTATACACCCCGTGTCCCTCTCAGCTTCGATTCTAGGTTTGAAACCCAAAAGAGCACGGCTAGTACAAGGCATGTACCCAGCCGTATACCTCTCGGAGATCCGAAAAATATAAAAAAAATTAAATCAAATATGATTTAGTTCCAAAATTATTATCATCATCATCATCATTATTATTATTATTGTTAGTGTTATTATTGTTAAATAATGTCAACATTAACATTTTTATTATTACCATTATTTTTATTATTAATAATGCTATTATTATCATTAATATTAGTGATATTATTATTGTTATAATTATAAGTGTTTTGTTATAATTATTAAACTCATTATTAGTATGATTATTACTAATCTTATTATTTTATTATGATTAAAATTAAAATTAGTAAAGTTATAATAATTAAAACTATTACTAATATTATAATTAATATCCTATTGTTACAACATTTATAATCATTATTAGTTTAATTAATAATATAATTATTATTAATACTACTAATGTTGATATTGGTGTTGTTAAGATTATTATTAATAATAAACACTTTAAGATATTATGATAACTGCAAATATTATTACTAATAAGAATATTATTATTGTTATTATCAATATTATGACTATTAAAATTACCACTAAATGATTGTTATTGATTTGATTATCAATATAACTATTATGATTAGTATGAATATTACTATATTACTATTATTATACTATTATAATGACTACTCATATTATTGTTATTATTATTATTCTGATGATTAGTATTATCTTTGTAATCCATAATATTATTATAAGTATTACTTTTAATGATATTATTGTTGTTGTTGTTGTTGTTGTTGTGATATACAATATTATTATTATCATTAAAATTACTATTTTTTAATAAAGTTATTATGAAAAATGATATTAACGTTACTAATAAATTACTTTATAATTATCATTATTAATATTACTACTATTATTATCATTATTATTAATATTAGTATACCTTATAAATGAAAATAAAATATAATAATTATAAAGTACATATTTTATATATAAGAATGGAAATTTAAATAAACTAAATTTTTAGTAATGTGATACCTATACAAACAAGCAAATTATATGAAGTATATAAAAAGAGACATGATGACAGTAAATAATAGTAAATAAATATAAGTACTATAGTGGGTCAGATAAGGAGCAATATAAAATAGCAATAATAATAGTTATGAAAATATAAGCCAGCTAAATATGAATTTTCAAATACCCGATAGATATGTACAAATACCTAACAAGATCAAGACAAGCAAAATGAAAATAAATAATTAAATAATAATTAATTATCATAAGGACCATAAAAAGACCAATACAAGTAATAGAAATTAAATTAAATAAAAAGATAGGACACTTAGACAATCATAAAAGTTTATTTGTGTTATTTACATTATGTTAATAAGTATTTTCTTAATAAGTAACAATGAATTGTAAATGAATTATTTTACTAAGTAAAATCATATTAGATTGATTAAGCTAATTAAAATAGATTTAGTAATTGAATTAGTTGATTAGTTTCAATCAATTTGGCTTAGATTAATATACTAAGTAAAACCATAAAAAGAAAGGAGTGCATAATTTCTAAAATAGTGTAATTTAGAATTAGTGTATATAATAGTATAAGTTATACCATAATTAACATGGTGAATATGTTGTTTCAAATATCTTATTTTCAGAACTAATAAAAAGATAGATTGGTTAAATAATAACATCGATAGCCATTACAAATAGGAAGACTTCTCTTATAAATTCCATAACTTTAATCATAAGAAAATAATATATATATATATATATAAAGATAAAATTCCTAGTTAAATAAGTAAAGAATATACCAAATTTAATAACTAGACCCGAAGAATACCATCAATATCATTATAAATAATAATAAATATCTGTTATTATTTTCATAGAAAAAATAGATCAGTTCTTGGATTTCCAGTAGATATTCCAATAGATTAGTGAGAACCACAAGTGAGTAACTTTGTCCTTATCATACTATTTGTGTTTGTAGAATAGATGCACCTATAATGATATATTCAAAAGATATGCATGTGTGATTGGATATATTGCATGATGTATCGTGTGTGCTTGATTGCCAAACTATCCTATTTTAAGTGATAAATCTATTGTATGATAATTACTATATGTAACATGTTGTTGATGTCTGTGAATTATATGACCACCTTAAACTTAAATAAAAACTACTGTACCCTAAAGGAAATGGCCATGCATCGCATGCATCACATAAATTGCATATATTGCATAAAGCGTCACTGTCTACTAATGTAGTATTATGGACCTTTGGTAATGCTTCGTAAGCCTAGGCCAATAAGGCTGATAGACATACGCAAGGTTATCTTAGATCTTTTGGTAACATAGGAACTAAAAAGTAAACGAAGGAACGTCGCTTATGGTATTGCTTGGAATGACTAACACCTAGTGGAGGAGTCTAAGGCTAAAAACAGAAATGAGTGTCAAGGAAATGATAAATAAAGTAAGGACTGTTGTTTTCCTTGTAATCTTAGTCTCCCCTAGGTAGATGTAACCACATAGTAACATGATTCCTTCAATCCCCAAGAAAGGCGTAAATCTTCATTGTTTGGATTTCGTCATCCAAACTGTGTGTGCATCATATGTTTCTTGTTGCATTTCATATGTTTGGTAATTATACTTATTTGCTATTGTTTGATGTGTAGTCTGGCCAGGTTATTTCACTGAGATCGTAGTTCGCTCACCCCTCAACAGTTTTTGTGCAGGATTAATACTAGCTGAGATTGGGATAGGAATGTGTGAAGAAAGCTTCTCCAACAAACTCTATTGAAGATAGAAACATAGGATATGGTAAACTTAGAATGTAAATTAGATTATTTTTATAATAATTGAAATTTGTAAGTTGTAATTTGAAACCCATTTTCATTATTTGGTAGAGGATACCGATTCTTTGCGGTCTTGGTAGAAATTGGAAAATCGATTCCATAGTTGAAATCTAGTAAATAGTATATCATTCATATGATAAACAATGATAAATAAATAGAGTCTTGTACAGTCTAACTTACAAGACGGCTCTCATATTACGGATGCACACGTGATATGATAGCTTTAGATTAATCCTACAAGGCTCCCTTTTGAGGCGTGACATGAACTACTAGGGTAAGGCTTCAATCCACATTTGTATTCCTTGCTGCTAGTGCAGTAGTAGGTTGAGCTCCTACTTCGTTTAGCCCTCAATCTCTAAATGATCTCTTATTCAATTCTCTATAACTGCACACCAAATCAGTTGGCCCTTCTTCTAGCCACATCCTCAAATTCTTCAGGATCCTTATTATCACCCACTAAGGAAAATCCCCTTGCATTGTAAACTAGCTTGGCACTTGACTCACCATGCAACAATTAAACTAACATTCATTTTCTTCCCTTTTATCATGCTAGCAAGTGGGTGTAGTTCTGCTTCAATAATAATGGATGCTCCCTCTACCTTGGAGAAAATACTTATAATCAAAAGATAATGCAGCATTCTAGTACCCTTACTTTTGAACTTTGAACCGTTGTTTTTGACAAAGCAAATGTGCCTTCAATTTCTTCCTTAACAAACTACCTTACTTCTTCTAGTAATTTAGTTGGCAGCTCCTTAAATTCTGGCTCATACAAAAATTCTTCATCCTCATATAGTCTCATGGCATAGATGAATCGCTTCATAGTTACTTACCTATACTCTTCAAAAGCAAAAAATTCAACTGAACTATCTACACTTGGTTCATCACTACCAATTTTATAGCTGGCCATAAATGCCTTTGTCACCCCCCCCCCCCCCCCCCCCCCCCCCCCAAAAAAAAAAAAAAATGCTTATTCTTTCATCTCAAAAACTCTTTATTAGGTAGAATCCTCAAAGTATCTCCTAAAATCATCCTCCATTCCATAACTTCTTAATATATCCTAATTTGCAACCGCATTTTTAATAATTTTCTTATGCACTAAAAACAAATTAAATCTTTCACTATCTTCAACAGACAATCCTTCAAGAGAACGAATGAAAGTACTTACTTGTACTATTGGCCTCAACTTTTTGGATTGCTTTTGCTGTTGGTGCTCTTTTGGGTGCCATTTCTGCAACAGAATATAGATAATAAAATAACTTTCAAAGCTCAAAAATAAGGAAAATGTTTCCCTAAACTTTGTTAAAACATATCCTCATGGTAAACTGGTTTAGAAGTTTTCTTAATAAACTTTTTTACTAAAACATGCATCACATTATTATTTTGATTATGCTTTTACTATCTTTTTCAAGTAATCCAAAACAAACTAGGTTTAATAAGAAGCTCAATAAAACTTAAAAATTCATAACAAAGTTTGTGACTGATTACCCAAAATTTTTAGCTTATAAAAGTTCATAAGACAATTATTTGAACTCATTTTAATATTAAAAAATTTTCTTTTCGTAGAGTACAATAGATTAAAAATTTTCTAAAACCCTAAAACACTCAGTTTTTTATCATCGATATTTAAATGAAACAATAAAAATGAAGAATAGGAAAGGATGAGAGCTTACCATAGAATGTTGAAACTTGGAAGTATGAAAAGTTGTGATTTTTAGTTATTTTTGTAAAGTAGGGATGACAAGGGTATTATCTTGCTTTATCAGGTTCGAAGATTTTGAACGTAGTGATGAAAGAGGGAATGAATAGTTTTTATTTCTTTTATATTATCGACCAAAAACTTTTGCGCTCAACTTATTCGGTTGTGGCTCATGTATTAACAAAAGAATAAAAAAATTAAAGAACAGTGACTTAATTGCAAGTTGCGGCTTATTAAAAAGAATAATGAATTAATGAATAAAATAAATTGAGGCCTACATTTGGCCATTATTTAATTCATGCAAAAGAATTAGAAGCATCACAGCCTAAGTTGAGGGCTCAACCAGATTCTGCAGAGAGTGTTAATGTTGTCATGCCGCAACAGGTACTCTAAACGTGACAGCCCACCGTATACACTATTAAAACTTGAGAATGACTACTTTAGTCACTCGGAAGCTTTCATATTGGTACAAGGCATACGTTCACCATAAAGGGAGACCGATGGAGTTATGCATTTTAAATAATGGCAGCAGAACATATAAAATAATACTTAATATAATTTATCAAAATGTAAAGTTCTACAACTTCTATGGGGCATTAAGTCTCCATGATAACATAGTTTTAACATGATAAGTAACTAAAACTAGAAGATTTTAAAAGAAATCTAATCTAAGTTTTCAAAAAGAATTTCCTCTAAAAGCTTCCCAAAAGCATAGGTTCTACCTAGACGGTCAACGTAGTCTTGGGTATAAAATAAAGATCCTACAACATTAGAAATTTATTGGGAAATAAGCACAACTAGCTTAGTGAGATAATCCTTATGCAAAAAGTGCTCATTAACAAGACAATCATACATGTCCATTAAGCAAACATATGAAGTGCAAACAACCATATGAGCAAACAATATATACGACTATCCGGTTTCGTATGTATAATGGATTTACCCCTCCATTGTGGGTTAGGGAATGCTTTAACTGGGTCACCAACAACCTCTTTAAATTTTACGTGCATCTTAGGGTTCCAACAGATGTATTACTAGTCCCTTGGGTTATCCTTATTCAAAGCAATCAATTCGCTTGGCTACACCATGAGGTCGTATTCCCCATTCGTCCTATTTCCTTAAGATATAGTTAGGCAGCTTACTTTTCCGATCTCACACTGAGGAGTAGTGGCAAAATGAAAAAATGATATTCTAAGTGATATGCATGAATAATTTAGTTTTAAGGAATTTTCCGATCCATCATTAATTCATTTAAGGCGATCAATCAATATTTACATATATAGCAATATATAGAGGCAATTATAATAATCGACAAATCAAGCTTTAATATACTAACCGTTCAGTGATCACACATAGCAAATAACATACATAACTCTCATGATAACCCATATGCATATCAATTTTTATCTTTTCCTAACACCTAGTACTCTATTCTACAAGCACATGCGCGAATACATAAGACGTAAAGGAAAACTCACTTGGCCATGACGATCTTATATCTGTCAAAGTAATCCTTGGGAAAGAGAAGATCTTGGTCTTCATCACTTATACAAAGAAATACCTAAAATGAGTATTTTAGCCAAGATCTACTTAAATTTTCTAACTTTATCTTATTGAATTCGTCAAAATTCGGTTTTAAGGAAATTCTAATTTAAAATGGTCATAACTTGTTCATTTTAACTTGGAATTTCGCATATAATATGTCGTTTTCTCCTACTCAAAAAGAACTTTCTATTTCTAAGATTATTTTTATCATAAAAGGTTATTTAGGCCTTGGAATAGTAAGGTACATATTCATCACGAATTTTCCAAGCTTTCAAAACACAAGCTTTCAATTTTTTCTTCATCCAAAAATGTTTGTATAAAAATATAGATATTTGTTTAGTTGAAAAGTCCTTTGAATATATATATATATATATATATATAGAGAGAGAGAGAGAGAGACTCATATTATATGCATAAATTTAGTGGCGTTGTCTCAATAATGATTTTTATAAAATAATACGTCTTAAAAGTTGAAAAAAGCTAAGACTTGAAAAATTCACTTCAGTTAATTGGAAAAATTTAATTGAATTATTTTAAGTGAGTGTTTTTTTCTTTTAACTTCATTTATTAACCTTTGAGAATAATTTAATTTTTTAAATAATTTTAGTCTTTTTAAGATTCCTACAACTTTATTTCTAGTGGTTGAAAGATATAGTTTTTTTAAGTATTTCTTGGTAGTGACTAAATTTCCTTAAGATAGTCATGTTTATGTGTTTTTAATTTTTCCTAAGTTTAGCTCATATTTAAATGAATAATAATAATGATCTTCTAAGTCATTTACTAATTTTATTTCCTAATTAAGACTTATCTCTAAAAGGTTTTTCTTTGATGATTTTGTAAAACTTGTCTAGACCTTTGTTAAACAAAGATTTAGTAATATTAAGTTTTAAAGAAACTTTCTTATTTCATTGGTTTGAAAAGAGAGTATGTGATAATTTTACTTTATGTATTCTTTGATGAAATCCCATGTACTATTATTACTAAAAATTTGTGATGAACTTATCTAAATTTTGAAAAAGATTCGTTAAGATAAAACTTTAAGTTTTTATGAAAAAAATCATTTCTTAGGTGCAGAAATTTATTTTTTTTTAAAGAGAGTTTCTATTTTTCTTCATTTAAGAGAAGTCCTTTTATTTTGTTGAGACAATATCAACATGTTTATGCATGATTATTAATATATAGCCATGGAAAATATAACAATATCACATAATAAGATAAGATATATACAAGAATATATAATAGCACAATAACAAGATCAAGTATTGGGAGCATTAACTTCATGAAGGTATCCTAGTCAAGTATTAAAAGCCTTAACTTCATCAAGGCTTCATGGAACTAAGAATAGACTAGTCCCAAAAGAAAAATAAAAAGAAAGAAAAGAGAAAGAATAATGATAAAAGCCATAATAATAAGATGTTAGGTTAGTGAGTACTTAGGCTCTAAGAAATATATACATAAATATATATTAATAATATATAGAAGTTAGATTAGAGCAACATTAATAGCAATAAAAACAATATAACAATAATAAAAGAACATATTATCATAAAGAAATTTATGCATGAACAAGAACAAAAACAAAACATGAACATATTATTACTTCCTTAACACTATGGTCTTAGGAAACACACATTCATTATGGTCATGTAATGTTGCATGACATGAATAAGAATATGATTTAGAGCTTTTACTTAAGGTAGGTGATGGTGTGTTTAGAATTCTCTTAAAGAGAAATGGATAGTTTATGGAGATAGAAAGAAAGAGAGTATTTGAGAGGAAAATTGTAGAGAGAGGATTGAGAAGTGATTTTGCAAGAGTTTTATTAAGGTAAGAAAGTGTGGGAAAAGAATAAAGGAGGGAAGGGTATTCATGGAGTTTTGGAGTGAAAATTAGTGTGATTAAAATTAAATGAAATTGAAATAAAAATGAGATGGAAGAGGCATGGGGGGCAACAGTTTTCATGTTGGAGAGAGGGAGAGAGTTGATTTTTTGTACTTTTGTAATAAAAGTAATAATGTGAAAAATGTGATTTGAATAAAGTTGTATGGGGAAGGTAAATTGTAAGGAATAGGTGTGGTTGAGTGTAAGAATATGGCATAAGAAAAAATAGAGATAGTGAAATTGTAATGAATAGTAGAAATAGTATTATGATAGTAGACTAGAAAATTAAAATACCGGTAGTAAAGAAAATACGCGTAAATTAGGTATATCTAATATTTTTAGTTATCGAAAAATTATAAAACTAATATTTTTGAAATCCTTATATGTTTACAAGTCTAATGGTATTATCGGAATATTTTCACCGTCCGGTGTGCCGGGGCACAGTTTTCAACAATTGATCCCGTTCGGATCTGAAACACATTGAAAATTAACGAATATGATATTTTTAAGTTTTTCTATATAATTATGAACTATTATCCACAGTTATCTCAATTATGTTGTTTAGGGATTAAGAACGCGGGATTACTGGATCTAGATTCACTAGGCTTAACATAAAACTAGGCTGACTTTAGGATTCCAATTTGACTTTCAGTTCTTAGGGTTTACTATATTTTTCGAAAAATCTAGGGGCTAATAAAGCATTCTTATATCATTTCCTTGGATCGAGGCTAAATTCCTCAAATAGATTACCTGCAAAACACTTTATAACAAGTAAAATCTATAAATTATTTCACAAATTGATCAAATCGCTGCCTTTCATTCAAAGAAATGTATCCATGAACTTTAAATATTAACAAAATTCATTCAAAGTAGGTCTTAAAACGAGAAACAAAGTCATACAATCAAAAACTTAATAGAAAGCCTCTTGAGGACAATAATCATCCTGTCGTTAAACTTCTAACAAATTTCAAACAAACTTCAAACAAGCCATACATCAAGGTCTTTAAAAATAACGAAAATCAACTTTCTCTTATCTCTCATTGAAATCAATAGAAACAAGCAAAAATGTAGGATAATCGTTCTAGGAGTCATCTTTTTTTATGGCTTTAGCTACTCTCTCAAATTGGTTTCTGTATTGGATGGTAAAGATCTTGTGGGTCTCTCTGAAAGGGGTTTAGAAATTTGGCCTAATTGAGTTTCTAAGTTATGAATGGTGGTTGTATGGTTCCTTAAGGTTGCATCAACAAATTGTTGCCTAGCCTCTGTCACCTTAATAAATTGAGGATTTAATTCATCCAATGAACTCTTCATTTGAGGTACTCCTATCCCTTAACCCTATGGCTTTTGAAATTTTGGTGGATTTCCAAAAGATTGGTAAAAATTGTTATTATTCCACCTAAAGTTTGGGTTATTTTTCCAGCCTAGGTTATATGTTTGACTAAAAGGGTCATTCATTGGCCATTATAATCTCACACATACTCAACACTTATAGGGGTCATCCCCTCAGCACTTAGCCCAAATCCAGAATCAATGATTGTCACGCCCCAAGGGTACCCTAAACGTAACAGTCCATCACACTCAACATTAAAGTTTAAGTATGACAAACTTAACCATTCCCAAAAGCTTTGATATTAAGTGTAAGGCGTGCTCTCACAATTTTAGAGGACCATACATGGAATTATGAAGCTTAAGAAGATATAATAACACATTAAGAAAAGAGGATTCATAATATTCTTTTGTTCATAATAATGATTTTACAAAACTTAGGGGTATTCCCCAATCTCAAGTCTATTACAAGAATATTTATATATCTTATCCAACACTAACTTCATCTAGAAATTCCTCAACCAAAAAAATTACTTGACTGTAGGGTCCACGTGGCCTCAACCACAAATAAGGGAACTGCAAAAGATATCTATATGGGTATAAGCTACTAGGCTTAGTGAGAACTATTTCCATAAATGACTTATTGAAATGAAATTTCAAATAAGTTATTTAAGCAAACAAATGAGATGCAATATATACGTAGGCAAACAAGGCATATAGTTTTCTGGAAACTATATGTTGAATGGATTTACGCCTCTATTCGGGGTTTGGTGATAATTAACCTTAAAACAAGTAGTTTTAGTTAAAAATATTTGTGCTTTCAATCAATATCGCCAAGCATATTAGGTCTACTTGAATTAAGCCTAGCTTTCGGACTATCCGCCAAACATTTCCTCCATGTCACCAAGCAATCGCTTTCGGTCACTCCGCCAAGTGTTGCTTTCGACCTAAACTACCATCCTTCTCATCTAAGGATAATAGCCTAATGCAATATGACTCACTTCGTGGTATGCATGAACCAATTTATTTATGACTTCATAGCATCATTATTATCAAAGTTAAGGTGATCATGGAATTTCAAACAAATCAGGTATTATACTAAGACAAACATTAAATCAATTTCGGCCTCAATATTCTTAAGATCCTTTCAACCAATTATCTTACATACAAATCCATTTGTCTTTCCTTAATTCTAATGCGACTAGATTACAAGCACAATCAAGTAAAGTATTTTAAGGAAATAAACTCACGATGCCATAACGATGATTTCTCTAGCAGATGAGTCGCTCACACACTCCACTTAATCGAAATAGTTTTCGAGATATAGGTATTCTTCCTCGGAATCACCTAGCCAAAGAAAATACCCAAGATGAGTATTTCTTGATTATTTTCTTGAATTTTGACAAAACAATGTTATGAGAATGTTAAAGTTCGTATAAAGAAGAATTCTAATTTAAAACGGCCATAACCTGATCATTTTAACTCGGAATTGCGTATATAATATATCGATTTCTACTTAATCGAAAAGATCTACCCATTTCTAAAACTATTTTTAACAAACTAGATCATATAGGCTCCAAAACAGTAGCTATAAAATTCACCACGAATTTTCCAACCCAAAAACAATTTTGATTCAATCATTAAATCTTTCAAAATTTGTTTGATAAATACTTAGTTATCTATATAGTTGAAAATTTCTCTTTTTATAGCTACTTAGCTCATATTTTATTCATGCTCAAGTGTTTGTTGTCCATTCATGTTTCTTAAGTAAAACAATGCCAATTTGGAGTTTAGAAAAACTATAGTTTACAAGAATTTCATTTTGTAAATCTTTTGAAATGAATACTTTGATTCTTTTGTTTTCAAAGAATTATTTTATTTTTGACTTATTTTCTTAGATGAATTTTCGAAAAATAATTTTCTCCTTTTCCTAAATTCTTTTATATTAGTACTTCTTTTACTATTTATTTCCTATACAATTTTCTTTAACCATTTGTTTGAAAAGATCTAAATTCGAAAATTCTTATACCTTCCTCTTAAGGTTTTCCTTTATGTTATGTTTAAAAAAAAATCATCTTTGTATAGAAATCGTTTTCTTTTTAAAAAACAAAGTGATATAGAATGATTTAAAAAGCTCCTCTAACAAAATAGTTTCAAAAATTTGTAGTGAATTCTTCTTAAAACTTGGAAAGAAATAACTTTTACTGTTGCTAAACCATAGGTTTTATATTTCATAAAACTTATTCCTAAGTGACAAAATCTCCTTTTCATCAAGTATTTTAGAGCTTTGAAAAAAATTGGCAACAAGCTTAATGGCATGATTTATGAGAAGTAATATCAACAAGCGAAAAAACATGAATAAATAAGGTCAAGTATTGGGAGTCTTAGCTTCTTCAAGGCCCCCGAGACTAAGAAGTAGACTAGTCCCAAAAGAAAATAAAATGAAAGAAAGAAAAAAAATTGTTTTTACTTGATGAGGACAAGTCTAAGATTAGAAACTAGTCTTAAAACAATAAGAATTAAATAAATTGCAATGGAAGAATTAAATAAATTGCTTTGCATGAAAATAAATAAATTGCAAGTAAGCTTGTATGCTCTAAAGAATAAGTATATATATATAGATACAAAATAATACTTAGATATAATAACAATAATATAAACAAAGTAAAACAATATAAACATAAATGGATTTTCATGAACAAGAACAATACATGAACATAGTGTAGCTTCCATAACACTTAGTTTTTGGAAACTCACACCATGGTCATGTAAAGTTACATGACATAAGGAGAAGAAAATAATAAGAAAAGTTTACCTAATGATGGTTTTTGTAGTGTTATGTGGTTATGGGTTTTGTTGTAGGTAGAAAGTGGTTTTGTGATTATTTTGAAAGAGTTTTGGGAGGATATTTGGAGAGAGTTTTGAGAGAGAATTGAGAGAGTTTTTGTAGAGAGTTTGTGAGTAGTAATTGTGTGAAAGAAGTGAAAGAGGAGGGGGGGTATTTATAGGAAAATGTGGAGTGATTTTTCAGTGATTAAAATATAAGAAAAATAAAACAAATTGAGGGAGATATAGAGGAAAGGGGGGATGTGCCGGCCATGTAAGGAGAGGAGAGAGAGAGTGTTTTGTTTTGTATTTTTGTTGATTAATGAAGTAATAAGTAAGGTAGATGTGAAATAAAGTTATGGGAAAGGTAAAAAGTAAAGGTTATAGGTTATGGTGTTTGTAAGAGTAGGTGTAAGAAAAAGTAAGATAAAAGAATAGTGTAGAATAGTAGTGAATAGTGTAATATAAAGTAGATATGACTAATAAAGTACCGGTAGTAAAAAAATACACGTTTAATTGCATATCTGTTATTTTTACTTACCAAAAAATTATAAAACTGATATTTTTGAAAACCTTATATTTTTACGAGTCTAACGGCCGAGACACATTTTTCAAAAACTATATCCGATCTGGTTCGAAACGAGTTACGGTTTTACTAATCTGATCTTTTTAAGCTTCCTTAGATAATTACGAACTATTCTATATACCAAACTCTTACTTACTTTCTCGGGATTGCCGGACTTTAAGTTATTGCGTCTAACTTGGTTTTGTTGACTTTTGGGTTTCTGGTTGACTTCCAGATTAGGGTTTTAAGCTAAACCGATTCCAAGATTTCGGGGGTTTACAACGATACTCACTTGGCCATTCGCTACAGTTAAACTATCAACTTTCTTACTCAGCACCTCTATTTTGGAGGTTATACTAGTTACCGCATCCAGCTCAAATACTCCTTCATATCTTTCTTTCCTAGCTCCAATAGAAGACTATTGATAATGATTAATTGCCATATCTTCAAACAAATTTAAGCATTATTCCGGAGGCTTATTATTTAAACTCTCCCCTATTGCTGCATCTATCAACTGGCTAGTCCCATAGTTCAGTCCATTATAAAAGGTCTGGATCTGAGTCCATTCTAATAGTCCATGATGGAGCCAAAGTTCAAGCAGTTCTTTCCACCTCTCGAAGGATTCATAAAGGGTTTCTAAGTCTAACTAGTGAAATGATTTAATGTCAGTTTTAAGCTTGGCTATTTGATATGGGGGAAAATATTTTCTCATAAAGTTTTCAACCATTTGCTGCCATGGGTTATGGAGTTTCTTGGCAAACTATTTAACCATTTTTTGGCATTGCCTCTAAAGGAAAAAGGGAACAACCTTAACTGGATAGCATCATCGGATGCACCATTGATTTTAAAAGTATTGCAGATTTCTAGAAATTGCTATAGATGGTTGTTAGGGTTCTCATCTTGCAATCCATCGAATTGCACATATTGTTGAACCATCGGGATTTTATCAGGCTTAATCTCAAAGTTGTAGGCAGCAACCCTTAGTCTTGCTATGCTAATACTGGCCCTTCCAGCATTGGTCTACTAAATTCGAGCATGGTTTTTGGTTGATTCATCCTAGCGGCATCTATCTCTTGTTGGACTTCTCCTTCATTGTTTTCAACCATACCCTCTAAACAAATTATGGATTCCTCTCTAGCTACTCTTCTAGAAACTCTTCCTATTCTCCGTGGCTCTAGATTAAATGGAAACAATGTGTGAGAGTGACTCCTAGTCATGATCCTACATTTGTTTTTATTTTAAAAACAATCAAACAAAGAAAAACAACAAAAACATAAACAAATAGCAAGAGCATAGACGAATAAACAAATAAATGAATAAATAATTAAAGAATAAAACAAATTAAGGAAAAGACTGTACAAAGGAATAAAAACCAATAGACAAGAATATTTACAAACATAAAGAATACATCCAAATAAAATAAAGCAGATATATACATTATATACTTATATATAAAAGAAAAGAAAAGGAGGTTAGTTTATATTCGCAAGATAAACATATATTTACAAAAAGCTATAAACAAGAACATATATACAAAAACGAAAACAAACTATCTACAATATTCATAGGTATGTTAGCAACTGGAATAATAAATGAAATGCTTTATGATATTGCCCTATTGGGCTTCAAATAAATGAATCCAATACCGTTCCCTAGCAACGGCGCCAGAAATGCTTGTTGGTTGGTTTTGTGGAATGTAACTTTAAAAAGATAACTCGAAGTGGAATCTTTTCAAAATTTATAAAACTAATTGGTTCTATCCAACTTTGGTTAGCGATTACCAACAATAATGGAAAGCACTCCTACCGAATTAGTATAGCAAGAATTAGGTCGAATCCCAAGAGAATGGTGGCATCTAACATACTCACGTTTCCTCTATTATCTTAGCCAAGAAAATTTAGCAAATCATAATGAAAAAAGAAGTTATGCTAATGTTAATGGAATTTACAAATGTTTTCTGAGCAAAATTAGGGGATCGGTTTGCAACTATGCAAGATGACAGCCCAAGATTTGCTTCACTAATTCCTTATCATATGATTTCTTGAAAACCAAACTCAAAGAGAGTTTTTTCTTGGGGTATTTGCACCATTGGATCATTAAGGTAAACTGAAGCCTCTCTCAAGGTCAACAGCTCTAGGTCTAAACCAGACTGCTAAAATCTCTTCCCGAGCTATCATTGGCCTCGATCCACATAAAGTTTAAGAATCATTTGTTTTTAAAACCAACTCAATGAATTTCAAAACAAGTGATAGAAAGTTTTCACATATCCTCTCTCGAGATATTCAGGGTTGACTCCATTAGTAGCCATAGATCTATTCAAAGGAATGACCTCTCAACCTATTCAGTTGAAATCAAACATGATTCTAATTCACACACCATGCAATTAGACCCACGAAATTAAAATCAAGCTACTAATTACAAACACCCATAAAATATTGAATTGAAAGCACATTTGAAATCACATGAATCAGGATTTGGATTCACAGATCCTAAGCTATAGGAGATTATTTCTCCATGGATTTAGAAATTATGAACATGATCTGAAGAAATAAAATGAAATTGGTCGCAATATATTACAATTTAGCATAGAGTCTTACAGAAATTACAATCAATGGGTTAAAATGATTTTACCCAAAAAACCTTGAGACTCTCTAAAGTAAGAAGAAACAAGATTCTTTTGCTCTAAAAATTCTCTCACTATTCTATGTTAATTCTATACTATCGTATTCACATTGTACAACATGTACAGCCTTTACCATGTCTTTATTGCAACATTGTGCACATTTATTTATAAACTAGGGGCATAGAAAGATATGATGATTTATTGCAGACATGACAGATTCCTTGTAACGAATGCAAATTCTTTATCCATGCATGCATCTGTATCGCTGCTAAAACAATCACTCATCGAAGGGTAAGTTGAGTACTTGAGAGCTATATTGAAGATAGGGCTTAACTTAAGCTAATGAAATGCTATCGTTTCTACCCATTCTTCCATTGATGGCTAAACTGAGTGTTGTCGAAGGCTCAATTGCTTTCATGGTTTAAGGCACGACACAAGTAAGGCAAAGGTCTATACTTCACTTCAGCAATTATCATGGGTCAGATTTGGGTCGTGACATTGAGGCGCGATAGAAGCTTTATTCAAGTTTAGGCTTGATCTCCTTAGAACAATAATTAAAGGTCATGTTGAGGGCTAAATTTAAGGTGCGACAAAACAATTTTTTCTTGTTTTGCCTTATATTTTGGCCTTAATCAATATAAAACAGGGTGCGACATTTCTATTCTTTACTTTTGCTACTGTTTTGCTCCAAATCTGATTAAAAACACTTCGATTCTTCTTCTTTTGATCTAAGGAGTTGAAAAACAACAATTTAACATTAAAAGCACCAAATTTATAGGAATTTAATAAAAAAAAAAAACTCATCAAAATAAGCTCGAATTCCTGTGAATTTAATAGAATAAAATTAACTTATCAAATATCATGCATCTTTTCATTTTCTTAAGCTAGATAATAAACAAAAGTGAGTGTGGTAGGTACTAATGATCCCTTGGAATATGACCAAATTGTTCTATGTTGCTTTGATAGGTGCACATGCTTATGAGATTACAATTGAAGCTGAATGGGAACTTTTATCTTTTGGTATAAATTTTTAAAACTATCAATTCAGTACAAACTCGCCAAGTTTTATGGCACAATTTTCGAGGATCATTGTTGAATTCATTGTTAAACTTTAATATAGCACTATTTGCAAGCTTAAGTCTATTAATCTAGTCATACGCACACACGCACACACACACACACATATATATATATATATATTTGAATTACTTTGAGCTTAGCATTTTCCTGTTTGATATTTTACTTTGTTTCTTTTACCCTTTTTTCAAGAATGATTAGCAATGCTGATTCGTTGCAAATCCAAATGGATAATTTGATGCTAGGAACGAAAGATGTTATATCAAGGAGTAATGAAAGAGCATCAAGCAACTTTTATCTAAATCCCTATAATCCGACTTATTGGTTGGTTTGTTGTTCCTTGGTTAAATACAAAAATTGAAGAACATGAAGTTGAAGTTTTGAAAAATTTATTTGAGGAGCTAATAAGTTCTATTCAACTTCGAAAGAAACTACACACATCAGCAAGTGCACCTACCAAAGTAGGATAGAAAGGATTATGTCATATTCCAAGGGATCGTTGGCATCTACTGCACTCACTTTTATCTATTATCTAGCTAAAGAAAATTCAGCAATGCATAATAAAAACAGAAGTTATACTAAGTTTAATGCATATACATGTTTTTAAGGCAAATTGTAAGAAAAGCTCGTCAATGCAAGAAAAATCTATTAGGATTACTTCACCAATTCCCTATCATATGATTTCTCAACAAACCCATAGATTTGTTTGCTGGTATATTTGCACTTTTGGATTCATAAAAGTAAGTTGAAGCCTCTCTCAATATCAGAAACTCTAGATTTAGATTAGACCACTGGAATCTCTTCACAACATGTCAGCAATATAGATCCACATATATTTTATGAATCCTTTGTTCTAAAACCAACCTAATGAATTTTAGAAACAAGCAATAGAGAGTTTCACCATCCCTCTCTCAAGTTGATTTTGAGCAACTCCATTAGTAGCTTAGATCTATTCAAAAGAATGATCTTTCAATCTATTCAACTGAAATCAGACTTGAATATAAAAGGTACACCACTCATTTTGACCCATAAAATTAAGTTTTAGCTATTAATTAAAAGTATCTAGTCGATATTTGTTTAAACACCTTGAAATCACATGAATCAGATCTTAGATTTACAAAACCTAAGTTAAATGATTATTTTACATAGATACAGACATTAAGCACAAATTCTGAAGAAATAATATGAAATTAATGATAAAATTATAAATTAAGCACAAAATCTTACAAAAAAACAAACGTTGGGTTTAACAATGAATTTACCTAGAATATTTTTAGATTTCTTAATAAGGAGAAATAGTTCTTTTGCCCAAGAATTCTATCTTTATTCTACATTAGAAATTTGTTACATATGTACTGATGCTACTATCTCACTCTACATGATTATTGGGTGTTTGTGCACATTTATTTATACAAGATTAGATACTGAAATCATGACGATTTTATTCACTGATGTAGCATATTCTTTATAATTGAATTCCTTTTCATGTTCACGCATGCGTCTTAGATGGTAGCTTATAGGGTCACTTTTTTGCGAGGTAAGATTGAGCACTCGAAGGATATTAAAATTCCAGGGCTCGATCTAATCTGTGGCTCTTCTTTGCAAAGACTCAATTTTTGTCAAGACTCACTGCAAGTTTCATCAAGTTCATTGAGGGCTCAGTGTTGTCCTTGACCCAAGCTGTGCTTTTTTATTCAAAGGCATGATTTTTATCTAGCTTCTCTTGTGAGTTGAATCCAAGATTTAACAGTACTACATGACTAAAGCTATATAATGGAGTCCAAGGCTTGATCACCTCAATACAGATGTCGACGGTCATGTTAAGGGCTCGATATAGGGTGTGACAAGCCATTTTACCTTATTTTGCCTTGATGTTTTGCCCTCAATGGGTATTTTGTAGGCCTCGGTTCAGTTCTACTTTACATAGTTATTATTGTTTTGCTCCAAATATGATCCAAGCACTTTATTTCTTCTTATTTGATTCTAGGAGATGAAAAACAACATTTAGACAATAAAAGTAAAAGATTTATAGGAATTTACCTAAAAGTGTATCATATTAAGCTTAAGTTCCTATGAATAGAATAGAGTAAAATAAAGAATGAAAGAATATGGAACATAGATCTTAAAAGAATAAAGAATTTAAAGAATAAGAATCATGTATGAAACAAATATTATTTGAAGCAATTTAAACAAAACATGATTTCTAAAATTACACAACTAAATAAAGGAAGGAACATTATAAGAATAAGTGAGTCAGGAGGTTTAATCTTCTTCTCCTAACCAATATCTCCAAGTTTTGCTCCCTTCCTTCCTTCCTTTCTTCCCCATTCACCTCTAGTAGCTCTACCAAATCGACCACCTCTATTACTACCACCATCTCTATTACCACCTGCACCTCTAAGTAGCCTTCTTCCACCTCTTTTACCTCTTGTCTTGGGAGGGTTTGATCTTTAAGGAAGTGTTTGCCTTTGGGTAGTTATAGCTGGTTGATCCTCTCTTGGCTCTCTGATTTGTATACCACCTATTGGTATGCTCTTATTATTCTTTATCTTAACCCTCCTCTTGAGTGCTTCTTTGAAGGTCCTAGCTCCTTTATCTCTCTCAACTTGTTCCCTCCTTTTGACATGAGCTTCTCTATCATATATGCCTTCATCAAGTTGTCTTTGTAGCTCGAAGGCATAGAAAAAAATCATTTTTTATTGTTCTGTCATGGCTGGAGTGTTTGCCATATAGGCTTTGATAATTTCAGCTTCTTTAGCTTGATATTCCTCGGTTCTTCTCTTTTCCTCCTTTTTCTTTTCTTCAACAGGTGGTTTATTCAGATCAAAGATTTGTCTATCTTATTTTCTTCTTGGTGAAGGGCAGTATTGGTGGTTCTCTCTTCTTCATCATTGCTTTATAGGAAGCAATCATCATATTATGTTTCAAAAACAATAGTACCCTCCACCCCTTGTTGTTTAGGCACTTTAGGTTGGGTTTCATTGGGTCTTAGCTGAGTTAGCTCAATAAAAATTGGCTTGCCAGCTTTCTTTTGTTGCTCCTACCTTCTTCTAGCTTTTTGTTTCTCAAAGGGAGTGGCTAATTTTTTAGCCAATCTAGCATCATCTTGGGTTTGTTCCATTCTCTTAGTTCGCTTCTTAAATCTTATACTAGCTTCATCCATTGTTTTCATCATTTGTTCCCTTTCTCTTTTTCTTTGCATCATTTCATCTATTTTCATTTCAAAAGCTGCTACACTTTTCGTCATTTCGCTTAGCTACTCATCAACCCAATGGGTTGCTCAGGAGTATCCTTAGTGGCTTCTATTAAATTGATTTAGATTTGTTCATCAAGGTCTACTATTGCTACCTCTAAAGTCATTAGAGTTGTTTCTTGATCACATTCCTCCTCTTGTGCTTGAGCTTCCTCTTGTTTAATGGCTACTTCCTAACACCAACTTTCTTTCTTCTCAATTTCTTTTGAAGAGGGGCGGGGGAGGAGAGGACAAATGTTTGTCCTCTTCATATCTAGGAGCTTCTTGGTGATAGGAGGGAGTAATGTTTCTACTTCCATAACTAACTTGGCAATATCATTAGAGATGGTCTCATAGATATCCTCATCTATTGCCTGATTCTCTACTTCTTTATTCTGTAAAATTTCTTCTTTAACTACGACAGCAATCTCAGCTTCAAGTTCATAGTACTCATCATCTCCTAGTAGTTAGTCAACTAGTGTAGCTGACTCTTGTTTTGGAGGCAAGATGTTAAGGTCAATGCCACCGGAGACAATGGCATTGCCTTCATTAGCATTGACTTCCTCTACTAAAGCTCCAATATCCCTAGGAGAGACTTCTATGGTAATCCTATCTACCAAGTTTTTTATGGGATTGTAATCCTCATCTAAGGATTCATCATAAATAATCAATTTCCTCCTCTTTTGTTCAACTTATCTCTTGAATTTTCTTTTAAATTTCTTAGGGAGGTTTTTAACTAATGGAACAGTTTTGGGGGTAGGCTCGAGTACTAAGGAGTCATGTGTTTGGTGGAACAGTTTTAGGAGCAGGCTCGAGTACTGAGGAGTCATGTGTTTGGGGTAAAAGTTGTAGGCATTTTTGTCGTGGCTTCATTGTCCTCATTTGAGTGATGAGCAGGCAACTCAGCCATTGGTTCTTGAATGGGTTATGTTAGGGGTTTAGTGTGTATTGTAGAGGATGTAGTGTTTAAGGGAGTGTGTATGTATAGGTGAGGTGGTAGAGATGGTTATATTTGTGATAATGGTGGGAATGTTTGTGTCTAAGATGTGTTGGGGATGATATATATGTAAATGGTAAGGGTAGATTGACATCATTGTCATCATCATCATTAGGGTGATCTCACGTAGCTAGGATCGGTTTAGGCAAGGGGTTTTGGATTTTCTAAGTGGTTAGGACCACAAGTAAGCACGTCCATAAGTGTCTTCATGGTGTTCTTCAGGTCACTCATGTCCTTGTAATATTTTTTTTTTCAAAATTAGTTAGCTTTTCTTTCATCTCTTTCACCTCAGCTTCTAATTTGTTGAAGTTGGCTACAGATGGTTAGCCAAGGCTTCTAATGTAGAAGCGACAGGTTGTTTTGGTACATCGGGTGGTCTAGCTCTTGTTCTATAGTAGTATGGGCTTTTAGAGCTAGGATGAGAGACTCTTGAGCAAGTGCAAATGTTTCTTGGCTAGCTGCAGTAGGCTCATGCTCAAGTATACTTACTTCCCTTGTTGTTGGTGCAGTAGCAGATTGGGCTTCTACTTTTTCCAACTTTCATTCCCTAAACGATATCTTTTATAGTTCTTTAAATCTGAATACCACAATCACTAGCCATTCATTCTGGCTATAACTCCAAATTCTTTAAAATTCTTATTATTAGACCACCAAGAAAAATTCCCTTGCCCTGGAGGCTAGCTTAAGTTCTAATCTTTTAAGCCACCAGCAAATCAACATTCATTCTTCTTCCTCTCAATCAACGTTCATTCTTCTTCATACTAAAGAGAGGATGCATCTTAGCTTATGCTATTATAGTTGCTCCTTCCAACTTCGAAAATATGCTCCTGGTGAGCAAGTAGTGCAGCATTCTGGTACTCAAACTCTTGAAGTTCGAGATAGTAGTATTAGACGGTTGAGTCTTCCCTCAATCTCTTTAGTTGCAAATCTCCTTCACTTTTCCTCAGAGACTACTATAGGAAGCTTCTTAAATTCATCATCATATAGGATATCTTCATCATCATATAGATCCATGGCAGCTATGAATTACCTCATGGTTACTATCTTGTATTCCCTAAATGCATAGAAGTGCATAGAGTCACTTAAAAATTTGGCAGTTAAAACCTAGTTCCGAAATTGGCCATAAAGGCCATGGTCACTTCACCAAAAAGTTCCACTATGATTTCAAAGAGTCTCCAAGCTGAGTCTTCAAAATACGTTCTAAAGTTCTCCTCCATCCATAACTCCTTAAAACATCCTAGTTCAACACAACATTCTTAGAAATTTGTTTTATAACTGTAAACAGCTTAAATTTCTCCCTATCTTTAGCATTTAAACCTACTGGGGTTTATGGTTAGGTACTTACTTGTACTATAGGCCTAGACTCGGGTCTTGCCTTTTTGGACTATCATTAGGATAGTGGTTGTGATCTTTTAGGTGCTATTTCTACAAAAACAATGCAAGTAACATAAGTTTTTTTGTATTCGATTTCTGTTATGAAAGAGAAAAATGAAATCTTGGCCTAGTTTATTAACTAAAATTTAAAAACAAAACTGTCTAGTAATGTCTTTGGCAAATGAAGAGAAGTTAGTTAAGCCATAAATATTGCAATAAATCTCTTTATCTTCTCTGTCTTGCTAAAAGCCTCTTGTGTGTTTCTTTTGCTTTATATTTGAGAGTCAGTGTCTTAAGTAGTGTCATTTGTTATCTCCCTCACAAAATTTTGTAAGCACTACTATAGGATATTTTGTGAGAATTAGAGAGTGTTTGAGTTTTGAGTTTTGCCTAGTTGAATATGATGTCAACTGTAAAGGCACAACTCTTACGTGATTTATTTTTATTGAGATGTAGCTCCTTTAAAGCCATTTGTTGTGTTGAATAAAATAATTGTGGATTCCTCTACTGGGAGGCTAGAGGGTAGGCGAAACTCTACGTTAAACCTGACTTGTTTCTCTATCCTATCTTTTTAAAATTTATTACAATTTATTTTGTTAATCTTCTTATTTTGTTTAACGGGTAAATTACATCGGAATGTCCTAACATTTAGGCAAAAATTCATTTGAGGTCTTAATGTTTTAAATGATTTGAAAATGATCTCAACATTTGGAGAAGTGAGCCAATTGAGGTCTCCATTGACATGTGTCAATATAATAAATATTTAATTAAAACTCAAAAAACCCTTCTCCTATTTACATGTGTCAATATGAACCTTAATTGACTCATTTCTCTAAACGTTGAATCTCTTTTGAATAACTTTAAACGTTAATACTTCAAATAAACTTACTTTCAAATATTGGTACCTTTTATTGTAATTTTCCCATTATTTAATTTAGTGAATTGCATTGTTTGAGCATTAAAATTGTAAGAGATATTAAAGTTCTTGTTAAAACTCAATTCAAACCCCCTCTTAAGCTAGGTGTTAAATAGGTTTTATAATTATAACTTAGAAGTGAAAGTGGATGAAATTAGGGTTTAGGATTAGGCTATTGTAGTGATTGCATATATCATGTGTATGGCATGTAAAGGACGTCGATATTGCCAAAGCAACTTCTCTCTGAGCAAGGAAGAGAGCAGAGAGAAATTAAATGACGAGAAAAAATGGGAGAAGGATTAGATGGCAATGAAATATTAGAGGAAGGGCGGAGGTTAACGATGGCAAGGAGAACTTCGACAAAGTCCCCTTTTTCATTTTGCTTTTTTTAAATAATTTTCATATGTCTATTATTGTCATTATTGTGATGATATATTGGTATATTATTTAACTAGAGTAATTATGTGGAATAATTATATGCTGCCAAATTCATTCTATGATGTTAGAAAATATTTTACTCTTGTAAATTTTGTTAAATGTTAAGGCTCAAATATAGGAAAAATAAATAAATAAAGTTTGAGACTCAATTTGAAAACCTGTTAGGAGCTAGAGGGTTTCTAACTTGAAATATTTAGCTTTTCAAAACATGTGGATATCAAGTTAGATATTATGTTCATTATACAGTATATAGATGTAGGTTTTTTTGCTGGAGTGGTCATACATGCATCACGTGTGTCTCATATCTTGTATATAACTTTAGAGTGTTGACGAGAAGATGACAATTGATGATAAGATGACTTAAATAGATTAAGAGGGAAGAGGAACAAATGGTCCCTATACCTTAAATGCAGAAATAAAAAGCAAGAAAGTTTGAGTATACCCCATGCATCAATCTTGCAATTCTTAAGTAATTACGATGAATGTTGTCTGATACGCCTGTTTAATCCTTGAAAGCAGAGTTTCCTTTATAGAATGTTATTTGTCTTCTCTCGCCAAAAGTTTGAAATGAGGATGAGACTATATATTTATAACCATTTGGCATCGATGATAACCATTAAATCATCTTAGTGATTCATGGATGAGATGAAGCATGAATCATGTCATGCTTATCATAAAGAAGCTTATTATGAGCCTAGGCAAATAGCCTTCCTTCTATGTGCATGAGCTTGTTTGAGAAAGATTGAATGTAGCAGACCGATTCAATGATCTTGCTCCAAGCCTACCAAGTCAAATATCTTGAAATCATCCCAAGAATGATCTCGGGCACTACTCTTTACCCATGAATCAAGCCCAAATAAATAAACAATAATATATATATATATATATGTAACTCCTTTGCAGAGTACAATGCCTAGAGTACATAAAAGAAAGAAATATTTGGTATGAGTGTAACTCTAAACGTTGTAAAAATATAATAAAATAAAATAGGAAGGTAAAGAGGAATAACCATGACATGTTTCACTTAATTATTTTCTCCACAATGTCTTCTTATTATTTTATCTTTGTTTTTTTAAATTCCGTAAATACAATAAAATAATGAAAATATAAAGCGAACCTTCATTAAATTCAAATAATGAGAGAAGGAAATGTATGCCATCAAGCATGTTCTCTCTACAACAATAAACATATTCATACATATTTGCGAATCACATTGGAATTACCGTGCCGAACTACTTTATGTTCTTCATGGGTGTTGAGGTTCCTTTATCTGCAATTTTAGGTTTAATAGGCCAATGGGTGTAATAGTTTTTATGTTAAACTGAGAAAAAAATTATCTTTACCCGTTTTTTCATAACATGTCGAGATGTGAAGAGATGAGAAGTTACCAGAAGAAATGATTTGGTTCTATGGTCCTAGAGCAACGACAAAGGATTTGATGGATTCTGTGAGCGGTTATTGTTAATGTGGAAAGACGAGGAATTATGTAGTTTAGGATTGGATGATGAGCATATATAGAAAGAAACCAATGGGCACCATTAAAATTCAAGGTCAGTTATGTACAATTACAAATAAGAAATATATAAATACAGCTAAGACACTAAAATAGGCTTTTTGGCTTTTAATATAATAGATATTGATAATCAAATTAATACATGTTTAAAGTAATTGTATGTATATTTCTAAAACGATTGGTGAGATATAGATGCTTCTTAAATTTGCGGAATATGACTTTACTACTTTATAATTTTTATAAATATACATATTTTCAACCTTTGCTAGAAATTCCGAAAAAATCACCAAAAAGGACAATAAAATTATGGTTTTGGAGTTTTAGTGGTAGCTTAAGGCTACGTCCAAAACTTTAAAAATCATAAGAGGTGAAAATATACTTTGAAAGCTTGAATAACATAACACACTAATTATTTCTAACGTATAATAAGTTTATTTAAGGAATCAATGTTTCAAATGGTTAATTAAAAAGAGAAATCAATGTTTAGAATAAATTCATTTAAATTATCAACGTTTTAAAAACGCTTTGTAACATATCTTATAAAGTATTAATAATTGACTATTACAGAGAAACTTAATTTGAAGCCAATCACACATTAATACCTTAAATGAACTTATCTACCAAATGTTGATACATTTTAGTATAATTTATCAAATTTCTACGATATGACAACAAATTCGCTATATAAACTTTAAGTGTATTTATTGCAATGCCCCAAATCGGGTCTAGAATGCAATAGTTCCGCCATGTATAACACTTGAGCATTTTACACAAAGGCTATTGTTAATTTTGTGAGTTTCTAACCAATTTTAAATTAAGAAATCCTCATTTAAGTTTCATAAACAATAGTAAATAATTGCTCAATAATACATTAGAAATTTCGCAACACTGATATTAAACTCTCCTATTAACAATACAACAATATCCTACACAAGGAACATCCAGCTTATCCAGTCGCTCACCAAGATTCAATCCATAGCCTAAGTAATCAAGGCATTCATATCAACAACATCATCATCATCACCTGAAAAAAAGAAGGGATTGAGTTGAAACCTAGTACAATAGCAACACAAGCATACATGATATGATCACACACAAGCATACATGATATGATCACACACACTTATTCTAATACAATGCAACAACCAACCATTTAGATCTTTTTAATTAAGATGTAACAAAATAACAGTGGAGCACTCACATTCCGGCAATACGATGGGAAACTTAGAATTTCTTAGTAACATCAACTGTTCAGGAAGATGATATAGGTAACTCGAATACCTATATCTCTTATCTCTATCAAAGCAATAGCATCATCTAAGGGTCACAGCCGTTATGTATCTCTACCTATCTTAGTCCATCACATTGTTCAATTTAACAAAGCACATGAACTTAAATTGTACAAGTACAACTTCTCACTAATATAGATAGATATTATCCCACTACTGTTTCTCCTATTAGCTATCCGTCAAGCCATCTTTGATGGTCTAAGCGTCTAACTACCATGCTAACAATGCTTAACAAGGTTGCCACCCTCGGACCAAGTCTACAAATGACCACACACAAATAATCAATTATTTATTAAGTCGTCTTTAAGTATCAATTCATTTAGGATGCTTATCCTAAACAAGCAGCAAGTCACCGTGTACTATACTCAAGGACAAAATCTTGCCACAAATAAATAACAGATGATCCACAAAATAAGAATCTCGACTATGTCATAGATGTGTCATTACCTTAAATGCGAATTAAGCATGGTCAAGGTGCAAATCGCCAACCGCCGACCACTCCCCAAGGTTAACACAATTTGCTTCTATCAAGTGCACTCACAGTAAAAGCTTAAAACAACCAGATTTTTAATTGCCCAAAACAAGAAAAAGAAGGAACAAATGGATTTATAATTGTTGTCTCTTCAGTCAATCCTTTTTTAGAGTAAAAACAATAACTATATATATTCATTGAAGTTAGTTTTAGAATAATAAATTTTACATTTCAAAAATAATGAGAATTTCGGTTTCAAGAACAATAATTTTTTGGTTATGGAATTTGAAAACGGATTTCAGTTAAGGAAGTCAATATAATTTACTCATATGCTGTCATTACTTGTATTGATTAAGTTATTGCCTACCGCTCTTTGCTTGTTTTATGATATGTGACACATATTTATTAATATTTTTCTTTTTAAATTACTTGCTCTTATTATATTCTTAATTTGTGTGCTACTTTATTTATTCTTAAAACTTTCCTATTGTATTTATTCAATACCATTATTATTGCTATTAACTATTTGTATTTTATATATTTTATTCCAATATAGTTATTATTGGTTATTAATATTTTTATTTTTATTTATTTATAATAAATTTTCGGGATATTTAATTTATGATTTTGACATCAAAGTTACTAGTTGTTAAATATTATAAGTAACTAAACTTCTACACGTTAAATTTTATTAAGCTATCTATATTTGTAATCTTTTCTAATAGCTTTTTACCAACCATCTTTTTAAATAGAGGTCCTAATTGAACAAGTAAAAATTTTATAATATATGATAATTAATAACTTAAAAGTTTAGGTATCATATTTCATATATACAAATTCAATCGAATATAATATTTACCAAGTTTAAGCTTCAAATTTAAAAAGGTAGATGTTACATTTAACACTTGAACTTGATCAATATTTAAAAGGGTAGATGTTACATTTGGTAGCTAAGATTTATCAATATGTATAATTAACTAATTGAAATTAAAAGATTTTAAACTTTCAAGTTTATTTATAGTACCTAAATAAGATAGTAACTTATAAAATTGAGTAAATTTAAGTAGCTAATTATTAAATTTAGTAAAATTTGAGTAATTAATTCTAAAAAAGGAAAAAATTAGATACCAAATTAATAATTTTAAACTTTACATAGTTTATTGTAAAAATAAATAAATTCCAAGGAACATAACAATCAGTAAATTTATAAATTAATGAATTTATTATATCCATATTATTATGAGAAAATATCAAATTTGATACTTAAACTTTGAAGTGATTAATTTACCCCATAAACACTGTTTCATCTTATAGCTAACATTGAAGAAATAGCTTATCAATACTAGATAGGATTAGAAACATTAATAAAAATCCAATCACATGATATCTCTTCTTTATGTGTAAATAGAGCAACTCATGTAAATAGAACAGTAAAAATAGTTTAAAAAGCTTAATTAGGTATCAAATTAATCTCTTTAAAGTTTAAATATCAAAATAATTTTTTTATGTAAAATTTAAGTATCAAATTTAATAATAACGCTATTATTATTCACAAAATAGTTGTTAAAAAGTCATTCTTATCATAGTGCATAGTATTGAAAGTATCTCTACTTAACAATTTAAAAAAATTAGTATCCAAATTTTCGAGCTTTGCATTTTTAGAATCTCTAAATTTTTTTTTTTTTTTTTGTGCTGATATTAGCATATTTAGAAATACTAAAAATATAATATTTAAAATTTAGACATTAATTTGTACAAATTACAAAATAAGATATCTTTAATGTCCTTTTCCCGACAATCACGTCGCCTTTTTAACTTTTAAAAAGTAACCAACCAAAGTTTTACGCAGCCGTCAAAGTTGACCATTTTCTACAAATAGTAGCACTCCAATCCGGCCCATGGAATTCGACAAGAACCGGAATTCCTCGGCTGAACTTGGTGGACTAGAATGAACAAATTGTTTCTGTTGGCTTCTTTTGAATGGTCTTAAGTTATTTTATTTTAAACTCACAGACATGGGCATTGACGCGTCAGACTGATTAGCCTAGACTAGAGGCTAGCACATGTTGACCGTGGTCTTCCATTACCATGTGGTCAAGTTTTAAACTTTTCTTAAATAAAATGCATTTTTCTGGCGATGAAGATTTCATGGATGTTATCTCACACCATATAGTATGTAACTTTACAATCTAAGACAACAGGAAACATGGGAAATAATAAAGAAGTGGAAAGTTAGCTAGGAGCAGAATTTTAACACTATAATTGAAGTATGATTTATGAAGATCATAAAATAAAGGTAATGGTACATTTTACACATATATATATATATATAAAAGTCTAATGCTCGCTTTAAAAATAAGAATAAATACTCAAAAAGTATTTGAATCGCATAAATTTTTAGGATTGAATTAGACAAAAATTATAATCTCATATTTTATAGTCATTATTACCTTTCGTACTAGGTAATAGATCTTTTGATAACTAAATAAAATTTAAAAAAAAATTGTGCGATATGAGAAATGGGACAAATGAGTTTTTATTGGACAACACAGCTTCACTAAATAATATAAACCTATAATGAAATTCTTGTGTTATATTTATGCCTACTAGATAATAGAAAACACTAAAATCCTTGTTCAGTATTATGTATACAAAACATATAAGTAAATTGTGTTGTCTTATATTCTTTGTACGAATTCAATTTTTCTTGTTTTGTCTAGTTCTTATAACTAAATATCATTGTAGATAATTTAGTTTTTTGCCAATAGAAGTAGACGTCATCACGGTTCGGTTAGGGTTTTGAATCGGACCCAAACCTCTAGTTTCCGGTTCTAAAAATGGTAAAACCGGAATCAAAACCATGGGAATTGGTCTGGTTCACACAATTCAATTCCGGTTCTAGAGGAACCGAAAACCTTAAAATGAAAAAAATTAAAAACCAATTAAATAATTTACTTAATTTAACTAAGAAAAAACGCAAAATAAATTTTAACTTAAAATAACATTGAGTCTAATAATAATTGTTCATAGCTTAGTTAAAAGAAATTCAAAATTATGTATTTATTTATATATAATCACTTGCACCTTTTTAGTTGTTATATTAGCAATGTGCCACTATAAAATATTCAACATACAAATAAATTCCAACAACACAAAAACAAGTCACACATTGTTTAAAAAAATAGTCTACTTTGGTTAGAAGTCTATAACAGTATATGATTTCAAATATATTTATTATTTGTGTTGTAAATAATAATACATTAAATATTGTGAATAGGAGATAAATTTTTTATTATTCATGCGAAAGTAGTTTTAAATGTTTGTTTTATAATTACAATTTTTTTAGTAATTTTCTTTCCCTTTTTTTCTTTTTTTCTTTTATAATTTTTATGGCATAAAACCGCGAGAATCGCCGGTTCTCAACCTGTTTTTAAACTAGCGGTTTCAAAAACCACCGGACCATACAGTTTTTAGAGGTGAAACCACTTTACTGGTTCAAACCTGCTATTTCCAAGTCGGTTTCAGGTTTTAAGAACCGCCGGTGACGGGTCTGGTCGGTTCCCAGTTCGGAACCGACCTGTGATGATGTTTGAATAGAGGCACACATAAAATATTTATGAGAGACGTATTTGCAATTTCAGTAAAAAGATAACGACAATGTACAAGAGAAAATTTTCCTGCTCATACACATTATTGTTTACATGACTTCTCTAACCAAAGCCATCCCGAAATTCCAGGCCCAAAAAAAAAAAAAAAAAAAAAAACATCCTGAAAGATCAAAATATATGCATAATGTCCAAGTCATAGCTACATTTTGATATAATAAATATTAAAAATCACTAGTTAGATTGGGTATTCTTATTTATTATATTTCATTTTTTTGATGTATCGGAGGACAAAAGGAAAATCATCTCATAGTACAAGCTTGAATCTCATATGATCAAATTAGAGCCGCACATTATGAATTTTCGATACATTAAGCCCCTTGGATGTAAAAACTTGACCAACAACCTTAGCAAACGCGCCTATGGCCGCGTACTCCTCAAATGCTCTCGTGTCGGCCCGGCACCGGAGGAGCGGCGGCAGAAACCACAAGAAGGCCGTGACCATCACGAACCCCACCGTCATGAACGACGCAACAGGACGTGGGACCTCCCAATTCAGCTTCCACTGTTTCTTCACCGCAATCTCCACCATCAGACACACGCCGTGGAAGATAAAGAACCACGTGATTTCCCACGTGGGCTTCACGCGCCCCAGATAGTAGAATATCAGCTCGTGCATCACGGCGGACACAAGGAACGTGCTGAAAATGGCAGGAAGCGGCGCGTACTTGTTGCCGACAGTGCGTTTAGCCCACGCGTGGACAGGCTCGTATACGCTCGGCCGCAGGATGCGGGTTACCATGATGTTCCATCGTCGACCCCAGAAATCTTGAAGTGAGGTGGACAAATAGGGGTCGTTAAATTGGGGCTCCAGCTCCACGCCGAGCACAGCTCGAGCCACAATTGCCACTAGGGCTAGTATTATCTCGAGACCAAAATAAATGTGAAAACAATATAGGATCCAAACCACCTTTTGAGGTAAATGCTCACTATAGTCGTATATTTTTACCATTATAGCTAGGAGCAGAATTTTAACACAATAATTGAAGTATGATTTAGGACCCTTCTGGGGATTTTTGGGAATTGGGCCATTCTCATTTTGTTTTTGATGAGCAATTTGGGTTTTTTCATGTGAAATTTGAGGTGGGTTTTGTTGGATTTTGATCGGTAAGCAAGCAATAGCAAGAAAACGTAGTAATGAGATGTTAGGGTCGGTGGCTAGAGGTCCTTTGTTAAAAGCAAACATTAAGAGCTTGAAATTGGCAAGCCAAGCAATGAAGAAAGAAGAAGTTCCTCCAAGATGCATGGACTGTAGATTTAGAGGAAGCTGAAGGAAGAGGCATATGATTGGAAGGAATGAAAAGAGCCTTATGGTTGGTTTTGATGTTTAATTTACCTACATGTAGCAATATGTGAGGAAATGGAGACTGAGAGCCATACCTTAGTGAATCTGCCAAGTTCTCCTTCCATAATCATCACCATCCTGATTATTATCTTTATGTTGGAGTCCTATGTTTTTGCTTATGTTTTGATTGGGAACTTCTGAAGCTGATGGGAATGGGTTTCTTGGTGTGATATCTGGACGGTGGATGGAAGAACAATTCGTGTATAGAAGATTTATAAGGCGGTTCCCTAACGGACTCTAGAGACAAGTCAAGAGGATGATGCAGGGAAGGGAGGGCAGTATGTTGTGGGCTAAGTAAACCTGGTTTCAACGCCTTATTTCCAGAGTTTTTTTAAGGTTTGTGTTAGCAGATTTTTATTATGTCTTGAATCTGTGTTAATATATTAAAAAAAAATACACATATATAATTGCTTCAATTTAAATTAGCCGACCATGTTTTAAAACGTATATATATAAATATATCATTTGTTTCTCCTTTGTTTAACCATATTTTATCGGGCCCGCACCTATAGTTGTTTCACATATGCCTAATGCCGACATCATATAATCACGAGTCCCTGGCACCTTAAAACCTGATTACTTAATAGCTGTCATCATCAATGGACTATTATATGACGGATCGGATTATGTCTTTTTAATTTTGGGTACATGTCTTTAAGATTCGTACGCCTCTAATATGCGGCTAATTTGATTATGGGAATTGGCAAAGATGAAACCTCGAATAGTACAGCCAAAAAAAAAAAAAAACCTCGAATAGCGATAGACAAGTAAAGGAATGGCATATCAGGGGGATCGAGGGTCACTTCCGGACTTCAAAAATTTTCACAAATTCTATCTAGGAATTTTAGAAAATTTTAATTAAAAGTACCTATCTTTATTAATCTGTAGTTCCTTTTAGTTAATGACCAGAAATCCCAGAACTCAAAAACGAAATTTCTATTAATTTGTCTTCCGATTTCTATGTTGTTCAATCTACATGTTTGTCCTTACTCCTTTTGATGTAAAATCTTAAAATCCACACCTGGCAACAGAATGAGAAACGGCTTTGCACGTAACCTTTTATACATGCCCTTATTTATGTGTTATATTATCATATATGTGTGTGTGTGTATTTTATTGAACCGAACCTCTTCGAAAACTCCAAAGTTGGTCTTTTGCATACAAGACATGCCTCACGTCGAAGACTAAATTGCAAAATAATATGTTAGAATGTGATTTAGTATTTTCATGGGACGTGAGCTTGGAGTGTATTAACATAGGAATACGGAAGAACGCCAACGGAATCAGATTTGAAGCGACTTAGGAGAACAGAATACAGAGTACTCAGACGTTTACCCCGCACCTGTAGGTTTCATAGGGATAATATAAAGGTTATTATCTTAATTGTATATATTTTTGCAATTTTATAGTTTAAGCTTTAAATTATTAAATCATACTGCCTATAAGAAGTTTAGTTGTGAGTGATACTATTTTGTCATTTTCTGTTATTGATGATTGTCTCGGTCATCATCCTATCTATGATTGTCAAACTTGAGATTCTACTTAAAATTAATAGGGATCCTAGAATCAAAACGTAGAATTATAAAATTCTACAATCAATATATATTATACAACTCTAAATTACTTCACTTTACCAATAAAACGCTAAATAAACAATGAAAATAAAGAAATTCAATATAATTTTATTTATATATGTCAAAATGAAACATAAGACCGATTATTTTATACCTTCAAATCTCATTCTTCAACTTCAATTCAAAATCTTATTTTTAAACTTTACCCATCAATTTATATGCTCTCATTAATATGTTTAATGCAATCATGATAATTATAATAATTATTTACATTACCAATAATTAACAATTTGCAATTATTAAGGTGCATTATAATTTTGTTAAAATTATCATGTGAGCAGCTGACTTTATGCATTAATGATTTTTCACATTCATTTTGCACAAAAAAAAATATTAACTTTATGAAATAAATTACATACATAATATTTATAAAAAAAAAGAAAAAGGAATATAAAACATTCTATATATTTGTTCAATTTTTATTCCAATCACTCAAAATATATAAAGAGTATATGACCAAAAAAAAAAAAATAACCCTCTAAAAAGGAAGGAAAATAGAGGAAATAAAAGGGGAAGAAAGTAAAAAAGAACACCTAAAATTAGGTTATCTTAAAATAAACATCTAGAATCAACCCAAAAGTTTCTAAATATAAACATATTAAATTACTTGCTTTTTTAATGTTCAAATAGAACAAGAATATGTAAAATTACTATACTATCAATTTTACTATCAATTCTACTATGTAGAATTATGGGTTTACAACGAGTTTGCTTCAAGAACAATTTTATATGCTAGTTGAACAAAAATCACATTACCAACTCATAAACTCATAAAAACGTACGAGTAGATTTGTGAGTTAGACAACCATGATCCTATCAATAGTATCACAACTCATCTGACCTCATAAAATAGCAAACACACACACAACACATAAAGAAACACAAATTATAGACACCCTATACCTTAATCTAAAATTAGCCATTTCATGTGACACAATATTATTGATTTCTCATGATAACAAGATAGTAAGAGTGACAACAAAATTTCAATTAGATGTATAATTTGATAAATCAAAAATTAAAATGCAACCAAGAGGAGGTGAACTCACTATTAGAAAAAGTGAATCCAATTTTCATAGAGGTTAATTACAAGAAAGGTATCTAAATTTTTTGTTTATTTCTAAACACATAATCTTGTTATATATATATATATATATATATACATGTTTCATTCAAAATATTAATATCATTAAATATTTTTACAAACACATGTGTCAATATCTTGTTGGTGCAAAAAAAAAAGATTAAAAATGTTATTAAATAAATTTTAAATAATAAAATAGCTTTTTCAAAGCCAAATAGCTTAAAAAAAGGACTCAACATACATTTATCGCTCATGTCTCAACACTTTATGGAAGATGTTATTTTGTTATTGTTGAAATGAGACATACAAATATAAAAGCAAGATGCCATTCAAGCTAGAGCTACAAATGAGTCAAGTCAACACGGTATAATTTTAAGGTCAAGCTTAAGCTTGATTCGAAATTTCTAAATTGAACTCAATTCAAAATAACACTATATAAGGTTGAGCTTAAGTTTGAGCTGTTAAGCTTGTTGCTAGTTTTACAAAAAGAAAAGTATTTTAAATTCTAATTTAAATAATATTAATATGTAAACTTTATTTAAATTCAATTAATATTTATACTCGATTTAGGCTCGATTACCTTGACCTATGAAACTTCAGCTTGGTTCAGTAAACTACTTGAATAGCACGAACTGAAACTTAACTCAGCGATTCTCATTTTGAACTTAAGTAAACATTAAGCTGAGTTTTAATAGTTTGTAAATCGGCTAGATCATTTGCACCGTAGTTCCAACTAGACATCTTACAAGCTGGGCCTAGATATGACCTTTGGTCTACATAAGTTTAGGACCAAAACTTGGACTTGGCCAGTGAGAACTGTGATTCTTAAGTTTGTGTGTGTGTGTGTGTATGAAATATTTAAAATAAAAATAATACATGAATAAATGTAAAATAAAAAGTAATAAAAAAACTTAAAAACGTAAATAACATTTAATGATTAGACTATTTTGAATAAAAATTGTTCATAGTGGATTTCAACTGAGGTTTATTGGGTCGAACTTGATGAATAATGGACCTCTAAGCCCAATATCAACATTCGAAAGGCCCACGCCTCAAAGGCCCCTAAAGCGTACCACACCCTAATGATGGAAATTGACTCCCATGCGACCTTGGGTCGCCTAAGCAATACACATCTATAACCTCAACCTTATACATGGAGGCGGATGTTGGCACGGTCATGCCAGTCACAACCCTCAACCTCAATGGGGGGCCCATGGTAACTTGCCAACTGAATCTCCTCGGTAATTTGCATCTCGATCAGCCACCCTCCATATAGCAGATCCGCACCACAATATTAGTATAGGAGTAATTCACTCCTGATATTGCTATTTCCATGAATTAAGCCACTAGCAGCCCAACGAGAACCCACTACGTATGAAGAATGTCTTTGGTTCCCTTGTAGTCTGCTATGGCCACTTCATATAGGTGGTCGTCCAACCCTCAAGAAAAAGTGAACAATCCTTAAGACCCTCCCTACACTATTCTGTGTTTTTTGAAAGATTGCTTAGTGTTTTTTCGTATTTACTTGAACCTACAGCTGACTTATGTATCAGAGTAGCTACATCAAACAACCTTTAGCGTATTACTAACCGAGTTTTCTATGTGCGTAGGTCTTTAGTATACGAGCACCCCCGCCTTCCACTTAGGCAAAAGACCTAAACTTTACCAATGAGTTTGGCACATGCGAAAAAACTTATTTATTATCTAATATTTAATGCATTGTTATAATAACACAAAAAAGAATAAATTTGATTAATAAATAAGTTTGACTGCTTTATATAAATTTTTATAAAAAAAACAAGCTTATTTCTAAATAATGTGGACTTTTTTTTTTATTCTGTAAACTTTTATAAAGTATGATTCAGTTTCATATCGCTGATATTTCAACTCATATAAGATACGCATTTATATGAATAACTGAATATTCTCGATAATTTGAAATGAAAAAGGGTTAAAGACAATAGTTTGTGGGCATTTATTTATCTTGAATTTAAATCTTATTCCAAATTATAAATTTTTGTTTCGTAAATAAAAATTCATGAGCCAGATTCGGATTGGACTATTTTAAAATTGAATGAATTTACGATTCAGTATCCGGTCTGCCCCTAAACAGTATTTATTATTATGCAAACATTATATTATTCACATAGTTTGTAATAGTATTTTAGGTTCCAACAGTATTTTAGGTTCTCCATTCATAAACACCTCGAGTAATAAACTGCTTAGTCTACTAAACTAAAGCTAATTTTGCAGTTCATTTTTGCTTCGTAACAAAAAGGACCAAATACACTACAAAAGAAAGTAACACCATGATTGTTGGGAAAAAAACTAAAAACTCCATTTCTCATAATATAATAACATTTTTATGAATTATTCCACCACGGCGCAGAGAACAATATATCAGAATGTCATTTTAAATTTTAACGGCAGTCAACTTCGGAAGCATGTGAATATCATGAATATTGGCGAAATTCAGATTTTAGAGGCGGTCTAGTCAACTGAGAATCTAGAATAGCTAATTAGTGTGGTTAATTATTGAGCTTTGTATCATGCTAGCTGACTGGGAAATTATAGTGCGAGGCTGTGACGTTTTCAATTACTTTGTACAGCTTATCAAAGTTGACTATTGGATTACTTTAAAACATAAGAACTGATTTAAAAAAAAAAAAAAAAACAAAAACTTTTCAGAAAAATGCGAATTATTTGTCTCTCAAATTTTTTATCAGCCACTTGGGTTAAGTCTCTACTCGTTTTGTCATCTTTACGTTATTTTAACTTCATTTTTTATTATTTTAAAATAGTTATTTGTTAAAAACAGATACCGATGAAAATAAATATTTTTATTCATAAACTGATCAAACAATCTATATACTGACATCAAACAGATATAGTAATAGAATCCGACACAAGTACCAATAAAAAATGGATAAATTACACCAAATATCTCAACATTTAGGAATAAGTACATTTAAAGTTTTAATATTTCGATTGGTTGAAAAGATGTCTCACTTTTAGGGATAAGTTCATTTAAGATTTCAATGTTTAAAGAAGTGGTTCAATTTGAATTTCTAAAAACGCATGTCAACAAGATAAGAATCTTCTGAATTTTAATTAAATATTTTCTTCTACTGATATATGTCCTTTGAGATCCAAATTGACCCACTTCTTCAAATGTTCATACTTTAAATCAACTTATCCTCAAACATTGGAACCTTTTTTTAACCACTCAAAACATTGAAACTTTAAATGAAATTTAATTTCAAACATTGACACCTTCTGGTGTAATTCACCCAAAAAAAAATAGATCATACTAATATGGCAGCAATGATAGACATATAATATTAGACATACAGAGATGTACCACTCTAATCCTCTAATGACATTTAAATACCCATCAGACATTCTATATTTACTCTCACATCTCCCTTTACCAGGGTTAGGGGAAAAAATTGTTAACACGTGCTTTCCGAGTAAAAGGTTCATATATTCTTAATCTAATTATTTTTGTCTATACATTTCTTTACTACATGTGGAATTGAATGCGAAACCACTACTTTATATATTACACACTCCATTTATGAAGGATATTATTAAAATAGTCTATCGTCCTACAATCCACCTTATAAACGGTAAGGACTAAGGAGAAACTGACATTTGTTGCAACTAGAAAGTTGTTTTTATTTGTGTGAAAAGGCAGCGTAGTGTTTGGTTTGTCAACTTGTTTGATATCAATTTGGTGTAATTTAAGTGTTTCTTAAGAAAAAAGAATAAATAAAGAAAATATGAAGACTTAATTAGTAATATACACAAACCGTTTAATCGAAAAAAAAAAGTTCGATGGAAAAAATATATAAATCAAATATGAATATACTGTATATCAGATCCAAATAAAGTACAAATAATCTAAACATACCAATTCTAATTTATTAAATTTTACCAACCAATCGACAATTCGATTCAAATCCGTTAATATTCCAGCAAAAAGTTTTAGCTTGCAGCTTAAAATATGTCAGTTGTACAGTAATTCTTAATGAGTCCCTCCGTTGTATGATTTAGTCCAGTAAATAAATATCCACATTCCGTTCACTACATGTAAGCAAAAATAGAGTTATAGCCAGAAAGGAATCAAGCCTATCATAGTTGTTCAAATCACAATTTTATTATTTATCCAAGTCAGTAGAATTAATAGAATTATACAAATTCACACAAAACCAATAAAATCGTAAAAATATACAATTTGTCTGAATGGTCTATTTTTTTTTCTATATCTGTATCTTTTTCAAAATGATGTATGGATATGTTTGATTTACATTTATGTTTTATCTATATTTGATCTATTTGATCTTTTAATAAAAATTATCAACTTTTTTTTATTTGTATCTAATTCTTTATAAATAATTTGTTAAGAAAAAGGTTTGAAAAAAGTATTTGTATCTATAATCTGTCAACAAACAAACAAATCATAGATCTTATATATCTAATCATATTTACCTAAAGTTTGCACCTTAATAATTTTTCATCTATTTTGATTAAGAAAAAATATATAAATCACAAACTCATAAATCGTATATCTAACTCACGATTTTGTAACCCATGATAGCCATACAAGTTTCTAAATTTTAAATTTAGTTTGCTAGAAAAACAATGAAGTTGAATTGAGTTGATTTTGTATCAAATCCAAAAGTTATAGACTTGATTTCAACCCATTTAATTAAACGAATTTTATTTTTTGAATTTCCTTTCATTTTAAAAATTTACCGAGATTCAATTAACTTAAAATAAGTTGATCTCAAGTTGTTTAAAATACTCGATTCATTCATTACCAAGAGGAATAAAGGATAAATGATAAGAATAATGAAAAGAAGAAATAGAAAAATCAATTTTATTTTTTGGTAAAAGAAATCAAATTTTAATCATTTGACAATGGAGAATGAAGTTTTGATGTAGTAACTTCTAACTTTTGACTTGTATTAACTAACTTTAACGTTTCAATTGAAAATTTTCCGATAGCCTTCCTGTTTTTTTTCCTTTTATAAAAGGAAATTTAAAAAATTCTATTATGACCCATAAGAGGATACGACGGAAACCCAATGGATGTCAGATTACATCATACAAGCATAGGTTTTTCATACAACCATAAAGAATACAAGTATATGGTTTAACAAATAACAGAAGGCCAGAATCAACATGATAAATGAGAAAGAAAGGGAAAAAGAGAGTTATCAAATAGTAGCCATCATGTGTCCTTCTTCCTCTTTCTCATCTGGAGCTTATGCCTGGCTCGAATAGGTACCTGCCCATTAACACATATAAACATTAGTTCAGCATTCCAGTTCTTAGATAAGCATCCCAACCTACTTACTCTATATTGCAGAGAAAAGAGAGAGAAGAATCTGGCCTTCAGGAAGGAGACGTTGATTCTAGAGTGTGAAAGCGTTAGGGTTTCTTTGTGTAAGAAGTATCAGGGTTACTTGTGTAGACAGTGAGGTAAATAAATAAAAACCTCGATGTTTGGTTTGACGAGAATTGATAAGTGGCCTTGCAAATTCTTTTAGTTTGTGAATATAAGTGGGCCTCCTAACATTTTGGTGCTTTCGTATTCATACAACATCTTGAAGTTGATGCTTAACAATGAGTACAAGATCATAAGAAGAATTTATGAAATTGCAATCTTTGGTCTTCTTATTACCAGATACAATGAAAAACATGCAAACTCAGGTGAATGAGTCCATACATGCTCATAAATCGATTCAAGATTCTGTTTCTAATTTGCACAATTCCATTCAGTCCTCTATACAACAATTGAATGAGAGACTTAAGGGTGTCAGGAATTAGAATGAGTTATGCAATCAAAATGCATCAACAACACATAGTTCACATTCATCATCTTCCTTAGCAGACATTTTATTAAAGGGAATTAAATTGGAAATACCTCGATTTTCTGGTGAAGATCCATTGGGATGGATATTCAAGACTGAAAAGTTCTTTAATTTTCACAATATTCTTGATACTCAGAGATTGGATATCACATCATTTGCATTTGAGGAGGATGCCCTGCAATGGCTACAATGGATGGAAGATAATAAGCAGATTACAACTTGGAAATCTTTTTTGGAGTCATTCAAGGCACAATTTGGGTCATTTAAATATGAAGATGTGCAAGGAACATTGGGCAAATTGATGCAGGATTCGACAGTTTAAGAATATCATCGACAATTTGAATCTTTATCAAATAGAGTCAAAGGTATTCCTCAATCCTTTCTACTGAGTTGCTTTATATCTGGTTTAAAACCTCAGATTAGAAGAGAGCTACAAATAGCTAGGCCAATTGATTTAGTTCATGCCATATGGCTTGCCCGAACGCATGAATTTAAGTTTCATGATACCTACTTTTCCCATAAACACAATTCATTATATTCTCCAAACACATTACAAACCGCTTCAATTTTCAAAACCACAAACACAGACTAACCCAACCACTATCCAGTCATCTACTGGAAATTGTAAACCACCTTTATTACCCACCCCTCCTCAAACACATTCCACATTACCTATTAGGAAATTATCACAAGCCCATCTATTACTCAAAAGAGAAAAAGGACTATGTTATAACTGTGATGAGAAGTACAGTAAAGACCACAAAGGTAAGGCTAAGTTTTTGTTGCTCATAGATGATGAAACGGATATAGATTTTGAATGTGAGACTCATGATTGTATTCCAAATGAAGGGACTACAAGTTTTCATGCATTATCTGGAATGCAGATTCCAAAAACATTGAAATTTCGGGGATGCATTAAAGGCAAGGACATATCAGTTTTAGTCGACTCTGGCAGCACTCGCAATTTTTTGCAGAGTAGGGTTGCGAAATATTTAGGATTAGTAGTGGAACCTTCACCAAATTTCCATGTTTTGGTGGGAAGTGGTGATAAGTTGAAATGTGAAGGTATGTGTAACGATGTACGAATTAATATTCAAGGGATGGATTTTCCAACAACATTTTATATCTTACCCATATAAGGTGCCGAAGCAGTTTTAGGAGTTCAATGGTTAAGGGAATTAGGACAAGTTACTGTGGATTATAATTACTTAACTATGAATTTTAGTTTGAATGGCATTCAAGTTCAGCTTTCTGGAAAAAAAGGATATTGAAATGGAACCTATATCACATCATCAATTCAACGTTTATTAGCTAATGATGGGGTAGCTTATTGTTTCCCATTGAAGGCTCAGGGAATTATGGAATCATGAGAGAATACCACCAGCAATGATTCACTCAAGGAAACATTAGGTATATTTTCTCATATTTTTTAGACACCTTCATCATTGCCTCCTCTGAGAGATGTGTAACATAAGATACACTTGATAAATGAAGCTCAACCAGTGACTGTCAAGCCATATCGTTATCCCCATTTTCAAAAATCTGAGATTGAAAAACAGGTGTCTAACATGTTACAGTAAGGGATCATTCAATACAGTACGAGCCCATTTTCTTCATCGCTCATCATCTGTGTAGAGTAACGAGGTAAGTGATTCTGTTGTAGTTGCACAAATGTTTACTTTCCACTCATATAAATAAGCAATTGCATTGATTATGTTATGTTATTTCATCTTGCAGACCTCAGCCACTGCCTTTGTCATTAGATGAAGGGAGCCGACTTCTAGGCATGTGCAAGAGGGAAGACCTATTGATGACCGTCTTCTTCCTTATGTGGAGCAAGTTGGCTTTCTAGAGATAGTGCGTTTACCATTTATTCAACTGGACTAGCATCTCATTACAACATTAGTTGAGCGGTGGAGGCCAAAAACGCACATATGCCACATGCCCTACGAGGAGATGACCATCACCCTGCAGGATGTGGAGGTACAACTTGGCCTCCAGTAGATGGCATGCTAGTTGTAGGCATGACATCCCCTTCTAGTGGATGGAAGGCAATATGTATGAATTTGTTGGGGGACTACCTATGAAGCGAAAGGAATACCTTGTGAGGAGGGTATTTGAGTCTGCATTGGCTATGCACCACCTTTGCCCATTTGCTTGAGAATTCTACAGAGAAGCAAATAGTGTGGCATGCACGTGCCTACATCCTTCAACTCATGGGAGGATGTATTTTTGCTGACAAATTTGGGTCGTTGGTTTATGTCATATTCTTTCCTTTACTAGAGGACATGGTGCGAGCTGGGTAATCTAGTTGAGGGTTTGTGTACTTGAGCTGATTATATCGCAGCTGTGTTGAGCATCTAGTGAAGATGTCGTTTAGATAGGTGGAGTGGTCGTGCTACTACAGGTTTGAGCTTAGGACAGATTTTTAATAGTTGCCCTACATGCCCGTTTCAGACCTCCGTTGGATGATAGGGCACCCTTCGCTGCCTGATGGTAGATTATTCGAGACACGACCCACCATCCATCATATGTTGTTTGAGCTTACCGACAGGCATTCAACGTTATGGGTTCTCGCCAGGTACTTATTCTTTTGTTATTTCAATGATATGTTATACTTCATAACATCATTGATTAAGTTTTTTTTCCTTCTCCTTTTTTTTTGTTGTTAAACATATTGTTTGGATGCTTTATACCGATGCTATTATGAGTAGGCTTCCCCCGTACTGCCATGCTGGTGTTGATGTGTGGACAGCACAAGTCCCCTTTATATGCTTCTGCATTGTTGGGTGGTGCTTCCTAGAGTATGTCATAAGACAGTTTAGGGGAGCCTAGAGAATTCCACCTTTTGTTAATACTGAACTAGATCTACATGAGATTGATTTAAGGGGAAGGGTTAACACCAATTAGCCAGTGCATCACGCTGCTTATCATAGGATATGGAATGATAGATGGGACTGACTAGTCCTGATTGAGCATCCCCTTAGTGTTGATTTAGAGTACCTTTGATGGTACAGACATATTACTAGACAGTATGTTAGCCATACCGGAGTTATGTTTAGTCACTTGGTAAGTGAACAATTGTTGACTATCTACCTTCGATTATATAAGATTGTTTATTATTTAAAATATTTACTTTGCATGTTTCTCATTTTTGTTGCAGGCCGATCAGTTCCGTCGTATACGGCTCTCAGATGACCTTCAGGGGTTTATGCAATTGCAGATGCAGCCATAAAGAGGGTTGATGATCATGGAGTCCTTGATCATCTATATCCAAAGATTCGACATGAAGCGTAAGAGGAAGGTAGAGTTGAGGAACATGACAGTGGTAGTCATATGCATGCTACCAAGGATGTGGAAGATGAGGATGATGATGCAGAGCAGGACTACCATATTTCCCATCGAGCACCATCTACATCTCATGGACGGCATAGCACTTCCTCGGTTCCACATTTATTTGGGGTCGATCCCGAATTGTACTACACTTCGCACAACGAGTGTAAGACATCTTCAAGTCCTATTCCACCCACACCACAAAAGAGACATGCTCTTAATGATCATGATATGGGCGAGGGATTGACACAGGCCTCTCAGTTCAAGTGCGCCCGCCTACCGTGCCCCTACCTCCCCCCCGCGGTTAGGTGCTATTCAATCGCTAAACTTTAGCACACCGGCAACTTAGGATGAGGGGTCATCAGCATTAAAAAGGGGTGGACGATCCATTGTATCTAGGATAGCTTGAGGACTTCGGAGGGGTTTGAAGAGGCATAAATAGCTCATCACTGTTTTCTTTCATGTTTTTAATTTATATTATCCGACAAACATGTGCTCTTGTGTTATGCTTTACAATGGAATTTATTGTAGTTTATGGATGTATCATTATGCTTTGTTTTATTATTTTCTTTATTGAATTGTTTGGATTTCTCTTTGAATGGGGACAATATGACTAAAAATTGTAGTTGTCATTGGTATTGGGAATCATAAGGAGCTTGGAATTGATGTTTTGCAAGCTGCCAAATGGATAATTTGAGGCTACATGTCATGGAATAGTAGGGAATTTATGTTTTCATTCTGTTTGCTTTTTTTTTTTTTCGTTGTTGTGCAGGTATTGGCTTGAGGGCGCTATGCATATTGGTGCCCACAATATTTGGCCTAAAGGCACCGTTACCTCCACCCAAAGGCACCGTTGTCGTCGGCACCTTCCTTGCAAATTTGAGGGCGCTGTCAAAGACAGTGCCTTCATCAATCCAGATGCATATTTTTTTTAACGACCATCCTATTTCGAGATTTTTTTTTGTAGATCCGTACTGTAAAAAGAACAAAAACCTATGTTTGTCCTTATTCCTTTCATGTAAAATCTTAAATCAACAATTGGCAACAGAATAAACATCGGTTTTTAGATTTTATTATTGTTGTTGTTTAGTTTCCTTCCATGGGCCAATTTCGACATAGGTACAGTTTGGTTTTGAATCGGGAACCAAACCGATCTATCCAATCGGTGGTTTCACTCTGATTCCAAAAAAAGGAAAACAATTTTTTTTAAAAAAAAGAAGACACATGAACTAGAAAATGAATTGAAATTAAACTTGAACATTCATGGTATAATGTTTATAATATTTCTAATAGAATCATTTGTGCTTCATACTTATCATTTGTAACGGAGTGTTTGTATTAATGAAACATTTATTTTATTTTTTTTCATTTAATATAAAATCATTTCTAATATTTGATATATAGAGAGTTTTTTACTGTGTAAAGACACTTATTTTTCTTAATCTTCTTTCCTAAAAAAAATAATCGTAGTGGTTTCCGATTCTACTGGAATTGATGAATCCACAAGAACTCTAGTTCCGATTTTCATTTTTTAAACCGGAACCAATGGTTCCGCTTTTGATTCTGACAGTTCAGAACCGGCAGCCATGTCTGGCAAATTGATGTTTGTGGTTTCAATTTCACTTTATCATCTTTGGTATAGCATGGTTTTACGACAAAGTATATTTTTTTAACATTTTTTTCCAATTATATAATATATATATATATATATATATTGTGTTCTACCCCATATTGATTGTATTGGTAAAACCCAAAAAGCCTTCTCCGTATAGAGAATTGAAATATGAGAAAACGGTTTTGCATAAACCTTTTATGTATGTGTTATTAAAAATAAATTGGTTAAGAGCGTATTACCTTTTTACTCCAATTTGAAATAGCCCACTAAAGCCTAAAAATATTATTAGGTAAGCTTAATGCATTTGCCAATAAATTAAATAATAAATGAAGCTTTATATTATCATATATTTGCTATGTGTATATATATTTTATTGAACCTCTCGAAAACTCCAAAGTTGGTCTTTTGCATACAAGACATGCTCACGTCGATAGTAATGATTATATGCCCGAAGACTAAATTGCAAACTATTAACATGAAACATTGAGCCCGGGGGGGGGGGGGGGGGGGGGTTGTGGGTTTTGTTGTGTGTGTATTGTACTTTTTTTTTTTTTTCAATGATCACAATAAATATTTGAATATAATTTATTTCAGAGGGCGTTTGTTGTAATAATAGTATAATACCATGGTGTCTTTAAAAGATGCACTTATAAAAATGGAACAATCACCGCATTTAATATTATGATAACATAGCTGTGCGCTGCTCCATCATCGTACATAATGGAACACGGTATGGAGTGTGATTTAGTATTTTCATGGGACGTGTCCTTGGAGTGTATTAACATAGGAATACGGAAAAACGCCAAGGGATGCAGATTTGAAGCGACATAGGAGAACATAATACAGAATACTCTGATGTTAAAGCCCGACCTCTAGGTTCATAGGGATAATATTAAAGTTATTATCTTAATTTTATATACTTTTGCAATTTTTATACTTTAAGTTTTAAATTATTAAATCATACCACCATAAGAAGTTTAGCTATGACGATACTATTTTATCATTTTCTGTTATTGATAATTGTTTGAGTCATTATCCGGTTGTCAAATTCAAAATTTTACTTAGATTTGCTAAGAGTCTATAGAATTGAAAGATTCTACAATAATATAAATTTACTTGTAAAAACTCTAGATTTACTTATTTTATCAATTAAACTTTAAATAAACAATGAAAATAAAAAAATTTAACATTATTCTTATTCATATACAGCCAAAATAAAAATGTAAGATCGATTGTTTTATGCCTTCAAATCTCTCTCTTTTCCAATATAATTCAATCTTACTTTTAAGCTTTACCCATCACAACTCACATGCTCTTGTTATTATGTTTAATGCAATATTATTTACATCGATTAACAATCTTCAACTATTAAGAAGTATAGGCAATTTTGTTAAAATTATCGTATGCAAGTGGCTAGTTTTGTGCAATAATGATTATTTTCATATTCACTATATATTTGCACAAAAAATCATCAAGTTTATAACAAATAAACTACATACATTTTTTTTTTAAAGAGAAAATAAAACATTATATGTATTCATTTAATTTTCATTCCAATTGTTCAAAATATATGAATAGTATATGAGTCCATGACCCAAAAATTAATAACCCTCTAAAAAAAGAAAAAAAAAAAGAGGAAATAAAAGGGGAAAAAATAAAATAGAAAACCTAAAATTAGGTTAGCTTAAATAAACATCTAGAACCAACCCAAAATTTTTAAATATAAACATATTAAATTACTTGCTTTTTTCAAGTTTAAATAGAAAAAAAAAGTGTAAAATTAATACATTATCGATTCTACGACGATTCTACCATCAATTTTACTATGGATTATATTGATTCTACTGTGTAGAATCGCAAGTTTATAACGAGTTTGCTCCAAGAATGATTTTGTATACAAGTTGAACCAAAATCGCATCACCAACTCTTAAACTCAGAAATGTGTGAGTAGATTCATAAGTTTGACAACCATGATCCTAGTAATAGTATCATAACTCATCTGATCTCTTAATATAAGGAAATACACACACAAAATTATAGACACCCTACACCTTAATCTAAAATCTAGCTTTTTATGTCACACAATATTATCAATTTCTCATGATAACAAGATAGTAATAGTGACAACAAAGTTTTCAAGAAGATGTATAATGTGATAATTTGAAAAATTAAAACCAAAAGGAGGTAAACTGACTATTAGAAAAAGTGAGTCCAATTTTCATAAGAGTTAATTATAGAAAACTTGTCTATATTTTTGCCTATTTGCAAACACATGATCTATGTTACATTATATACATATATAATTTATAATTAAATGACTTGAGTTTCATTCAAAAGTGTTAATATCATTAAATACTTATAGAAATACATGTCAATATCTGGAGTAGTCACATTATAATTCAATAATTTTTCTTTGAGCTTTAATTGGTAATTTCAATTTATTATCTGTAAGGAAGTGTGCTGCCTAATGCAATTGATGCTACAGTCAACTCACAAGATATTTCACTAACTTGGGGGTCACTTAACATCAATATGTTTATTGAAATCAAATTTCCTTACATGGAAATCTATATGATTCATTTGTTAACACTTATTTACTCAATCATTTTCCTTGATTTAGTTATATACAAATGTATGTTCACATGTAATATAAGGTCTTTACATGAATATGTGTGTGTGTGTGTGTGTGTGTGTAGGTAACTTTTGGTATATAGTTGTTTCTTGTTTTACTTGAGTTCAACTCATTTGTATGAATACTCTTGAGTATAGTTTAAGGAGCAACAACTAAAGGGCAAAGATAGTCACAAAATTATTTAATATAAATAAACGAAAACTACTTAAAACATAATAGCACAAATAATAAAAACAAGCATAATAAGAAACTTTAAGTTGAAAGAAAATGGAAGTAGTCAATTATAAGTAAAAATAACATCATAAATTTCTAATAAGGAGAATAGAATATATTACCTTTATCAAAAAGCGGTCCCATTATCTACCCACTCCCATCATCTCACCGTCTCAAGGAGTTCATAGCCTAAGTTCACTAGAGATCTTAAACCTATGCTCTGATACTACTTAAGTTGTAATGCCCTAATTTTAGAGTCATTTACAGCTTGCCATGTATCTACATCATATAAACATGCAAAGGCTCAAAACTTGCTAATAACCATGATATATACCATTTACACTTCCGAAACATACATATTAATAGTCCAGATCCAGTCACGACATAAGTACTTCATTACAACAACTACATAAATTCCTACTTCCTACACATAGATTGCAAGGGATGGCTTCAGAGTCCATCTAAACACACTAGGGATGCAAGCGGGGCGGGTCATTATAGGGTACCGACCGCCCAACCCGCTAAAAACCCTATAGGGTCAAACCCTATAGGGTTTTGGGATTAAAAAAAAAAACCCGATAAGTTATAGGGTAGGATTTTGGGTTTATTATGAAACCCGTTGGGAAAACCCGACCCGGTATAAATTCAAAATATTAAAAAATTAAAAATATTAAGTTATTAAAACAAGGATCCTATTTATATTTATATGTGTGAAAGTAAGTGGAAATGAAGTGTTTGCATCATTTTATATGGTATTATTATCTAAAATTCATTCTTTCAATATAAGTGTTTGTATCATTAATAACTTAAAATAAAATTCTTTCTTTTGATTATTTTTTATAAAGAAAAAAATTAAAAATCTTGGAGCCGGGTCGGGTCGGGTCGGGTTATGGGTTCCTTAAATCCTAGTGGGTCGGGTTTTGGGATTGACAAAAAAAACCCGATAGGGTTTTTCTCGGGTTCTGGGACACCATTGAGGACTCGGGTCGGGTTCGGGTTTCAAAAAACCGTCTCGAACCCGCCCCGGTTGCCCTAAAACACACACACACATATATAAACTAATAGGTGGGTCTATGCCTACATGCTAATTAATACAAGAATAACAACCACATAATATAATAAGAGTCTCTATCTCTTGCACTCTAGCATTATATGTCTAAAAGTCTTATGGGTAATCCTTGTCACTAACGTCCTCCACATAGATGATAATGTCATATCCAGATAAGTCAAAAGCCTTAGGGGTTCTGTTTATACCTAAAAAAGATGAAGGGTGAGTCGAAGCCCAGTACAGTATACCAATAAGCACATGGCATATACAAACAATGGCAAACTCACATGCATTATAATCATATGAATGAAACAAGTAACCATTTAATTATCTTTTCCTTTAGCTCAACACCCAACAAAGGGATAACTCAGTATCCGAATCACGCATAAATATTTACTTATATATATTGGTTATTGGGTACTCCCTAATAACCACAACACCGGTACAACCTAGATTACCCAGATCATTTCTATGTGCAACTCCATCCCAGACAATGCTACATATGGATCATCAGGTTGCCATGATAATAGCGTGGACAAAATCTACTATTACTAGTAGCCACGCACAAGCAATACACTCATCGTTAAGTTGGATAGTTAAATTAGTAAAATTAAGTTTCTATCCTAAATAAGCACAAGCAACAAACAAGGTATACACGTATCTAGATAGTTGATTCTACTTAGTCCACTTGATAGAAAACTCTAACCTTGATTTTAACACATAAAGGGGTTTGGACTCTTTACATTTCTCAACTTATTTCTAAATAACATTCTCGGCTCCTCTATCTCATTCTAATGTTAAAACAACATTCATATAATATATTTACATATATATACGTTAATAATTTAAATTATCATAAGAAAATAATGAAAAATAGTAATTAATTGATATTAACAAGGTCTTGGGTTTTTAGAGTAATAATAAACCTTAAATAAGTCAATTAAACAAGTTTTAAGTGTTTTTGAGAATAATAAAACAAGTTTTAGAAAAACTGTATTGTACACAAGCTGTGTACAAGGCTGTGTAGAAGACAAAAAGAAGATAGAATGCATTTTCAAAGTACACAACCATTCTACATAGGTCATGTATGAGAAGACAAAAAAAGGTAGAATGCATTTTTAACATAGAAAACCATTCTAGACAGGCTATGTATGAGGTCATGTAGAAGACAAAAGTAGGGTTTTTCACGCAATTATCATAAAGCAACAATTTGCTCCGTTCCCAACATTAAAAACATAATTAATGATCTAAATTTAGCTCTTCTTCAAAACCCAAACACCCAGATAGTAAAACTTGCATAAAAAGTGAATCTTGCAAACAAAATATGTAACTTTTACAAAGAACTCATATTACCGTCAAATTCCATCAATCAGTTATGTTCTCATTTCCCAATTTTTTTGTCGTTAAAGAACCTTTAAAATCTTCCCAACAAATGTTTATTTCCCGTTAAAATTTAATATTAACATAAAAGTTTCAAAATCTTTGTTTCCAAGATCTCTTTTATTAAACAATTAGTAGGAAACACAGAAGGATTTCACTTACCATGTGATTTTCCAAAATTTCTTCAAGAATCTAGTATGGGAACACAAAAGAAGGATTTTATGCAGAAATACAATGGGAGGAAGGAAAAAAGAACAAAGAAATAAAAGGTGATTATCATCTAGATAGTTTTATATATTGGATAACCGATGTATGTTTTAAAATTTATTATCAATGGAGGACAATTTTGTCGTTAAAATAAAAATAAAAATTATTTCTTTATCCTTTATTATAAATGCATTTTTTTAAGGATATTTCATATTTACAATATTTTATGCATTATTATAACAACACAAAAAAAAGTGTAAAAAAAATATGTCTGGTCGCTTTATATAAAAATTTATCAAAAGAGCAATATCATTTTGAAATAATGTGGAATTTCTTTTTTTTTTTTTCGTAATCTCTTATAAAGTGTGACTCAATCCACATTGCAAATATTTTTACTCATATAAGATATGCTTGTGTATAAATAAATGCATATCCTTAATAATTTTGAATTAAAAAGGATTAAGGACTAGAGTAATTGTAGGCATTTTTTTTTATCTAGAATTTAAAATATCATTCCAAATTATAAATTTTTGTCTCATAATTATTTATATGTAAAAAAAAAAAAAAAAATTCATAAGCCAGATTCAGTTTGGACTATTTCAAAATTGGATGAATTTATGATTCAGTATCCGATCTGCCCCTAAACAGTATTTATTATTATGTAAACATTATATTATTCACATAGTTTGTCATAAAGTGTGACTCAGTCTATTATTCTCAGGTTCCAATTGTATTTTAGGTTCTCCATTCAAAAACACCGCGAGTAATAAACTGCTTAGTCTGCTAAACTAAAGCTAATTTTACAGTTCATTTTTGTTTCGTAACAAAAAGGACCAAATACACTACAAAAAAAAGTAACACCATGATTGTTGAGGAAAAAAAAAAAAAAACCCATTTCTCATAATATAATAACATTTTTATGAATTATTCCACGAAAGACGTAGAGAACAATATATCAGAATGTCATTTAAAATTTTAACGACAGTCAAGTTCGGAAGCATGTGAATATCATGAATATTGGCGAAATTCAGATTTTTAGGGTCGGTCTAGTCAACTGAGAATCTGGAATAGCTAATTAGTGTGGTTAATTATTGATCTATGTATCATGCTAGCTGACTGAGAAATTATAGTGCCAGCCTGTTTTCGATTTTGAGGTTTTCAATTACTTTGTACAGATATCAAAGTTGACTATTAGATTACTTTAAAACATAAGACTTATGTAAAAAAAAAATGCAAGAAAACTTTTCAGAAAAATGTGGATTATTTTGCCTTACTCAAACTATTGATCAGCCACTTGGATTAAGTATATTCGTTTTGTCATCTTTACGTTGTTTTAGCTTTACCTTTTTATTATTTTTAAATAAATTATTTCTCGAAAATAGATACCGATAAAAAATAAACACTTTTACTTATAAACCAATCAAACAGATTAAATATTGATATTAAACGGATATAATATAGAATCCAATACAAGTATCGATAAAAAAAATAGATAAATTACACTAGATGGACCCAACGCTTCGGAGTAAGGTCATTTGAAATCCCAATATTTCAATTGGTTGAAAAGAAATCTCAACTTTTAGGGATAAGTTCATTTAAGATTCTAATATTTAAAGGAGTGGGTCAATTTGGGTCTCCAGTGACACATGTCAACATGAGAAGTATCTTCTGAGTTTTAATTAAATATTCTCTCCTATTGACATGTGTCATTTGGGATCCAAATTGACTCACTTCTTCAAACGTTAAGACCTTAAATGAACATACCTTTAAACATTGCAACCTCTTTTTAACCACTCAAAACATTAGAATTTTAAATAAACTTACTTCTAAACGTTGACACCTTCTAATATAATACATCCGAAAAAAATTGACCATACATAATATGTCAGCAATGACATACATATAACATTAGAAATACAGAGATGTACCACTCCAATCCTCCAATGACATTTAAATACCCATCGGACATTCTTTATTTACCCTCACATCTGCCTTTGCCAGGATTAGGGGAAAAAAATAATTGTTAACACGTGCTTTCCGAGTAAAAGGTGCATATATTCTTATTATTTTTGGCTATACATTCTTTATTAATGGTATAACGTGTTAAACACAAATCCACACATGGAATTGAATGCGAAACCACTACTTTATATATTGCACACTCCATTTTTGAAGGATATTAAAAGAGTCTATCGTCCTACAATTCACCTTATAAATGGTAAGGACTGAGGAGAAACTGATATTTGTTGGAACTGGAAAGTTGTTTTTACTTGTTTGAAAAAAGCAGCATAGTGTTTGGTTTGTCAACTTGTTTGATATCAATTTGGTGTCTATTTAAATTTAAATGTTTATTGAGAAAAAAGAATAAATAAAGAAAATATGACGACTTAATTAGTAATATACACAAACGTTTAATGAAAACAAAAAGTTCAATGGAAAAAATATATAATCATATGGATATAATATAGATCAAATACAAATAAAATAGGGACAATCTAAACATACCAATTCTAATTAATTAAATTTTACCAACCCATCTACAATTCGATTCAAATCCGTTAATATTCCAGCAAAAAGTTTTAGCTTGCAGCTTAAAATATGTTAGTAGTATAGTAATTCTTAATGAGTCCCACGGTTGTATGATTTAATCCAGTAAATAAAAATCCACATTCCATTCACTACATGTTAAAAAAAAATAGAGTTATAGTCGGAAAGGAATCAAGCCCATGATAGTTGTCCAAATTGCGTTTCTACTATTTACCCAAGCTAGTAGAATTGATAGAATTGTATAAAATCATGTAAAACTAGTAAAGTAAAATATAGGATTTGTTTGCATGGTTTGTTTTTTATTTGTATATGTATCTTTTTTAAAATGATATATGTAAATATATCCGATTTATATTTATATTTTATCTATTTGATCTTTTAATTAGGATTGCCAACTTTTTTTATCTGTATCTAATTCTTTATAAATGATTTGTTAAAAAAAAGTTTAAAAAAAGTGTATGCATCTGTACTCTATCAACAAAAAAATAGACCCATAGAATCATATATCTAAATTCATAATTTTACCTAAAGTCTGCACCTCAATAATTTTTCATTTATTTTAATTGAAAAACATGTAAAATCATAAACTCATAAAAATTATATATTTAACTCGTGATTTTGACAACCATAATAGCCATCCAAGTTTCTAAAAATTCAAATTTAGTTTGCTAGAAAAACAATGAAGTTGAATTGAGTTGACTTTGTATCAAATCCAAAAGTTATAGGCTTGATTTTAACTCGTTTAACTAAACGAATTTTATTTTTAGAATTTTTTTCTCATTTTACAAATTTACACAGATTCAATTAAATTTAAAATAAGTTGATCTCAAATAGTTCATAAAATACTCGATTCATTTGTATTACCAAGAGGAATAAAGGATAAATGATAAAGAATAAATGGAAAAGGAAGAAAAGAGAAAAATCAATTTTATTTTTTTTGGTAAAAGAAATCAAATTTTAATCTTTTGAACAATTGAGAATGAAGTTTTGACCGTAGTAGCTTCTAACTTTTGACTTGTACTAACTAACTTCTAACGTCTTAATTGTAAAATTTTCCGTTAGCCCTCCATTTTTTTTTCTTTTTTAAAAGGAAATTTAAAATAAGTCATTATATAATCTCATATATATATACATACATACATATATATATATACAATTCATGAGTTTAAATAGATATTCAAGTTTAACTTATTTTAGTAATGAGTTTTATTCTAAGTTTAAACTCTATTTATTATCAAATTAAATTTGCACTTAATTGAGTTTGAATAATTTACATCGTAGCACCAAACAAATTGATACCCTTGATACCAATAGGGTATCTAATACGACGATAGAAGCGGAGACGTCTGGTTTTTATCAAGATGATGCTTCCAACCAATATCAACCACCTGAGTTGTAGAGATATCTTGTCATATAAGTTGTGCCATTCCTTATCGAGAATGCTACGGCATACCAGCAGGAAATTTCAAAATGGCTTGTCCTTTTGCAATCTACTTGTTAAACGTCGACTTGTTATCATAGTCACCAAGCAAAATCACAACACATGAAAATCGCACTGTGTTTTGATCGCTCGATTCCACCCGGTACGTTAACGTGCATATGATTATGGTTGATACGATAGTTATATACTTCAAATTTTAACAAATAGTAGAATAGTGATTATGACAATTATACTATTGATATTATTGTATATTTATTTTACCTATATTATCTTATTCCATTATTGTTTATCACTATAACCATCTCCACTATCAGCACCATCTAACCACCATTGTTACTATAATAATACTACTACTACTCAAAATGATAGCAGTTTGGTGCTAATGTTGCTTTAATTATGGTATTGTGGTGGTGATAATGGTGGTGATATATGGTAAAAATTTGATGATAATGGTGGCAGTTGTGATGATGGCTTTAATGTTAATTTTGGGTGTTAAAAGATTGTTTTTGTCTTTATGTTAAGATTTTTGTAAGATAAAAAAGGATTGACAAATATTTTTAATTTTGTCCATTGTTATAAGGTTTTCTTTCTCTTGTAATAGCCTAATTTTACAATAAGTTACATATTATATGAAAATATTAATGGCATTTATAGTTAAATAAACATTAAGTATGATTATGGATAATTCATACTTTATTTGCTATAGGTACATCTTGTGATCATTGAAATCATTAATCAAAGCAATCTACCACATTCACAAGCATAACTTTAAATTGAAATGAATATGATATTTATATAAAATTTCACTCATTTAAACAATTTATAAAATCTAGGACATAATTAGCTTGATTTAAACCCATTAATTATCAAACAGTATATGCATACCATATTCTACTAACAAATCTTTCACTTTGCTATATGGAATAAGAGGGGAATTGAATTCTAATTCAATACGATGTAATAGAGTTGCAATAACTATTACATATCTATTACAATGTTCACTTAATAAAAAATAAAATAAGTAATTATTAGAGTAAAAATAAAATTTCCATAATCTCTTGTCTTTATTAGAAAAAAGATAATGATTATATAGGTAATATTTTAAATACAAACATATTTATGACAAAGATTGAAAATAATCATTGAATGGCTATTCATGTGTATGGAAACATGAATTATTGTTCATTATTTTGCGTAATAAGAATTCGTTGTGAATTGTCATTCCTCTCAACTAAACACCGTAATAGCAAATTCACGTCAAACAAGTGGGGAATAAATAGCTATTTTCTTAAGTGAACAGACTATTAGTGCCAAACTAAAACGAATCAACGGTAAGTGGCAAGTAAATACCATTATATTTTGGAAAAATGGTAGCAATAATGCATTGTTTTTACAAAACTATTCACATGTCTTAATTTTATCACTACTTATAAATCACTAATTAATTCATTTGGTGTATTAGCATAATTAAAAAATTTATCCTAACTTAAGCATCGGATTGCCTAGCCGAATAACCTCCTAGCAATTCCACTTACAGAGTTTCATCTTGTTAACCCATGATCCTTTCTTGAAGACTTAGAAAGCTCTAATCTCTACCAATAAAATTTTTGAGTGAGCACATATATTTATAAATCCACCTTAATTAACTTCAGTGTACTCCAATTTTTCAATTGACAATTCATTACTTGATTGTAAGTTGTAACTTCATCTTATTTCAATTATGTAGATGGTGAAAATATAAACTTGGACCTTTTTCTTATATCGTTTACCTTATATAAGGCAAATCCACAAACTACTTCACTAAAGCTTAAGATCTAATTTTGTGCACGATGGACTTTAAATCAAGTCCATAAGTGTTATAAAATAGGAAAGTTAACTATTACAGAATAAGAAAACTTGTTATAAAATAGGAATGTATTTTATTAGGAGGATTAAATAGAATTATTTTCTTTCCTTTTCTTATTTTCTAAAATGTATATAAATATATACCAACTAAATCAATGAATATAAGAAAAAAATTCATTCACTCTAAATTTACATGGTATTAAAGCAATCCATCTTTAGGGTCACTTGCATCAAACTTGTTAATTCTAAGGTTTGGATCACCCTATTTGAGTGATAATTTAACCCCATCATCACTCTAAGAAGGAAGGACATGGTAAGTTAGGTACAATTAGCTTCTGCCTCTGTGGCTACCACACTTACAAGACATTGTTCTTGTGGTGGCAAAGATTCCCTGGTTTTGTTGGACTAAGTTGGCATTATTGTTGAGTCATTAGTTGGTATCCCATATCTTGTGAGATCAAATCTTGTTTTATTTCTTTTTGGTTTTTCCCCCTTCTTTTCCTATCAATGCTTGTATTAGTGGTGTTTATATATTAAGGTTTTTTCGTTTTTCAAGCATTAGTTTAATCAAAGTGGTTATATTATTGGATTGGTTGGTTATCATCTAGAATTATTAGTTGTTACTCATGGCTGAAGAGTAGAAAACTATAATAACAGATGTCCCTCCAATAATGTCTACAATCACATAACATAAACTTGTTGGTGAAATTAATCTAGAATGGAGCAAGAGATTTATGATATATGCACCTACTATTTCTAGAGATAGCCATTATACCAATAATCCACCAACTAATGATACTCATAAAGAGTTGTTGAGAAATGATGCTCGATTATTTTTACAGATTATGAATTCTATTAATAATGAGGTGGTGAGTTCGACTAAGTGTTGTGAATAGATGAAAGAATTAATGGAATATTTGGAATGTCTATAATCAGGTAAAGGGAATCTTTCTTGCATTTATGAAGTTTGTGAGGCATTTTATCATCTTAAGTAGATTGATCAGTCTCTTTCTTATGAACTTCAAAAAGATTTATGAGGAGTTGAATATTTTAGTACCATTCAGTGATGATTTATAAGTGTAATGAGTATTCTAGTTGGCTTAATTTCTAAATTGAGATTATCAAATCTCAAATTTTTATCTAGTGTTAACATTTCTTCCTTGCATGAGGTATGTACTAAGGTTCTTCATACAAATAATAGTGCATTTGTTGCCTCCTCTACTTCAACCCCTAGTGCTCTTTTTAGTTGAAATAACTTTGGAACTGTTAAGTTTACTAATCAAAATTATAATAGAGTAAATAATAGAACTCAAAATTTAAGGGTAATTGAATGTTATTATTGTCATAAACGCAGTCACACCAAGCACATGTGTCGAAAATTATTGAATAAATCTCAGAAAGTCCCATTTGACTCATATTACATTAGTAACTATTACACCTGGTCTATCTAAACAAATTATTACATTAACTACAGTTAAGTTTGTTAAGCATTGTTAGTATCAAGAAACATTGAAAATTCATCTTAATATCACTACCAAGTAATTACCATAAGTGCCTTCTTTTCTAAACTTCACAATGGGCAATGACTCATGTGTCACTAATTATACGATAGGTAATTTTAGTCTCTTCACCACTTTTAAGCCACACACCCTATCTTCCCTTTTCAGTTTAGCAGATGGCTCTACAAACATCTGTCCTTGGTTCTAGCATTATTTACCCCACTTTATTACTTTCCAAACTTTTGTTCTAAGTCTACGAAATTTTTAATTCAATCTATTATTAGGAAGTCAGGTTACCTATGGCATATTGTGTCTCATTCCTCCCTGATTATTATTTGTTTTAGGATCTTATGATGAAGAGGGTTACTAGTAAATGATGTGTTTAAGAGGTCTTCATAAACTAGATACTCAGATAGATATTCCTAAGCCCATTGCGTGTTCGAGTGTCTAACTCCTTTTCAGGCTCATTGTTAATTTAGCCATCCATCTCTCTTTGCCTCGAAGAAAATGTGTCCTTGATTCGCAAATGTGTCATCTTTAGATTGTGAGTCTTTTCATTTTGCATGACACCACCGTTGGTTTTATGTTCCTCATGTCAATAAGAAAGTTAGTTCTCCTTTTGAATTAGTTCATTCATATGTTTAAGATCCTTGTCTAGTTATGTCCAAAATTAGAGTTTGCTATATTCTGCTACTTTTGTTAATGATTTTTCTTGAATGACTTGAATTTATTAATGAAACATCGTTTTGAGTTATTTTCCTATTACTATTTTTTGTGCTAAAATTTAAAATTAGTTTAACATTGCTATACGTATTTTGAGAAGTGATAATGTCATGGAATATTTTTCTAATTCATTCAAGATTTATATTGCAAAGCGAGACATCATTCATCAGACTTCGTCTGTAAACACGCCATCTCAAAATGGTGTGGTTGTGATGATAAGCTACCTTCTTAAAGTAATAAAGGTACTTTTTATTTCAAACTCATGTTCCTAAACAATTTTAGGTGGAAGCTATCTCAATAGCAGCTCTTAATTATTCATATGTCATCCTTGGTTCTTCATGGTGAGGTTCTTTATAACATTATTTTTCCTACAAAACCCATATTTCCTATTGAACCTCGGATATTTGGGAGTACATGTGTTTGTTTAGGATGTTCAATCTTGTGTTACCAAGTTAGATCCCAAGTTTCTCAAATGTATTTTCTTAGGTTACTATCATGTGTAAAAAGGTATTAACGTTAGTCTTAACCAATTTCTTGTCTTTGTTGATGTTACTTTTGTGAAAAATTGTCCTTTTTCTCCTGCATCTTCTAAGCCTAGTAAAATGTGAGGAAGAATGATGATTTGTTGGTTTACTGCAATACATATCAAACACCAAATCTATATTGTACAACACCACTACCTCCTCTACTTAATCATGTGTATACCAGACAACAACATGCTCCTATTACACATTCAACATTGATTTTTTCTTTGGCATTAGATCCACTAAACAACGAACTAGATCTCCCAATTGCTCTTCACAAAGGTAAATGACAGTGAATTAAACCTATTTCACCATTAGTGTCATAAGATTTTTTTTTTTTAATCATTTTTTAGGTTCTTTTGTTGCTTCTCTTGGTCAAACATCCCCTCTTCATACTCTTCATGAAGCTTTATATCATCTTGGGGTGTACAACAATGATAGATAAGATGAAAGTTGTAGCTACAAACAATACTTGGAATTTTGTCCGTTTACGTGTAGAAAGAAGTCTCTTGGATGTCAATGTGTATTTGTAATGAAGGTCATACCACTGAAAGTTCGTCTTGTTACTAAAGGCTATGCTTAAACTTATGGTGTGGATAATTTTGATATTTTCTCTCATGTAGCTAATTGATATATGTTTGTTTATTCTTGTCTATGGTAGCTACTCATGATTGGCCAATACATCAATTAAATATCAAGAATCCTTTCTTACATGCTGATTTTCTTTAGGAAGTCTATATAGAGCAAGCACTTAGATTTGTAGCTCAAGGGGAGAATGAGAAATTCTATGTTTTTATTAAAAGTCTTTATATGGTTTAAAGCAAAGTCCTTAGACTTAGTTTAGAAAATTTAGTTAAGTAGTTTAAAAGTCTGGATGATCACGAGTGAGTCTAACCATTTGCTATTTTACAAGCACTCTTCATTTGGCAATATTCTTCTTGTTATCTATGCAAATGCTATTATGATTATTAGAAGTGATTGTAAACCCCCAAATTTTCGGAATCAGTTTAGCAAAACCCTAAACCGGAAGTCAAACGGAACCCTAAAGGTCAACAAAACCCTAGTTTACCGTATCAAACTAAATCCGGCATTGCCGTTTTCTTGGCCCTGAAAAACGAAGTTGGATTATTAGCTAAAATAGTTCGTAATAACCATAGGTTTTATAAAAATTTCAGTTTCGTGAAATTCGGGTGTCCTTCGAACCCGATCGGACACAGTTCTCGAAAAACGTGTCCGGAAGCCCGGAATAGTAAAAATATTCCGAATACACCGTTAGACTCGTAAAAATATAAGTTTTCCAAAAATATATCGTAATTTTTCGGTAAGTAAAAATAACAGATATAGCTATTATACGCGTATTTTCTTACTACCGGTACTTTAATTGTCATATCTACTTTACATTACACTATTCATTACTATTCTACACTATTCTTTTATCTCTACTTTTTCTTACACCTATTCTTACACTCTACATAACCTATAATCTTAACTTTTTACCTTTCCCATAACTTTATATCACATCTACTTACATATTACATCTTTTATTTTTCAAAAAGTCAAAAAAATAAAACAAATCCCCTCCCATGCATGGCCGGCGCCCCCCTCTCCCTCTCTCAATTTGTTTTAATTTTACTTTATTTTAATCACACAAAAATCACTCCTCAATTTCCTATAAATACCCCCCTTCTCTTTCACTTCTTTCACACCACTTCTACACTAAAATTACTCTCTCAAAATCTCTCAAGAATTTCTCTCCAAGAAGTTCTTTCAAGAAGTCTCTTTAGCTCATCTCCTTTAGGTAAAATTCTTCAAGAAGTTTCCATGTTCATCTACTTAGTATGAACTTAATGTGTGTTTTCTAAAACCATGAAGGTTAAGAAAGCAACAATAGGTTCATACTTTGTTTTTGTCCATAATCATAATTCCTTTATGTTCATGTTTCTTTTATATTCACCTCTTATGTTCATTTATGTCTCTTTTATGTTCATAACTATCTACTATATCTATATAGCTATATATACTATTTAGAGCATATAAGCTCATAATCTTGCAATTTATTTACCTTTCATGCAATTTATTTACTTCAATGCATTTTATTTATTCCAAGTTGTTTTTAAGACTAGTCTCTAGTCTTAGACTTGTCCTCATCAAGTCAAAACAAGCTTTTCTTTCTTTCATTTCATTTTATTATGGGACTAGTCTACTTCTTAGTCCCGGGAGCCTTGAAAAAGCTAAGACTCCAATACTTGACTTTATTATTATGCTTTATGTTATTTTGGTTATTATTATTCTCATAATCATGTTCATTTAGATTGTTGTCCATAATTTTATTTAAACAAAAAGAAGAATTTTGTCACTTAGAAATAAGTTTATGTAAAGTATAAAATCTATAAAGCAACACAAAATAAACTCATTCCTTTTCATGTTACAAAAAGAACTCACTATAATTTTATAAACTACTTTTACTTTAAAAAGCCACTTAGATCCTTATTATCCCACCTTGTTTTTCAAAAGAAAATATTTTGTTGACAAAAATGGTTCTTTTCATAAGAAAGAAAATAAGATGGATGACTAAGGAAATTTTTAAGTAAAGACCTTTGCAAACAAATAGGCAAAGAAAATTTATGGTTTGAAAATAATAAAGTTATTTCTTTTCAAGTTACAAGAAGAAGTTAATAAGATTATAGAAATTAGTTTTTCTACAAAAAGTCCTTAATTGTTCCACATTGTTTTTATGAAGAAAACAAATTTTCATGCATGGATGATTATTTTTGAAAAATATGAGACATGAGAAAAAGAATGAGAAATATCAAGTAAGGATTTTTGCAAAACAAGTAAACAAAGGAATTTACACAAGAAAAATGAAGAATAGCATATTTCCTAGAAAACTTCAAATATAGTATTAATGTAACTTAGAAAGTAGAAAATTTTATTTTCAAAGGTCACTTAGAAAAAGATAAATAAAACCAACATAAAACGTTTTTAGAAAATAAAGAAAACAAGGTATTCATTTCAAAGAAATTTGCAAAAACAATTTCCGAAAAGCTTCAAACCAACATTGTTTTACCTAAGAAAAATAAATTGGACAACAAGACACTTGAGCATGCTTAAATATGAGTTATATAGTTATAAAAGAGAATTTTTCAACTATATAGATAACTAAGTATTTATCAAACAAATTTTGATTTCTTGAACCAAAGTTGTTTTTACTTGGAAATCCGTGGTGAATTTTGTCACTACTTTTTCAGAGCCTATATGGCCTTGTTTGTTGGATATAATTTGGAAATGGGTAGATCTTTTCGAGTAGGTAGAAATCGGTATATTATATGCGATTCCGAGTTAAAATGACCAAGTTATGGCCATTTTAAGTTGGAACATTCTTCATACGAACTTTGACGTTCTTTGACATTGTTTTGTCAAAATTCAAGAAAATCATCAAGAAAAACTCATTGTGGGTATTTTCTTTGGTTAGGTAACCCCGAGAACTATTACGATTAAGTGGAGTGTGTGAACGACTCATCCGCTTAGAGGAATAGACGACAATGGCATCGTGAGTTTATTTCCATCAAATGCTACACTTGTTGTGCTTGTAAATTAGTTGCACTAGAGTTAGGAAAAGATAAACCGATATGCATGTAAAATAATTCCTTGAAAGAATTCTAAGAATATCGAAGCCAGAATTGTTCTAAGTGATTGTTTTAGTTTAATATTGATTTGTGTGAAATTCCTTGATCGCCATAAAGTTGAAAATAATTATGTTATGACTTTATAAATTAATGAACTCATGCATACCACGAAGTGAGTCACATTGCATGGTTGGGTTATTATCCTTGGGTGAGAAGGATAGTAAGCTCATGTCGAAAGCAACACTTGGCGGGAGATCCGAAAGCGATTGCTTGGCGGCTTAATGGAATATGCTTGGCGGTAGATCCGAAAGCAAGGTCAATCAAGTAGATTCGGAATGCTCGACGATGTGTGCTCGTGAGCAAGAAAACTTTTTATTTAAAACTACTTGAATTGAGGTTATGTATCACCAAACCCCGAATGGAGGGCGTAAATCCATTCAACATATAGTTCCCGGAAAACTATATGCTTGTTTGCCCACGTGCTTGTGCATTACATTTGTTTGATTAAATCAACTTGTTTGAATCTTGTTACAAGAAGTTATTTATGGAAATAGTTCTCACTAAGCCTATTAGCTTATACCCCGATAGATATCTTTTGCAGTTTCCTTACTTATGGTTAAGGCCACATGGACCATGCGGGCAGGTAATCTCTCTTGAATATTAGAAACTTGGGTAAAGTGTAGCATAGTATTAGCATGCAAATATTTATATAATAGATTAGTAATTTAGGGAGTTGTCCCTAAGTTTGTAAAGTCTTTACCATGAATGAATAATTATTGTGAATCCTCTTTTCTTAATATGTTTCTATATCTCCTTAAGCTTCATAATTCCATTTATGGTCCTCTAAAGTTGTGAAAGTACGCCTTACACTTGATATAAAAGCTTTTGGGAATGGCTAAGGTTGTCATACTTAAACTTTAATATTGAGTGTGGCGGACTGTCACGTTTAGGGTACCCATTGGGGCGTAACAGTGATGCTCTAAGAATATCATCACTAAAGGCTTTTCTTCATAGGTAGTTTCACACAAAGGATTTAAGATTATCAAAGTATTTTACATGATTGAAGTAATGAGGATCAAGAAAGGTATTTTCTTATCTCAACATAGATATAGTTGACCCATTAGTTAAAACAAGAAAGTTAGGTGCAAAACCATGCAATACTCCAATGATACTTAATCTACAACTCACCAATGATGTAGAGTTAAAAGTTTAGATGATCACGAGTGAGTCTAACCATTTGCTATTTTACAAGCACTCTTCATTTGGTAATATTCTTCTTGTTGTATATGCAAATGATATTATGATTACTAAAAGCGATGCTCAAATAATATCATCACAAAATGCTTTTCTTCATAGCTAGTTTCACACAAAGGATTTAAGATTAACAAAGTATTTTACAAGATTGAAGTGATGAGGAGGAAGAAAGGAATTTTCTTATCTCAACATAGATATATAGTTGACCCGTTAGTTAAAACAAGAAAGTTAGGTGCAAAACCAAGCAATACGCTAATAATACTTAATCTACAACTCACCAATGATGTAGAGTTGTTTAAAAGTTTGGATGATCACGAGTGAGTTTAACCATTTGCTATTTTACAAGCACTCTTCATTTGATAATATTTTTCTTGTTGTATATGCAAATGATATTATGATTACTAGAAGTGATGCTCTAAGAATATAATCACTAAAGGCTTTTCTTCATAGCTAGTTTCGCACAAAGGATTTCAGATTATCGAAGTATTTTACAGTATTGAAGTGGTGAGGAGCAAGAAAGATATTTTCTTATCTCAACATAGATATATAGTTGACGCGTTAGTTAAAACAAGAAAGTTAGGTTCAAAACCATGAAATACTCCAATGATATTTAATCTACAACTCACCAATGATGTAGAGTTATTTTATAATCATGTTAACTATAAAAGATGGTTGGAAAGTCGAAGTATTTTATAGTAACCCATCCTGATATCACTTTATCTGTTAGTGCGGTAAGCTAAATTACATCTTGTCCTACAATTCATCACTATGTTGTTTTGGAATAGATCTTGTATTATTTGAAGGGTGTTCTGGGTATGGTATATTACACAAAAACTACGGTCATTCTTGTATAGAATATTTTTGTAGATGTAGATTAGGCTAGATCTAAGGAGGACCACAATTTCATCATTGGTAATAGTGTTTTTCTTTAGAGCATGGTTGTTAAGGTCACAAGTCTACTCATACATTTCTATGAGTTTACAAGTTTGTAATGCAATTTCAATTCAACTCGTATACAAAATCATTCTTGAAGCAAACTCCTTGTCATCTCGTGATTTTTCATAGTAGAATCGATGGTAAAATCGGTAGTAGAATCGGTGGTAAAATCAATAATGGAATAGATAATGTAGTAATATTACACATTTTGTTTGATTTGAACTTTAAAAAAGAAAGTAATATAAAGTATTTAAATTTAGGAACTCTTGGGTTTGTGCTTGATGTTTATTTTAAGCTAACCTAATCTTAGATGTTTTTTTTTTCCTTTTATCTTCTTTTTTCCCTTTTTTTTGTGGGTTATTTTCTTATGGGTTATATACTCTGATATATTTTAAATGATTAGAATGAAAACTGAAATGTATAGAGTGCTTTATTTCCCCTTTTTTATATAAATTTTTTAATATATAATTTATTTGTCATAAATTTAATGATTTTTTGCGTAAATATATAGTGATCGTGAAAATATTCATTATTACACAAAACTAACTATTCGCATATGATAAATTGAACAAAATTTGCAATACCTCTTAATAATTAGAGATTGTGAATTATCGGTAAATGTAAATAATTATTGTAATTATCAGGATTGTATTAAAAATATTAATGGGAGCATGTGAATTATAATGGGTAAAACATAAAAGCAAGATTTGAACTGTGATGGATAGGAGAGAGTTTGAAGGCATAAAATAATTGGTCTTGTATTTTCATGTTGGCTGTACGTAACTAAAATTAATATTGAATTTCTTTATTTTCATCATTATTTAAAGTTTTATTATTATGGTAAGTAAATATACAATTTTTGTAAGAAAGTTTACATTGATTGTGGAATCTTATAATTCTATATTTCGATTCTATGAATCCCTTGATAATTCTAGGTAGAAACTCGAGTTTGACAACCATGCTTTAAGGAGAATTTGGTTTTATGAAAAAGTTAGAAGCAAAATGTATATCGAACCATGACTCAGCCTGCATGTGAAATAATGTGGATATACCTACTATTGATAGAAGTTGGGCTCCAAGTTTCAATGTCAACTAAGTTGTGTAATAACCAAGTTGCTCTTCATATCACATTAAATCCAGTATTTTATGAACAAATTAAACATATTGAGATTGAATATTATTTTGTTTGTGAAAAAATGCAACAAAACTTAATCTTTATAAGATATGTGAAAATTAGAGAACAACTTGGAGATCACTTTACAAAAGCTTTAAATGGGATTCGGTTGATTATCTTTATAACAAGTTAAGCATGATCAACATCTATACTCCAACTTGAAGAAAACTATTACAGAATAGGAAAGTTAACTATTATTTTCTTCTTTGTCTTATCTTCTAGTATGTATATAAATATGTGCTATGTAGATTATTGAATATACAAAAATTGTTTTCATTTTAAATTTACAATGAGCGTGTTACATAATGTTAATTATAGCACAAATATAAAGCGTGGGTGTGTCTTAAGATCTATGGGTTTATAGACGTAAACCATTAGTTTCACTTTTTTCTTACAAAATCCATGAAGGGGTCGGTGCTGGGCAAATTACGGATAGCTGGTTCCAACATGGTTCAAGTTTAAGGGTTTGACTGTGTCCTTTCTAGATTCCACTTCAATGACCATACTTTAAGTTAGTTGATGCTTAAAATAGTATTAATGTTGGTGTATCATGATAAAAAAAAAAAAAAAAAAGACGTGGACACACTCTTAAACTTTGGGTAAAGTACACCAAAAGATCTTAACATTTCTAAAAGCTCAAAAGAGGCCACAACGTTTAGTAAGTAAATTTATTTTAAGTCATAATGTTTGGAAGTAAATTCATTTTAGGTCACATCATTTAGAGAAGTGAGTCAATTGAAGTTACCATTGACACGTGTCAACAATAAAAATATTTAATTAAAACATAAGAAACCCTTTTTTTAAGACCCCATCGACATGTATCAATAGGAGAAATATATAATTAAAACTTATAAGATACTTTTCCAAACGTTATGACCTTTTTTGGGACTTTTCAAAACATTGTGATATGAAATGAGCTTACTCCCAAACGTTGTAACCTTCCAGTATAATTTACCTCTTAAACTTTTAAACATTACAAATATCTCTCTACAATTTGACATCATCCTAAACTTTGACTTTGGTGTGTAAACACCCTTCAAACTTGTTGGAGTTTGATTTAACACCTTCTAAACTTTGATCTTCATGTGTTTTTATCAAATTAAAGTAGCAAATGTTCTTGATGTTGTTGATTTATTAAAGTTTAGAAGAATTATTTATGATATTTGAAAATTATAAAGTATATCTATACCTACGTTAAAATTTAGAGAGGTTCTTTCCAATTTTCTCAATGTAAAAATATCACCCTATAAGAGTTCCATTTTTACAAGCCTCGTAACTAACTTAAGTAATACTCTTAGGTAGACATAGGCATGTTCCAAAACTAAATTAAATCGAAATCGAAACCGTTGGTTTTGGATTTTTAAAATGAGCAATTGAAGGTTCCCAATTGCAGTTTTTGCAACCACGGAACCACCTTTTTTCAAATAAATAAATTTTAGTTTTAATAAAATAAATGGTTAATTACAAAAACATGACTTGTGTTTTAGTCAATTTATAAACACATGACCTATGTTAATTTTTTAAACAAATAGGTGATCCAAGTTTTATACAAAAATATCATTATAATTAATTTTACTAGAGGAATATGTGTTAGAGTCTTGTTAATTGTAACGCCCTAACCTAAAGGCGTTATCAGCCCACCACATATCCTTACTAGAATAGACACACTAAGCTATGTATTTCTAAAACCACAAACATGTATTTCAATATCACCAAATACTCACATATAGGGTAACTTTTAAAAATTTTCATATCAAACTAAATGTATTCATTTCATCAATTGGCATAACTAAAAATCCAATCTAAAATATAATAAAGGAATCCTTACATATAAAAGTCTCCAAAAGAAAACTAACTAACTCATAAGATGTTTCTTCCTCTCAAATTTCTAATACTGATTTCAATGGTCAAAATGCTCATAACCGCTATCAGTCTCCCCATCATCGAAGAATACTTCATAAGCCCATCAAGTCATAGATTATAGAATCTTCACCTGTACCTATGGAAAAATAAGGATTAAGCGAAAAATACCTAGTACGCCAAACCGAAAGCACATGCACATGATCATGCATATCACAATATCACATACAACTTATATTTAATGCAGCAAGCACAATTTAATTATCTTTTCATTAGCCTGCAAACAACACAATTTAGGACTATTGATCAATAATCCTAAACCCGGAGTAACTGATGACTCCAATGAAAACCATAGTATAGATAATAAATACATATATAATTGCGTTCCACAATTAAGTGGTAACGACTCCTAATCTACCGGAATCATCTCTAGTGCGGCTCCATTCGGAACAACTCGACATAAAGATCATCAGTTGCCGTTAGTATTATACTACTGTCATGGTCTTTACTAACCGCAGCCAAGCACAAGCAACACTCGATTCAATTAAAGTGATAATCGTTAATTCAAGTTTATAACAACTAATCTTACAAGCACATACAATCAAATATGGTAAGGTCGTACCTGGATTTGCTTTCAATCTCAATCTATCTAATAGAAACTTTTAATTGAAAATGAACCCTAATCTCGCAATACTCCTGTTTAACAATATATATTGCAATCAATTCCAACTATAATAACAATTATCAAACCCTAACCTTAATTCCATAAACCTAATCGAAGATCAACACACCTGTTTATCATTTGCACTTCATAGAAACCCTTTTCATAATTTCTTCAGAGTTTTTAATGATCTTCAAAATTCCCTTTACAACATATACATACATAATATATATATAATCCTCTATGAGAAAAACGACTACAAAAGTTCATAACTTTATATCCACAAAGATAGAACGGGTTCATTCTTACCTAGAACTCGCAGATCTTGCTTGCACAGAACCCTAATTCGTTCAATCAATTTCCTATCACAAGTAATTTACTATCACTATAATCATATTCCTATAATCTATTAATTAGAAACTACAAGACTTTGACATAGATCTTACCTTTTCTTTGATTTGAAATCAAAACTCTCAAAATCCACTTTAGGGTTTTCTCTAATAGATTGCCTAATCTCCTTCAATCATATACAAAACTAGAATTGGATTTATCTATCTAAGGAAAGGAATTGAAAAAGACTAAGATTAACCCACATACCTTGAGTTTGGCTGAGGAAGAAGTATGGGGAAATGAAAGGCCTAAGGATCTATTTATAAAGAGAGTTGGCTTTAGAAAAACGCAACCCTAGCTTGGAAAAACACAATATAAGCCGACTACTATGCAGGCGGCTTTTGTGTCAACGTCGACAGCTTTGATGTGTACGTCGACAGCCTTCATGCCAGCATAACCAATTTCTTTGACAACTCCAAAACTCCAAAGCTGGTGTTATTGGCTATCGTCTTTTAAATTTAGGCCGGCAGCTTAGAATTAAAGGCCGGCGGCTTAAACGTAGCTTACTCAAAATTGTTCGATCATTTGCACCTGACTTCCTCGTATCCAAATTCATTTAGGGTTTCGACTGAGGAATAGTGTGACAAATTCGTAGGTTAAGGGTCTATTCTATTTATAGAGTATATTGCTTAGGAAAAACACTAGGTTCATGTCTAATTTAAGTAGCCTATGCTGGAAGCGTTGAAACCAATGTACGCTCTACCAAAATCCATTCTTAACCAAGTCTTTGCCATGTGAACACAATATAATTATATTTAAACTTTGACCATAAAACCTTCTTATCCTAGAGCTCTGATACCACTTGTTAGGAATATGGAATATGCCTTCAATGGGAAGAAATCCAATGGGCTTGGTGAAGGATAACACAAATGAGCTTTTGACACCATCTATAACCCAAAACCTTAAGGCAATGGGTTAATGGGTCTTCTCTATTATAAGCTCTTCACACAAGTCTCATATTTCCTATGTAGGATTCTCACACTTGCACCCTAACAATCTCTTCTTCAAGTGTGAGTCTCCACAATGGGGTAGGCCATACTTCTCTTCAAAAGAGCTTATCAAACTGACTCCACTAAACCCGCTTTGTGAATGGTCCCACCTACTCACCATGGGTTTCACAGACGAGTCATACCACAAAATTCTTCTTTCCACATGGTGGGCCAACCATGGGAGATTCCCTATCGAACCATCGCCTCTGATACCACTTGTTAGGGAAAAAGATCTAATCTTTTTCCTCTTGCCAAAAAACGAAAACATGCAATAAACAAAATTGCATAAAGTAAACAACAAACATCAAGATATAACATGGAAAACCCAAAGTGAAAAAAACCACGGACCAGCAGCGCACAGATTTATCCACTATAAATGACACTTTAACCATTCTTAATAATTGCTTTATATATTTAGGTTGATCATAAAACCCTCTTATTTTATATCAAATGACACACTTGCCCTTCTTTATAATTTATTTATCTTTATATTACATTAGTCTAAAGAAATTAATTTAATAAAAAAAACATTCTAAATAAATTAAATAATAAAATATTAATTTTTTTAAAAAACAAGGAAATTGAAAAAATATATATAATTATTTTTTATAACCAATAAATATATTGACATGTGTTATTCTAAAATTATTAAATAATATTGATACTTTTGTATGAAACTCGGATCACTATTCGTCAAAAAATTAACACAGGTTATGTGTTTGTAAATTGGTCAAAACATCGATCATGTTTTGTAATTAACCCTAAAATTAATTCTAAACTCAAAATAATTAATTATTGAGTCTAAAAATGTCAAAATACTTAACCAAAACTTTTACAATTTTTTTGGAATGCACATTTATATATTATATATATATACAAATATAATCAATATTAATTGTAGTTAGTAGTATGGATTGTAAAATACTTGAAGATAAAAAAAGAAAATTATAATATAAAAGATAGTATCATGATATTAAAACAATGAATTTTTTTTTAAGAAAAGTTTATATAGACTAAATTATATACGATTTTAAATAAGATTTATTTGTGTTGTTGATATTAAGATATTAAATATTATAAATAAATAATAAATTTCACTATTAGTGTGTTTATATATTTAATATAATTTTTTTAATTTTTCTCTAATTTTTTTTTTTTTAATAGAATCAGTTGGAACTACCGGTTTTATCCGATTCTAAGCTATGAACCATCTAGGAACAAGAAAACTAACGATTTCTTAACCGATTTTGAAATCATGGGTGGCGATTCTAGTTTGAAACCGAATCGTGCATATGTGTACTCTTGGCCACTAAGTGAGAATTGCAAGACATCTCAAAACTACCTCAAAGATAAATCAAATTAAAGAAAAAAAAAAATAACTAGAAAAACTGACATTCCTATTTCCAAGGCGGAACAAGGATCTTCTCGTGAATCCAGTCCACTTTCTTCAACAATGTAAGGCAATTCTGTTCTGTACCCTAATTAGAAGGAAAAGGGTAGAAGACAACTTTTTGCACACAATTTCATAGAAGGCAGTTCAGTGAAAGATAAGACATAAGTTTTGGAAAGTTCCACATTCTCAGCAACAATGCCGTCATCTTTTGATTGATTTTCACAGTAGAACCGACTAGATTTTCCTTCATTTTATAAATCTCTATATGGCCCCCTCTCTATGACAAAGATATATAGGTCTAAATATACTTTTTTAGAAATATAGTCCATTCATTTTATGACACATATATTTTTTGAAAATAGTATCCGTTTTTCTAATATTATATTTTTCATACATATTAAATTTGGTGCAATTTAAAAAAAAAAAAACGAAAGGGAAAACCGAATGTATCATCAATAAATAGAAGGTGCTTTTGAAAACTAGAAGATGCTTTTAAAAATAGATACATTCAAGATATACTATCTCGTGGCCAACAAAAAAAAATCTATTATCTGCTTCTTTCTATCCTCTTATCCTAATCTGACCCCTTTTTCTGCTGCGATCTATCGATACATCAAGTTTCTTTGTCTCTCTCCCCAACTTTATTGCCATGGCCATGACCAGATGGGTCATGTCCCTTTCCAACTCATGGATGCAACCAAATGCATGGAGTCACATGGTCTTGGTGGTCATCCAAATAATGGTTTTTCTATCTAGTACATGTGGTGAATGGTGACTCGAGTAGTGGTTCTTTGTTTTAGTCGAGGTGGTGGTCCATTCAAAAAAGGTTCACGGTTTCCGTGTAGGTGGTAAAATGACTAGCGATTTCTGGTTACAATTTAGCTGTTGGGACCGATTGTTGGTGCTTGAGTTGGTGGTGGATTACAATGGTGGATGTAACTTAATAGCAACAGATGAAGTTAAGGACAAATATTTCCCAATGAATGACCCAGGAACAAGCACCCTTTGGCCAGCATCAAGGAAAACCACAATTTCTAAAAATAACCTTGCAATGATTTTTAGGATAAGTAGGCCTTTGCTTCAAAAGCAAAAGATTCCTCTCCAGTGCCGACAGTGTAATGATTCTCAATCACGAAGAAACGATCAATACAATGTAACAACCGCGGCGAAAAACTATGCAAAATTATAACTTTAAAGAGAATGTGGAATAGTAAGAGTTCAAAAAGCTAGAACAGGAAGATAGAAAAAGCAGACATAGCTGCGTCCCACACATTATCATGAGCAGACAGCATTATGAAGAATGAAATAATGTGTAAAAAGTGCAGCTAGATTGAACTCAATTATAAACACGGAACCTACTCATGGGGGGCCTTGGAATTTCTGCTGCCTATTCTTCATCTTTCCCCTTTAACAATCCTCTTTTATTGTTGAAACGAGCATACCATATCAGTCAAGATATAGGTCACATAAGAAATTCTAGTAACTCGGTGTTCCAACTTAAAATTCAGTGAAGGACAAAGGAATGACATTTAAGGGAGAAAGAACTATAGATCTCATTGCCAATCCTTCCTGATATCAAAGGTGTAGTTAATCTCCAAGTAGCATTTGTTGTCATCATCAATGAACTGCAGGAGCACATACAGAAAATTTCGAATAAAGAGTGAAACAAATAGAGAAAGAAAAACTTCATTAAAGAGAAGGAATTCAAAATGATTGGAGTTTAATGCAAAATATGCAACCCATAATTTTGAATTTCAAATTCATGTTTCTTAATTGCTTCCTACTCTGCCATATTGCATTAAATAAAAACGGAGAAAATTTATGTTCACATACTCAAGACATTGACTAATTCAATAATGAGAAGTTCACAAAATCAGCAAACATCCAACACTCTTCCTAAGACAAAACATATGTCCACTAAACAAGACTAGTGGTGTTTTATAGAACTACATCTGTCTGAGTGTCCCTGTATTGAGCTGTTTAGGAAGGCAGACTTAATTAAAATCAATGACACCAATGACGCACAGGATTAAGAAATAATAGAAGCAAGAAGATAAAAAAGGCAGAGAAAGAGAGAGACACGAGCATTCCATCTATCTAGAGGTCTTCCTACTCGGTTTTGCTAACTATGATTGAAAAATTATAAAAATATTCACAGGCAGATTTCAAAAGTGGGATATGAAACCTATATGTAGACAGGGTTCCAGCGATTTCATTAGATAGCAGCCATTGTATCAAATGCACTACAGCACTAAAGCTACTAAGCATTAAACAGGTTCTGTTATATAATTCTAAATAAATTGAGCAAGCCAGAGCTACTACATCATGAGAAAGCTGGATGTTGCAACAACTAGATTGCCTAGAATGTCACTAGGCAGAATTACATAAGACAACAACAAAGTGCAGGCTGGCATAAAGCTAGGTAACAAATCACAGATACATGATATTACAAATCCATACAGATAAATCCACTTCTTTTGCAAATGGGCAAAAAGGGGTTCGGAAAACTAGTTCTAAATTCCATGATAAAGTTTCACATTCGGTATTATAACACTGTAACAGTGATACTGTCTATATAACCACAACCATGCATACTCAAAGTTGCACATAGATCTAGCCCCTCTAGGAATGATTATCCTCAAATTATTGCATTCAAGAGGAAAAGTGAATTGAAAACAATGAAATAAAAATATACAGAGGAACCAACCTTGCTTCTGGCTGAGTAGGATCCTCGAGCAAAGATACCAGATGGAGTAGTCTCTTCAGGGATCTCATGTGTGTAGGGCTCTGGCTGGGGACTAAATGTACCAAGCATCTCCTTTGTCCTATCAACTGCATAAAAAATTCAACACAAACAAGGCCTCAGATACAAGGATCAAACAAAGATCTCCATGAAACCATTAAAGAAACCTTCCAACATGACCAACCTACCTTTCATACCAGTTTTCCAAACAGTATTAGTATATTTAAGCCCAGATACAAGGTTGTTGCTAACTCTAAAAGTGAATTTCAGGCTGTATCGGCTCCCTTCTTTCAACGTAAACCACAAGCCCTTCGGTTTTCCGTCCTCAGGAATTGGAAGAATTATATCAGGTCTCCCCGCAGATATGATTGCAAGGTTCAAAAACTTAACTTCTGGGTCCAAAGTATCTACATCACCAAAGACAGAGAAGCAAAGGACATCAATCTTTAACGCAGGAACTATTCCATGAGGAATGCAATTCAAGAAAAGAAAAAGGAAAAAAAATAAAAAAAAAAAAAGAAATGAACCCACCTATAGGTACAAGCAACTAGCATTTACAATATAGTTGCCTCAAAACATAATATTATACCAAAAACCAGACTTTTCATTTACACTTTGAAGACAGAACATCCTGTATTATCATAAAGCTCCAAGATATAATATTTTAATCGCTTCATTTAATATTCATATAAGCTTTTAATAATGATAAATGTTGGAATTTGTTTAAATAACGTTTCCCGCTAGATAAGCATTTGCATGGAATATTACAAAATGATTCAAATTCTATAAAGTATTGACATTTTACATTCAAATTCTAATTATTTCGTCCTCATTGGAGAGACATTATAAACTTAAAAATAATATAAAAGAATAATGAAATTACCTCCAACAGCTTCAAAATCCACGCCTCCAAGAAGTTGTTCCTTCCATTTCCTCAAGCTCTCATCATCCTAACACCTCAAGAACCATAAATTCACATTACTAAACAAGAAAAAAGAACCAAAAAATGATAATGCAAAATAACAAAATGGGGACATGATATTGTTAAATAATTAAAAAAAAAGGACGACAAAAAACCTTATCTTTCTCTAAATGCTCTTTGATTGTACATTGTGGGCCCAAATGGATCTTCCTTCCCTCATCATCTTCCTCATCTTCAGTCGCATAAATTGAAGCCTCACTCATTGCTCTACTCAAATTATTAACATGGTCATCTGCACGATCATTTTCTTCTTCTTCTTCATTTGGTGGTGTTTTTGGCACATTCTCTTCTTTGTTTTTCTCATCATAACCCATCTTGCTACCCGAAGAGGAAGAACAAGAAGAAGTATCGTTCAAACCACCAATTGCCAAAGACATTAACCAAAAAAGGAAAAAAAAAAAGGAAAAAGTTCAAAACTTCATCGAAGACCCAGTTTTGTATTTAAAAAGGAAGATTCTCTAAGGAGGTAATAAAACGGAAAAGAGAAGCCAAAGATCAAAACTTTGTTTCTGGGTAATGTAAATAAAAGGGGGGAACCCAAGGAATGGAGGGTCAAAAAGAAGAATAAGAGAAAAAAAGGCAAATAGGAACAAGAAAGAAGAAGTAAATTAGACAGACAGACACGAGTACCAAGAAAAAGGAGAGAATATTGTGGGGGACAGAGAGAGAAAGAGAAAGGAGTTGGGTTGAGTTGTGTTGTGATATGTTTGTTTGTCAAGGAGAGTTTAAAGAAAGGAAATGGTCATGTGTGGTGATCCGGAAATGTGAACGGAGAGAGAAAAAGAAAGAATAAGAGAGAGGGAAGTGGGAAGATCGTGAAGTCAGTAAGGCTGGCAAAACGCTCAAAAGGGTGGGAGGGAGTTAAGGAATTGGATTTGGTTTTCAGGATTATTTATTAAACAAAGTGTGTTTAAACATGATTAAGAGTAAGACCTGAGACATAATGTGTAATTTGGCATCAGAATCTGGAACAAATATGATCATAGAGGGATTTATATAAACATAATTCATCCAGATTTATTTGATTGCAGTGTAGTGTTTGTAAATGTGCTGGATCCAATTTCAATATCTAGATTCTAAACCCTCATTGATTAACTGATTTTATTACAAAAGTCTCATGCATATACCCAAATCTTAGTACAAATAGTCTAAACATATCTTCCCCATTTAGCACACTGAAATGACTTGAAATTGAATGGTTTCGAACGGAATAGGTTCTGGAACGGCAAATTCATTCCTATATTTGGAAGTACATATGAAATGGAATGATTATAAGATGTATTTATCAAAAAAGTCCTTAGTAATAAATACACGTTATGAATAAATAATAGAATAAAAGAGTAATTATACTACACACAATTGATAAAGTTGAAAAAAAAATCGTGATTTCTTTTTCTCAAAGCAGAATCAAATTTTCTTTTAAAGCCGAAATTGTTGATTTCAAAGAATCACGATTCTAGCTTCTATAGTTTATTTTTTTTTTCAAAATAAAAGCAAAAAATAAATATGCATCTAAATATGAGAAACAAAATTGAATCCATATTCATAATTCTATTTCGAGTTTTTTTCGACGTATCAAACATGATATAGAAACTTTGTTAGGTTCAAGGGGTAAATAAGTTGAAAAGGTTAGCAAATTCATTTACAATGGTTTACTTTATAATCAAGTTATTTTTGGAATAAAAATTCTATTTCATAAAAAGTAATAATTTTTTTATTAAAAGGAAAATTATAAAAAAAATCCTTATTTATTTAATATAATAGGAAATAGATATTGATTATGGTATAATCTTATGATATATTTGGTTGGCTTCATAAAAGGGAATATAATATAATGACTGTTCATTTTTAACAAACCTATTTTTGCATTGGCCGAATAACTATTTTATTTTTTATTATTGCAAAATGAAAAACTGTAATATGTCATACCTATTCCCATAATTATTAATATAGCATCAAAATGAGTTATGGAAAGTAGTTATTACTTCTCTATTCTATCTTTAAAAAGCTCAACTCTAATGCTACCTTATCCTATCTTGCTAATCAAACGTCCCATCAAAGAAATAACTATTCCATGAAATACCGGAAGAGTAAGGAATTTATTTTAGTGAATCAAATACAAATATATAAAAAGCTAAATGTCAATGTCTAGCTAAATGGTCTAGAAAAAACGTAACAATAAACGACAATACGCGGTATGGTTTTAAATTTGAACCGCAAGGTCAGTTGTCTGGGCATTTAAAAATTGATTTATCACTAAAACAAAAGAAGGATGAGATACTTACATCAGTAAGACACGGGTCCGTCTGAGTATCACAGATTCTGTACGGTCCGCTGTTAATATACTGAATCACGAAGTCTATGATGACAATTATTAGAAAATAAGTAAATTATATCATAAATAGCAGTTTAAAGATTATTTTATTTGGTATTGATGTTTTATAAAATTTATTTAAAATATTAATATTTAAAAATAAATTTATTTAAGATATTAATATGTTAAATAAATAAAAAAAAATTAACTTTTTGTAAAGCGAGTTATATAAGATAATAATAATTTGCTATTAACGATAATTAAGAAAACTTAATTAAAAACTAATTTAATTTACAGTGTAATTTACTCTTAGAAAAAGCCAATATTAGATTTGATTTAGGGTTAATATGATTTTAAAATTGATCAATATAGTACTTGAAAAAACTTTTCACACCTAATAGTATATGTAAAGTTCTTTGAAACACTAAATTGATCACTTTCAAAGTTTTTCAAGTATTAAATTGATCACTTTTAAAGTTCAGGTACTAAATTAATTAATTTCAAAATTTATGAATCTAATTATATAAGCTAGAAGTACCAACGTTTTATATGGTTAAAAAGAGGATTCAACTTCTTGCAAATAAAATCAAATGAGGTATCAACAAGTTCATTTAAAGTATCAACCTTTAGATTAATTTTCAATGAAGTTTCCTTAGTTTTCGTTAATGTTGAAATATTAACATCTTATTTGACTCACTCTGCAAAACATTGATATCTTAAATAAATTTATCTCCAAGCATTGATCCCTCTTTTTAACTACTTGAAACATTGATACCTTAAATAAATTTACTTTCAAACATTGATACTTTTTTTTGTAATTTACCCTAAATAAAAGATATCATATTTAAATTTTCCCTTCGATTGTAATGGTATGAAAACAATAATAAATAAATAAATAGAAATTCATTTTATGGAAGGAAAGAAACTCAAATTTAATATATAGATGCATAGTTCAAGCAAGCATCATGAGATCAAGATTTTTTTTTTTTTTTTTTTGCCTAGAGATCAAGATATTTAATTGATATAGAGATGCATATAGACAAATAAAAAAAATAGTAAGTTCAAATGTAACTAAAGAGGGAAAAGTCCACAGAGACAAACCAAACTTTACAAATATTGAGTCCATTACTCTTTCCCTTTAATCTTTTTCTTAAAAAAGAAAAAGAAAAAAATTCACTTTTTATACTTCGACATTCGAATTCTAGGAAACTAATTTTCTGAATAACATATTCACTCTTTGATGGGAAAAAAAGATAAATATCCACTGCCTTTACATTATCCTCATATAATTACTATACTTACAAGTGAGCATGAGCAAAGGAGCTACTAAATAAACCCTACCTCCTTCTCCTATAATTTGTCACATCGATTCCTCTTTAATGGGAGTTACTATTTGATCTTTGTTGATGATCAAATATAGATCACAGGACTCTTAAGGCTAGGCCAACTCGGTACTTATGCAAATCGGCCTATTAGGCCCAAATCGACCTACCTGCTTATCAAGGACACCAACTCCCTTGCTTGGGAAGCAAACTGTTGAATACTATAACCAAGAGGTCTCCAACCCAACATCACTCGATGCATCCTTCCTTACCACTCATGATCATCATAGACAAACATGGATAAATGGGCTTGCTCCATGTCCACAATAACCAACCCCAACTACACTCACTCATGACTCTTAAGCATTATTATTACTTACTTTTCCATGAAATGATTACTGAGTCAAGTATCAAAGTGATCATGCTGGGCTAACCCCACATATTATTAACGGTGTTTTATTTTGTAAGCTCAGCACATGCCTAATATGCATGAGTCCAGTCCAATGGTAAACTTACTCATTAAGAAGCTTACTCGTTGAGAAGCTTACACATTGAGTAGTTTCTCTATTTTCGTACCATTCTACCTCTATCGAGTTTAAGTTAGCAAAATTTTTAACGTCATCTATGGGAAGCTTACTCCTTAAGAAGTTTCTCTATTTTCATACCCTTCTTTCCATATATGACTTTGAACCCCAGAAGTCTCTCACTAATCATGCCTCCATGCTCAAGGGAAAAAGACTCTTTAGGATCCTAATCTTGATAAATAGTTCGATTTCAACATCGAGTCCTCTTAACCCACAAAGACTTACTAGTTCACAGGTAGCCCTAGTATGTTCCTTGCCCATGTATTCCCTTAGGATCAACAATGTTGAGCACTTTGGAAACACATGCTACAACAAATTGTGGGATAGAATATTGAGTTTATGAATCACAATGGCCAAGTGAAGCGGCAACTCAAAGGGTTGGAATTAGGGGCAAATGCTTCCAATGCGAAGCAAGCAATGGTTAGTTTAAGCAATCCCACTTTCTAGTGTTGGCATCCCGGCTGCTATCACAGAAGCAGTGGCAAAATGGCTCTTAATACGCTCGAGAACCTACTAAAGTGCAAGTCGACCCCAAGACTTCCTATATTCAAGGATATTTAGAATTAAAGAATTCTTCTATGGTGCCCACAGCATCCAAAATTCACATTAATGACATTTCTCCGATTGATTAGCCAATGTATCAAGGCAAACATTTTAAGGACCCAACTCCTAACGAGATGGAGAAAGAAATTATGAGGTTATGAGAAATCAAAGAAAGCATGAAGAGTATGCAAGTGATGAAAACAATATCTCTTGCAATCAAGACTTCTTTGACCCAATCAATAAGGGAGAAGTCGTTCCCTTCGATCATGAAATTGCCTTTGTTTAAGATGAATGATAGAATTACCGACCTAGAAGAACACTTGTAACAATACAAAGAGCATATATTGGTATTCAGCTTCAATGACATCATTTTTTGCAAGGTTTTCCCTTAAACACTTGAATAGATAACATACAATTGTATTGCCAACTCCCAATTGGTTTGATAACCAACTTCAATGAATTGGTGACTACATTCAAAATGCATTGAAAGTCATTTGTCCCTTTAAGATTGACATGCCATCTCTCTTCCTTTTCTAAAAAAAGACAAACTGGTTTTCTGAGGAACTACGTGACCTGGTTTAATAAGGTTATAACAAAATTTGATGGATTGGGTGACAACATTGTCATCCAAGCAACAATCATTGGGGTTTGTAAAAATGAGAGTCTCTTTCACTTTCTCATTAAGAATAAGTTGAAGAGTTGGGAAGAGTTCTAGGAGAGAGCTGGTAAATATATCTAGCAAGAAGTTTTCATCTTTGCCCACAATGAAATTGGAAAATCTGATAGAAACCATTAGAAAGATCATAATAATTGAAGTTCTTGACTCCATATTGCTAGTGATATGCCCTAGGCCATATGGTTTTGTGTCATGTGAATATTTATCATCTTTATATTATGAGCCATTCCTTTTTATCGAGGTTTATTATTGGCCTTTTTATCTTGACAAAATAATTCCATGAGTAAACTCGCTATTACTTATGTCATTGAAGTATGTGACTTTAATAGTAAAACCATAGAGGAAAAATAGCTTCATTCTAAATTATCCCTAATCGTTCATTATATGGAATAATAATGAATTAAGATTAGAATGTAGGCTGGATGATGGTCACGTTTTACTGATCATGGATATAAGATATCATTTCAGCACATAAATACATGTAAAAGTACATTGTATTGGAATGACCAATTATGAGAATACTATGTGGATCAATATGATAAGTATTTCTCATTGTAGTGTTATTTAAGTCCTTTGACCTGATGACACCATGGATTCCTACATAGCAAGCTCCGTGTTTTAATTCAGTTCTTTGTCATCTTTGATCGAGTGATTGTAAGACTGTTCTTGAATATGGAATAAGCTATGTGGAGGAATGTGAGTGTTTGTGAAGGAATTTGTCCCTCTTATTTAATTGAGAGAGATATCTTTTGGGCCCCTTGTTGAGCAAGATTGAGAAATACATGGCCGTGCTTAAATGAATTGATTAAGAGTTATCAATATCATTTGTTTAAATCAGTCAAACTCTGGATTCAAGAAATAAGTGATTAATCAATACAAATGTGTATTGATCCACACCTTATGATTAATCATAAGATATCATGTGACAAAGGGACTGAATAACTGATTGTTAATAGGTAAAGTCGGATCACTGATCTTCACTTAATTTGGATAGGCATAATGTCTTGCTAGAGACCAATTATGTCTTAAGCCTTAAAAGGCATTTAAAGGCTACTTCCAACATTGAGTGTACCTACAGGATCACACAAAAGAACGAATGAAATATATTATGGGATTATAATTAAACCTATAGGAATTGTTATATTTATTATTCCTAAATAGTTTAAGAATATAAATGATTATGACATATAATTAATATTTAATGAGACAATGTATTTTGTTAAATATTAAATAAATATCTCATCATATTTATCTCTAGGGTTTCCTTTAGGGTTTCCTATATGTCTATATATATAGATCTATAGACAGCCTTTTAGGTCAAACTCTTTGACGTCACATTAGACGGCAGAGAAATTCTGCGAACCTAAAAGAGAGAAAAGAAGAAAAATAATTCTGACACGAATTGGATTCGTATTCTTGAGTGCTAGCACACAATCGTTCACGTGTGGATACCGTAGAGGACGCTTACGACACTGCAGCGTCTATAGATCCGCATCAGGAGTTATACGAAATTCGAAAAAGGAGGTTAGTTTTTCGAATTACATGTATTTTATGTTATAGATTTGTTAAATTCATGGATCCACAAATTGGAAATTTAAGGTGCAAAATAAAAATAAAAATAAAAAAATAAAACATTTTCCGCTGCACATCCTTGATTTTGATTTTTTTTTATATCGTTAAATTCCCAACACATATAGACTCTTTTTTGGAACTTGAGTTGAAATTCAAGCAACCAAAGGCTTTAGGTGTTTGCATGGCATGTACACCAGCTCTCACCTAGAGTCAAAGAACCTTTATCTTTCTAGTCAATATGACGGTTTTGTTAGATTTTTTAATATCGTTTTAAGCATGGATGAAGTCTTCTCAATGTGATCCATATTTGACCATCAACACCAACCATTCATATTTTTTTTACATATAAATTAGAAAACAAAACTTTTTATTTTAATTAAAAATTTAATCATTAAATGAAAATTAGGCTTGCATAAACTATAGTCTTTAGCCCATTTTTACAATAAATTATGAAGAATATGCATTTATTTATACAAAAGTATATCCTATTTAAGTTAAATAATTAGCAATTTAGGAATACTCTAAAAGAGGTTACTAATGGAAAAGAAGCTCCTTGTTCATAATTGGAAATGTATCTTTGTGGATTTCTATATAAAGTAACCATACATGTTTTTATTCAACTTAAAAAAAATCATACATGTTTTTCAAATATATTTATTTTATGTGTTATTATTAACAACACATTAATTGTTGTGATTGTATAATGAATAATTTATATTCCCATCGAAATTAAATGTTTTTTTATCTTTTCTATTTTTATTTTGATTAAGTTTCCTATTTTTATAATAGATAATTTATATATTATGTTATGTTTCTTTTTCCTTTTGAGACACGTAGTCCATTTATGAATGAAACCCAGCTAGACAAGTAGGATCTCAGTGTCACGGGATGAGAGTTTCACCCCTCAGAGGTTTCACCCCTCAGAGAGTTTCCATACGGTGCTCAACTATTTCTCATATCATCGTTTATTGCTAATTTGGATGGCGAGCCAGTCTTATCTTTCCTGATTTCTCAGTTATGTTTCGAGCCCCACATTCTCATAAGGAAGGCCTTCTTGACTTTGTTACGATCCCCCATATGTTTTGGAGGTTCAGCTATTATAATTGGTTTTAGCTTGCCCTGGCCTCATTAAGAGAGCAGTATCACATCCCAATCAGTTTGTCTATGGGAGGCTAGACCCTCTTCAGATATAACCTACATCCAAACAAACTCTCTACTGATGCCACTCATAACTCAATATGCCCAAGTTAAACACTCTCATAAAGCCCTTAACTCTCGGATTGTGGTACTCTCCCCCACTGAAATTCATGACATCCTTATCATGAGGCAAATTTGTTGCAGCATTTACTCACTCTCAAGCTCTCACCCCTTCTCCACACCTGTTGTCAACACACCTAAGATCATCTTACAAAGACTTCGGGCTTCCACAGGCTTTCTCTGGCATTCACCCATTAATCTATTGAAATAGCCATAATTTATATATATTAATGCATGCTAAATTTGATAATTATATGTGTGTATGTGTTTAAGTGGATTAGTGTGTTTGCAATGTTGGGTGTGTTATAACATATGTGGTTAGATAATAAACTATGGTAAATATATCTAGGTTGATAGTTTATTCATGTTAGAAATTATCATGTTAGTGTTAATTGTTATTGTAATGAATTATATGTGTTGAATTTAAGCTTGTTTTAGGCTTAAATAAAATTCTAAACATAGCAGAATTTTTAAAGCCCATTCAAGCCCAAACTCAAGTCCATAATTAAGCCCAAATAAGGCCCAAGCCTTTCCAAATCTGCCCTCCTCAAAAGTCAACATCATTTAGATAAACATCATAGATAAACAAGGTCTAATTGAAGCTTGAGATAACCCAAAACAGAACAAAGAAAGAGAAAATTCGTAACTCAAGGAGCCCAAAAATTTTCAAGACCCAAATCAACTTATCTTGGACTCAACACACCAAAAATCCTTCCCCAAGCCTCATATATACATTGAGGTAAGTTTATTTGATGTTTAAGATGCTTTGTTTTCCCCTTGATCCATGAAATATGCATGTGTGTGTAATATGAGTAATTGGTATATTAAATTCTTGTTGAAGTGTTGTAGAGTTGTTGGGAAAGTTTAGAATGCTTGAGTTGTTGTAGATAGGTTATAGTAGGCTTTCATGTGGTTTGGAATTGAAGTGTTGAAGTATGATGAGTATTAGAATTGTTTGAAGTGTGCTAGGGTTGGTGGAAGTTGATGAAGAAGAGTTTGATTCTTGTAGAGAGGTGTTTGAACTTGTTTGATGTTTAAAGTTGAAGTTTATGTTGTTTGAATGTTATATTGATCATATAACAAGCTATGAGGAACTTTGGAATGAGTTTAAAGAATTTTAAGAAGTGTAAAATGCATTTTGAAAACAGGGGATTTCGTCATTTTTTCGCTCCAGTGTACACAGCCTGTGTACATGGTCGTGTAGGCCTTGAAATCTTAAAAGTTGCTCTCGGGTCATTTTTTTTACTCAACACGGCCTCGGTACAGCCGTGTACATGGTCGTGTAGGCCTTGAAAATCTTAAAAGTTGCTCTCGGGTCATTTTTTTTACTCAACACGGCCTCGGTACACGGGTCGTGTACCCGGTCGTGTAGACTTTCCCCTGTTTCGCAGCTCTTTGTATTTTAGCCGTAACTTTTTCATCCGATCTCCGATTGAGGTGATTCAAGTTGCGTTGGAAAGCTTAAAAAGAGATCTACAACTTTCATGTTTTAAGTTTTTACAAATTTTAATAGTAATAATGCTTAAATTTTAGTTCTTTTCAACTGATATACTTTTCAAACAAAGTTTAAAACTTATAATTGGTTGTTAAAAATTCTCCCAAGCTTGATAAATGATCATTTAAGTGTTTGTTGAGTATTGCATGATAATATATGATAACTAAATGCTATGTGATGATGTTGTAATGATTTATTTGAATTTCTTTGGATGATTATACTTGAGATTTGATGAATATATACTTGAACTAAGTGTGAGTTTGTAATTACTTCTTTTACAGTGATTGATCCCCTTTCGGTTATTTCCATTGATTCTCGAGCTAGTACAGGTACACAATACTTTGATTGATTGTTGCTTAGGATAGGCATATACCAATTTGACCTTAATCAAAATTAATAAAAAGATATTGAAATTGGGTGTGCTTTACGTCGTTGAATCCGGATCCGGGGAGCGACAACCTTGTCATGATGCAATGACACGGTAGTCTAGGCGCTTAGCCCAATCTTTTGTCATGATGCAATGACTCAAATCCATGATGCAATGGTTCACCATGATGCAATGGTGGTTTCTTTTATTGGCTAAGTGGGTAGCTAATAGGGTTAACTGTATCGGTATATCCTCTACTTAGGCTCGGAAGGAAATAATATGTCTTAGTTCACGGGTATGGGACCGTTGAACTAATTGATATTATAGACCGGGATAAGTGGATTATATAAAGGAGTGTGAACCCTAGATGAAGCTATTGTTCTCTATCGGTTAGATATAGGAGATATAGGTATCCGGTCTATCTATATCAACCCCCTGAGCAGCTGCTGTTACTCAGGACCCCCAGAATTCCCAATCTTGAATCGGAGTTTGAATACTCCAGTGTTGTTCTATTCACTTAACTAAAAGATAATGAAGTTGTATTGATTTATTGAATTGTATTAGTTAAGTGAGCATTGCATATGTATTTGTTTGCATTATTGTGTACTGGGCCTTTGGCTCACGCTGCTATCTTGCAGGTGACTTTGATGACGAGCTCTATGACGATATGGGATATGGGACTGATTGGGAAGACCCTACGGATGACTAGGAGAGAGGCCTAGTATATGCTTAGGGTTCCTTTTGATGAAAATTTCTTTTTGAAGTGTTCAGGCTTGTTTGTTAAGCCTTGGAATGTAATTTGTGTTGAAGTGTATTTGTAATATAGTTGGGTTGTAAGTAGGATTTCTATGTTTATATGTTCCTTGAGAAGTTGTAATGTATAAATATATTATGTATGGCTTGTATATAGTTAATGTACCACTACCTATGTAGTGGTAATGTTTTCATTCAAAGCATATGAATGTTATATCTATTTTAAATAGGTAGTCATTACAAACATCTCTTTTTAAGACGACCTTATGTATAATACTTGAATATTGTTCCTAATATTTGGGTATTATGCGTGGTTGGGAGATTTGGCACACTTAATAATTGGGTTAAGTGGGCCGGGTCTTTACATCTATCCTCCGAGATCGCCTCTTGTTAGGTTCCTAATGATAGGGTTTGAGTATAAGATCTTGCTTCAACCTCACCTTCAAGTAATGATGTCATCACTCTGGTGGTCACTCCGCTTGAGCTTCATCTACATGAGTTGAATTGACAACAAGATTAGGGTTAAATCTTGTCTCCATGACTCACAATGCAATCGCCCTATGGCAACAATGTCCTCTCTTTAGTAGTTGCTCTTCCTGAGCTTTGCTCGCACGAACCATACCCACAACAATAATTACCCACTCGTTAAGAACTCTGAGTAGCATCTAAGCAGTTTGATGGAGGTAGGAACTATAGCTTTGATACCAATTGTCACAGGACGGGAGTTTCACCCCTCAAAGAGTTCCCGTGGTGGTGCTTAACCATCCTTCATATCACCATTTACTGCTAATCTGGATGGTGAGTTAGCCTTATCTCCCTTAATTTTTCAGGTTTGTTCCAAGCCGCACATTCTCATAAGGAGTACCCTCTTGTCTTTGCTACGATCCCCTATATGTTTGGGAGGTTCAACTATTACAACTGGTTTCGACCTGCCTTGACTTCATCAAGATAGCAGTATCAACTCCTAACCAATTTGTCCATGGGAGGCTAGATCCACCTTCAGATGTAACCTACACCTCAAACAAACCTTCTGCTTATGCTACTTATAACTCAATATGCTTAAGCTAAACACCCCCATAAAGCCTTCAACTCTCAAATTGTGACACCGGGTCCCTAAAGGTCATGGGTTAAGCCCGACTTGTATGGATGTCATTGTGGGTATGTTGCCAATAAGGTTAAGCTTAACATGCAATTTCGTTTTTTACTAGTATGTTTAAGGGAAAAATAATAAAATTAAAAAAAAGGAAAAAAAAAATTAGAACAAGAAGAATGCTAAGCTCTACTTGTTGTTGCACTTGCTTGCTTTTTCTTATATTGGTAGGGTAGGTCGTAACGGCTTGACTAGATGGGTTTGAGAGCATAATGTGATAACCCACATACCAACAAAATTTATGACTCATTCATTTTGTTGTATAGAGTAAAGGAGGGATTTAACTCCGATTCAACATGAATATAATATGATTGTAATAACTATTATAATATTCACTTGGCATAAAAAATAAAATAAATAACTATGAGAATAAAAGTTAAAAAATTTTTAATACCTTTTGTCTTTATTACAAAAAGTGAATAATTATATATGTGGTATTTTCAAGAAATAGTATTTATGACAAAGTTGCAAAATAAACCATTGAATTGAGTATAGTGGCATTATTTAAATAGCAATTCATTATGAGTTATTGGCATTCTTCTAAAATGAATATCATAATAACAACTTTATGTAGGATGAGAATATCTATTTATATAAATGAAAAGGTAATTAAAACAAATATTGCCTAACGAAGGACCCTATAATTTGCCTCATAGCAGTTTAAAAAGGTTCGGTATCGATTTAAATTTCTATAAAGGTTAATAAATTTTAGTAACACTAATTTAATCTATATGTTCTCTCACTTCAGAAGATGGAAAAAAATAAATAAAACAAAACTATAATGCAAGAAACAGAAGAGTAGGATACATGATAAATCATGGCAAACAAACCTTTGACAAACGCAATTAAAAAAGAAGGAATTTAGATAAGACTTAAGAGCAATGAATTAATGATGACACATTAATGCCTCCTAATGGGACTTCAATCGAATGATTATTCCATGAGTCCCGGCCATGTTCATATGCTTTATTGTTAATTGAATTGATATATCTATTGCTATAGTAATTAACCTCATCAATTAATTTTCCCCAAGGAGTTGATCAAATTGTCAAGGCCAGTGTCCATCTAATTGGATAAATCATAAATGATTGGTGTAAATGGTGGGGCCCCATTCAAATTCATCATTAATGTAATCCGTGAATATGGGAAATAGCAAAAGGGATGCCCCACCGTTTTGCTCAATATTAATTCTATTAAATATATCTTTTAATCCGTGACTTAACAAATGTGTTCACGAGTTTTAGGGTTAGCATGTATGGCTGATTAAACATTAGATAAAATATAAATAAAATATGTTCTCTCTCTCACAAGCTGCCCAGTTTGATGATCACGTACCATAGAATGAGGACTTGGACATTGGAAATGTTATTTTATTTATTTATTTATTTATTTGTCTATTTTTGGCCAGCCATTGGAAATGTTATTACACAAATTAAAAATGATCTTACCTGGCTGAATTTAATGGTTGGCTTTAAACTCCATTACAATATCAGTTTCGCGAAAATAAGAGATATGAGAAGAAGCAAAAGAATTCAAAGCTTAACTACATATACATATTCATACAACATTAAATACTAAAATAGATTCCTATCATCTTATACTTATTTACTATTTACTTTGTTTAGTTAAAAGGAAAAGAAAGAAAAATAGTAGCAAGACCTTTTTTTTTTTGGACGAATAAATCTTTTCCCTTAATTAGCCCTCATTTTCTACTCATCATCTTCTCCATAAGTTTTCATAAGATTAAAAGACGGAAAAGACAATGTATTCAAATATTACTTGTTCATTCATTTTATTATAATTATAATTTTATTACAATCTTATTTTTTTATAAAAAGCTGTTATGATGTTTAGTTAACCGTAATAGCTATTCCATAATAACTTTTGTTATAAAAAATATTGAATAGTCATTCGTTATTCAAGCTTAAGAATAACAATTAAGTGTTGGGATTGCCTTTTTTCCGAAATACTATCATTTAAATAAAGAATTCACAAATAAAAAACGCTATTATTGTTCTGTTCTATCCCTCATTAATAGCAACTCTATTAGATCTTGAACCAAAACACATATAAAGGACTTGTAGTTTCGCATGATATTAATTACGAGAGTAAATTAACCAAACCGATACAATCTAAGTGTTGCCCAGCAAAAAAAGGTATAATGGGAATCATGCATTTATTGAGCATAAGCTACAGATTTTTTCCCCCCTTTTCTTTTGGTGAAACCTAGAAATCATTTCCACACAACAACACGCTCCCTCCTCATATTTGATGAAAATAAAGGATAATGGTTGCCATCACCTTACACTCCAGCAACATCTCCCTTGGTATTTTAAATGAAAAGTATCAGGTTCGATTTCTCTTTCTATTATAATGACCTAAAAAAGAGAATAAGAGTCCTATATCATGTTAGATATTACTCTTTTATAATAAATACGAACCAATTCTGTAATTAAGAGATTGACATGATTTCCAACCACTAAACTAACTCTAGGATTTAATTAAATTTGACATTACCTATCAATCTTAAAAAGGGTTCACCACAGTCATAATTAATTAACAAAATCGTAATGGTTAAAAAGAACACAATAACTCAATATGAGGTATAGCCACACATTAATGAGAGATCATGATGTTCAAGATTAAGCCGACGAATAAATGCTGCTAATAAACCCCATTTAAACCCTTAACATCATCCAAGAGTATTCATGGTAATGATAAAGTTCAATAAGTCAAAATTAAACAGAATGTTGCTTTATGTTAGTCGGCTTGGTTACTACTACTAGTTCAGTTACTTTCGGTTGGATGGGAGCGTTCCTACCGGTCGGATGTTGACTGGATTTGGGCAGACGTCCAGATGGTAAAATGAACTATTTAAACAGTGCTCCCTGTGTGCAGGAACTCCCATTGCTCATAATTTCTTGACAGCTGTCGCAGCCCAAACTTATAATTTATACCCAATTAATGCATGCCTCGACTTTTTTTTGTGGATGGTTTGGCCTGATGTTCGCATGACATATCTAGTTCCAAGCTACTTAAGTTTTGTTTAACAATAATCGAAACAAATTCAAACTCAAGTTACTTGGTTAGTTTATTGACTCAAGGTTAAGCGTCGCAACAATTAATCAACTAGCTTAAGATCCCAATCCAGTTCAAAATAAGTCAATATATTAGTGGAATTCAAGTCCAATTACATAACAATATTATTTAATTTAACTTAAAATAAAACAAATGTTAATATACTACCTAAATGAGCTTAATTGGCTTATTACATTGGATCTTACTAAGTGTTATTTTAAGTTAAGCTTAACTTAATATTCCTATGAATATCTTTATTATCCAAAAAAATATTTCTAGTTATATCAAGATTTGAAATTTGAGGTTAAGACTGAGGATAAGGTCATTATATATTGTTTCAAGTGGGCTTATTTGTGATTTTTGAAAATTGGTTCTTTAGGATACATTGTATTTTTCTTCGCTTCTCAAGTTCATATATTTTATGGTCAACACATAACCATTTTATGATATTCCATTTATAGCAAATAGATCTCTTAACAAACCGTTAACATACTTACTAATTTGTAGCTTTCACATGTTACAATACAAATCATACGAAAAAAAAATGCACGTAGAGATTAAAAAAAAAAAGTCCTAAAATGGATATGTTATAGTAAGTTATATTATAAATACAGATTTTTTTTTTTTTTTGGCCAAATGTAAATGGAGACGAATACATGTATAGTCCTCATTATTTACCAACTATTCTATCTAGGAAATTAACACACACACACACATATATATATATGCATTTGAGTTTTTGGCATCCTTAAACCTTTATAGAAAAACTTTTATCAATTCCATTGATTTTTTATCCACTCATTACATATATTTACTTTTATTCGAGCTACAACAAAGGGAATAGGTGGTACCATCCACCAATCAATGTTAGAGTTCACACACTGCGACCCACTTAGGTCATAGATCTCAACCCATTTAGGAAAAGTGATCTTGGTACGATCAACCATGGCTTAAGAGGTTCACAAATTTCCTCTTAAGCATCGTTCTATCTTTATTTCGTGCATATATATGTATATTTCTTAATGTATCTTTATATATTATCACGTTATTTAATTAAATATTATATTGAGAATTAATCAAAGTTGACACATGTCAACTATGGACAAAAAGTGCACTAGTGTTGATCAAAAACAATTTTTGTAAGAAATTGGAAACATTAATGATCTAGATAAAAAAATAAAATATTAAAGACAAAAATAGAAAGGTAGACATCATAAACTACGTATATAAATTTTTTACATGAAAACAGATGCTAAGGAGACAAATTAATCCAAAAGTGGAAAAATCTAATTAGAGAATGTTACATAAAATAGTATTCTGCTCAGTTTAGCAATTATCTCCTATCCGCTTATTAATGAAGAATAATAACCTGCTGATTGAGCTTTGCATAGAAAGAATTGGGTTATTTGAAATATGTAGCAATACATAAAAAAGCTTTCAAACTATTTAGGGGTTAAAATAGTAGCATAAAGAGATGAAGTTACTCTATAACTACAGCTCTAATTTCTTCTTCTTTCTTTTAGAGGTACACACATATATATGTATATTCATATTTCAACATCTATTTCATGGAGTCATCAACACGTGCACATACATAATAGGGTATGTTTGTTTTATTATATTCTAGTTATTTTGGTATTATATTTTTGTCGTTTTTAAACAGATGTTTATCAAGAAATAGAAAATGATGAAAAATTGACTGACAATAAATATGAGATAGATAAGTTACAAACACAGATCAGATATAGATACGACATAGATTACAGACAAGCCAAACAGATTTAGTTTATTTTCTATTTAGTCATTCGTTCATTCAATTTTTGGGTTTCAGTCCTTAACAATATTGTTGAATATCAAGTGTAGACCAAATTGAAGAATTGGATCATAAATGTATCGTTGAAACAGCTCATACAACTAAGACTTATGGGGATAGGAGTCATGCTTCTCTATCTCATGCACAGTTCAACCTCACCAGACATGGTCCCACGAAATTAGAAGAGGCATTTACAGCCATGGTCCAATCCAATGCATTTACAGCTCATAAATAAGCTGTAGTCCCAATCCATTTTGCACGTCCTGTGCTCATCCTCCATCAAGTCTTCGTTTTGGGTGATGGAAGACAACTAAATCCGATGTAATTAGCAACTTTTTATGACAACCTAAGGTGAAATGTCAATCTTAATAAAGATATCATCATTAATAAGTTTTTCTTTTAAGTGATGTCTTGCCTAAGACTAAGCTAATATTTTCACTATTTCTCACCTAAACAAAACCTTTTTAGCTCCTTTTTCCGATCTTTCTTTCCTTTTATGATTCTAAATCATCATATTCCAATTTGGATATTTATAGGTCCCTACTTTTGTTATGTAAAAGTTCTTAAAGTTGCTAGTTTTCTACCATTCTCACCATTATTAATCAATACGTCGCCATAAATCTACTTTTACAAGTTTATAAATATGAAGAGATTAAGAAATTAAAATGATCTAGATCTTAATTTGCCAATAGCTTTTAGTGCCATCACTTAGATGGGATTATATTATTTGGAGATAAATTTATTATACGCATCAATCGGATGGATTTTATATATTTAGAAGAAATCATATTATCAAACTGGTCGGACAAATTGACTTTTGAAGATGTGTCAGTTTATTAAATTAGATTTTCATACTTGATTCTTCGTTTGTGAATTCTCTTATTCAATTGATATAAAATTTTGTTGTTGAAGAAAATTCACCTTTATTATAGTTATGTTTAAAGGTAGATATATGCACCGGTATTCCAAGCCGTAACACAACGGATCAGATCCACTCAGAGCCGATTTACGGCTAGTCTATAATCTATATGCAAACTAATTACTTTTGGTCCAATGCAATATAGAGTATAGGGACGTGGATGTTACAATCCACCAGCCAATTCGTGTACGAAACAGCACGATTTTAATTGAATTTTCGTAAGTAAAACTTTATAAAATTAATAAATGACTTGACTTATTTGAATTCGCTTGTAAATATAAATTGGATTTGATCTAATACCTAATCCCCAAATCCATAATCATACCAATTTATTTAACAAATCTTATAAACATAAACAAGCGAGACCCTCGAACCATTTTGGCCTAAAATAAAAAACTCAGGAATCCATTTAAGATTAGGATTTCTAATATTTATACTTTAATTATTTAATCATATTATCTAATCTAATATCCTTTTTGTATAAATCTCTCCTCTTCCCCTCCTGTCTTGTTTTTACTATTATTAATCCAATATCGGTTCTTTTAGTTGTTGTAATTTCCTCTTGAATTATTGTCATATATATATATATATATATATAAATCAATTTTAAGCTTTGCTTATATAAGAAAATTAATTACAATTTGTACTTTGTATAGACTCAATCTTACTGCACCATCTTTCCTAGGGTTTTTCTTAAGTGCTCTTTATAATATGTCTTTAGGTGATTGTATTAGATCCTCAAATATGTAGTGACCCTACGCTAAAGACCAATTCTATGCTTTTACATCTCTTTTTCCATTTGTTACTTGACTGATAAAAGTCATACTTGGTTGTCTATTTATACTTATGACGGTATGACCATTTCTTTGCAACTATTTCCATGTATAAATATCAAGGGGCTTTCTTTTTTCACTTTCAAAAAACCTTAGTATAATGTGAAGAATTTATAAAAGAAAAATATTCTTTAAATTACTTTTATATAAACTTCATGACCAGATGGATGATCCATCAGGATAAAGATGAGTTAATGAGACAACTTCATATATTGAATTGAATATGTGAATAATTTTTATCTAAGTTATTATCGCTGTGCATTAACTCCGGATAACAATGTTATGATTTTTATTATGTTAGTCACGTAACACTTCAATTATAAGTCATTGATTGATTTACAGTGGTATTATGATTAAACTCTTTCGTACATTATTATGATTAAACTCCTCCATATATTTTGCCAATAGCCTTGATGTTTCAAATGAGATATACTGGCCACGTTCAAATTTTCCCATTTCCATTGTTAAAAAAAAAAAAAATTGTTCATACCATAGTTGTTAAAATCACGATTTTATCCTTACGATCTATGGGTTTACGATTTTAGGAGGCTCTTTGTAGTTGACTCGTATGTAAATTTTTTTTTTAATTTTTGTAGAATCTTACAATTTCAACTGAGTCTACACATAAATTCGGTAGAATCTTACATTTTTAACCGATTTTATCTATTTGACTCAAATAGACTAAAATATAAAAAATACAATCATTTTTGTAACGCCCTAACCTGAAGGCGTTATCAGCCCGCCATGTGTCCTTAAAAGAACAAACACGCTAAGGCTATAGATTTCTAAGACCACAAATATGTATTTCAAAATCACCAATCAGTCACATAAATTATAACTTTTAAAAACTTTTCATATCAAAATAATTTGCTCTCAACATTAACTAGCATAACTTAAAAAAATCCAAACTAAAATAGAAATGATAAATCCTTACATATAAAAAATGTCTCCAAAAGAAACTAACTAAATCATCATATATTTCTTCTTCTCAAATTACTAACAACTAATCTCAATTATCAGCAGGATGGTCATAACCGCTATCGCTCTCCTCATCATCGACAAATATTTCATAGCCCGTCAAATCATAAATCATAGAATCTTCACCTGTACCTGTGGGAAAAATGAGGATTGAGCAAAAAACACCCAGTACGCCAAACCGAAAGCACATGCACATGAACACGCATATCACAATATCACATACAACTTATTTTCTAATGCAACAAGCACAATTTAACTATCTTTTCATTAGCTTGCAACCAACACAGTTTAGGACTATTAATCACTAATCCTAAACCTAGAGTAACTCATGACCTTGATGAAAACCATATTATCATAATATATACATATATAGATGCGTTTCACAATTAAGCTGGTAACGACTCCTAATCTACCAGAATCATCTCCAGGTGCAACTCCACTTGGGACACCATCACATAAGGATCATCAGGTTGCCAGCGTTAGTATCATACTACTGTCGTGGTCTTTACTAACCACAGCCAAGCATAACCAACACTCGTTTCAATTAAAATCAAATATATGTTAAGTCAAATTTTTCAACTAATCCTACAAGCACAAACAAACATACATGGTAAGGTCGTACCTGTTATTGCTTTCAATACTTCAATCCACCAACATAACTTCTCACAAAAACAAAGATCTCACACGTTTCCTGACCAACAACATGTCTTAATAAATTTCCATTTCCACAAAAATTAAACCCTAACTCTAAATTTCATAATTTGACTCAAAGATCTAAAACCTTAACCATAGACCTATGAAATTTGAATAACACATACACACCTTCTTTTCTTGGTTTACAATCCAATGAAACCCTTCAATACAAAATTCTCCAAGCCCCTTGATTTCTCCACAACTTCCTTCAATATACATGTATATAAAAAGTCTCCGATTTAAAATTTCTATCACGATAACAAATAAAAATCATTTATTATTAGAACGGTACAGATTCTTAATTACCTAGAACTTGTAGATTTCAATTAGGAAATTGAAACCTTAATTCTCAATTCTCCTTAATAATAAACTATAATTAAAATTCCATAATTTACAGATCTCATAATCCATAAATCTGATAAAACCCTTTCCTTTCTCCTTGATTTGAAATCACAACTTCAGATCTAGATCCACCCCTGATCCTCAACAACAAATCTTGGATTCCCTTTGAAACAATACATAAACCTAGATTATAATATAAAGAATATATCTTCAAGATCATAAGAATTATAAAAACCCTAATAAAAATATTACCTTTTTCTTGAATTAGTCTTCCAAATCTCTAATCACACTAGGGTTTGCCACAACTCTTGAATCTCCTTCAATCCATAAGATAACTAGCATAAGAAAAGATTTATCTAAAGGATTTGATTGAAAATATTAGAGGAAGATTACATACCTAGGGTTTTTTGTTCTTTGAAAGCTCCTAAAGTTTCCAAAAGAATATGAGGTTATATATAAGCTTTTAGGAGAAGTTGAAAAGATTTGAAGACTAGGGAAATTCGTCTATCAAATGACAAAAATACCCACTTAACAACATTATATTACATTCATATCCTTCAATATGAATTATTTATTTGTACCTTACATCTCTCCCCTCCCAAAAGAGACTTTCGTCCTCGAAAGTTACCTGATTCATTGAATAACTCAAGGTATGTGGCTCCCATCTCCTCTTTTAGCTCCCAAGTTGCGTCTCACTCAGTTTGATTTGTCCATTGGGTCTTCACGTATTTGATCATGCGTCTCCTCAATTTCTTTTCTTTTGAATCCAAAATCCTTACTGGCTTATCTTGGGTAGAAATATTATCTTGAACTTCCAACGGTTCCAAAGCAATAATTTGATCAGGGTCTTGCACATATTTTCTCAATAGAGATACGTGAAATACATTGTGCACTCCTTCTAGACTTTGCGGCAATGCTAGTCTATATGCCATATCTCCAATCTGTTCCAAAATCTCAAATGGTCCAACATATCTGGGATTCAACTTGCCTCTCATACAGAATCTAACAACACCTTTTGTCGGAGATATCTTAAGCAAAACGTGTTCCCCTACCTGAAATTCCAATGGTCTTCTTCGTTTATCAGCATAGCTTTTCTATCGGCTTTGTGCAGCTTGTAATATCTATCGGATTACTTTAACCTTGTCCACCGCATCCTGAACCAATTCAGGCCTTAAAATCTGTTTATCACCTATTTCATCCCAATGAATCGGTGATCGGAACTTTCTACCATACAGGGCTTCATACGGTGGAATCCCAATTGATGCTTGATAACTGTTATTGTAAGCGAATTCTACTAAAGGTAGATGTTCATCCCAATATCCTCTAAAGTCCAAGACATAGGATCTTAGCATGTCCTCAAGAATCTGGATTGTCCGTTCAGGCTACCCGTCCCTCTAAGGATGATAAGCGGTACTGAAAACCATTTTAGCACCTAAAGCTTTGTGCAAGCTCTTCCAAAATCTCCCTACAAACCTGGTATCACAATCCTACACAATGGTCACTAGAATTCCATGTAGTCTCACAATTTCTTTGATATATAAAGTGGCCAAATGTTCTAAAGTATACCCACTCCTAATAGGTATAAATCGTGCTACCTTCGTAAGTCTATCCACTATCACCCATATTGAGTCCAACTTTCCTTTGGTCCTCAGTAACGCTGTGAAAAAATCCATATTGATATGTTCCCACTTCCATTGGGGTATAGGCAAAGGCCTCAATTCACCGGTCGGTCGTCAATGCTCTATATTGATCACCTGACACGTGTGACACTTCGATACATACTCAGTAATCTCCTTTTTCATATTATTCCACTGGTATAATTTCTTCAAATCTTGGTACATTTTGTTACCTCCCGAATGGATGGAGTAACTCGAATAATGCGCTTCCTTCAATAAATCTCTCTTGAATTCACCTTGCTCCGGTACACACAGTCTTCCCTTATACATCATAGTGCTTTCTTCATCCTCATAAAATTCAGGGGCTCTATCAATTTCCATCCTTCGCTTTATCTCTAGTATGCTTGGATCCTCCACTTGACTTGATTTAATTTTATTTACCAATGTAGGTTGAATCTGCAACCTTGCCAATCGTGTACTTACCTTTTGGGTCTATCACGCCCCGAGGGGTACCCTAAACGTGGCAGTCCACCGTACACAATACTAAAGCCTAGGAATGACTACCTTAGTCAGGCAAAAGCTTCCATATCATGTACAAGGCGTACATCACAACGAAGGGAACACATCGGAGTAGCGCAATTTATATTGATAATAAGTAAGTAACAAGGCAAAGAGAATACTTATCATAAAACATATACATATTACCTTTCAATTCTTAGGGGCATATCGTTCTATTATCTTCAAATAAATATACATCACTAATCATATAGGTCATTACATATAAAGAACCTTATAAAATTACTTCGTCTTATGATTCCATTTTCTTCATAGAAGCTTAAACATCATTCCATGACTTCCTTAATATCATGATCCTCAAGTTAAGCCACGGGTATATCTATTTCAACAAAATCTATAGGGGCATAAGCTACAACTAGCTTAATGAGATGTTCCTTTTCAGTCGCACCATATTTTCAAACAAGTTTATTTATATTTTCACACATATGCTATGCATACAATGCAACAATCACATGATTACACAAATATATATAGTTATCCAGAAACCATATATAGAACGGATTTACCCCTCTGTATCAAAGGTTAGGGAATCGGGTTGAAGGTCCTCGACCTTCTACTGCTAGTCCCCAGGTCCTCACCCACCGTTGGTTGGCTCGGCTGAACCTAGAGTCGCTTTCCCGAGCGATTTGGATTCTCCAGGAAGGAACATGGCCGTGGCACCGCACGATCACAGCCAATCCAACTCTACGCGTAGGAGTAGCAGCCTTCCGAAATAGATGTGACTCGATGGATGCTATGCGTGAGCGTTTTATTTTTCTTAAGCCAAACCTTATTAAGGTTTATTAGGGGCGATCAATCAATTTAGCAAACAATAAACATGCATACAAGTAAGTAAACAAAATTATTTAAACAAAGAGTTCAAAGTTGCGATATTCTTAATTCTATTTCACGCATAAACATAGAATCACTATATACATAATCCCGAATTCCCCAAATTATATCCATTTTTATCTTTTCTTAGTATACTAATGCTACTACTTTACAAGCACAAGCAAGGTAACGAAATTAGGAGGAATAACTCACTCGTCCATTTTGCGATCTTCTTAGTCGTAGTAATCCTCGGGTAGGGTAATCTCGTATCTTTCGTCACCTAGAAAAAGAAATACGGGATAAGTCTTTCATGAAATTTCTATTCTTGGAGATTCTAATCTTTTCTTAAAATCGCGGTAAAATCGTATAAGAGGAAATTCCAACTTAAAATGGCCATAACTTGCTCATTTTAACTCGGAATTTCGCATATAATATACCGTTTTCTACCTATTCGAAAAGATCTATCCATTTCTAAGGTTATCTTTGTCATATAAGGTCATTTGGGTTCCAAAAACATTGGGTACAGATTTAAAACGAATTTTTCTAAACTTTTGCAAATCCGTTTTCTAACTCAACTTTATTTTAAAGAAAAATCCTTTTGTAACAATATATATATATATATAATTATGAACATATATTTGATAAATACTTTGAGTATATAGATAAGCTCACTTTATATGCAAAATTTCTAATGGTAGTGTCTCAACAATTTATTTCATAAAACAATTCTTTTTAAAGTGTTAAAACTTATCTTGATAAATTCCTTTTTAAGTATTTGGAAGAAACTTTATATTTTCATTATAAATGAGTATATTCTTATTTTTTTCCTTCATTCTTTTTCCAAAACAAGTAAATTTTCCTTTAACCTTGGTCTTTCATAAATTTCACTTTTAGTGATAAAAGATCAATTTTATCAAAAAGTATATTTAGGTTGTTGAAAACCTTTTTATAATTTTGTTTTTAAGATGGTTTTAGAAAATGAGTCTTGTCTTCTTATATTTATTATTTTAAAATATAAGTTTTTGTTTTCTAAACTTGTTTTTTATTTCCTTTGAAAAGAATTCTCTTTATTGCTAAAAATCATTTGTTTCTAATCTTATCTTGCTTATATTATTTGAAAACAAGTCTCTTCTTTAGGAACTTGAAAATCATTATTTTCCTAAGTGGGTACATAACTTTATGAGTTGATTTTATCTTAACTTTGAAAACTAGTTGTTTCTTGGTTTTGGTCATGGAGTTAAAAGAGTTTAATCTTTAAGCTTTTTGTAAGGACTTTGAAAACTAACCAATTAATTTACTAGAACTTAGGTTCCCATGTAAAATGAAAATATTTATTTCTTACGTTTCCTTGGTAAAACTATCTTTGATACTTAAGAAAACTTTGAGAAAACTTGTATTAATCCATTTCTATGTTGTTTTGATAATAACTTCATTATTTTGTGACAAGTCACATAATAGAAAATTTAGCTTTAAGTTCTTTTAATAAAATTCTACTTTTGAATTAGTTGAGACATTAACATTATGTAGATGCAAGTATCATGAGCATATAAAATAATAAGATCATAGGAAAATACTAGAAACAAATAATAAGCAATAAAATAAAATATCAAGTATTGGGAACCTTAGCTTCATCAAGGTATCCCGGTCAAGTATTGGAGCCTTAGCTTCATCAAGGCATCTTGGGACTAAGAATGGACTAGTCCCAAAAGATTAAAGAAAATAAATAAAAGATTGTTTTGACTTGATATGGGCAAGTCGAAGACTAGAAAGACTAGTCTTAATAACAACATAAAATAAATAAATTGCATAACTTGGAAGTAAATAAATAACAAATGAGTTTATATGCTCTAAATAAATATATATATACATAATATAATACTATATATAAGTTAGATTAGAAGCAGATAATAACAATAATAATAACAACATAATAAAATAGGAAGCTTATGTACAAGAACAAAACATGAACATGTTGTTGCTTTTACTACTCATATGAGTTTCAAAACAACACCATAGTCATGCTAAGTTACATGACATGGATATTTAAATGGTTGAAATAAATTTTTACCTAAGGTATTTTTGTGGTATAAAGATGGTAGTGAATGTATGGTTATGTGGTTATGGAGAAATGGTAGTTGTATTGTATAAAGGGAAATTCTTATGAGTATTTGATGAAAGAGAATTTTGGTAGAGGAAAAGTTTATGAAGAGAGTTTGTGTAGTGAATTTGAGAGAGTTTTGGTAGTAGAATAAATTGTGTGAAAGAGTGAAAGAGAAAGGGGGTATTTATAGAATTTTTGGAGTGAATTTTAGATGTAGTAAAATAAATTGAAAAAGAAAAATAAATTGTTGGATGAGAGAGAGGGGGGCGCCGGTTCTAGTGTATTAGAGGGGGAGTGAGTTGATTTTTGAGTGAAATTTATAAGAAAATAATTAATATGTAAGGTATGATTTGATATAAGGCGTATTGGAAATATAAAAAATAAGAAAATAGATATGTAGGTGTAAGAAATAGGTGTAAGAAAAAGTAGAGATAGTGAAATAATAATGAATAGTAGAAACGTACTATGAATAGTAGACTAGACAATTAAAGTACTGGTAGTAATAAAAATACGTGTAATAATGCGATATCTGTAATTTTTAGCTACCGAAAAATTATAAAACTGATATTTTTGGAATCCTTGTATTTTTACGAGTCTATTGGTATAAATGGAATATTTTTAATATCTCGAGCTCCAGGACACGATTTTTTAGAACTGATCCCGTTTGAGTCCGAAGGACACTCGAAATTCGCGAATCTGATATTTTTATGTTACCCTATATTATTACAAACTATTTTAAGCTACTGGCTTAATTTCGTTTTCTAGGGTTTGAAAAAGCGGGATTGCCGGATCTTAAACACTAGGGTTCATTATAGATTTTGTTGACTTTAGGGTTCCGGTTTGACTTCTGGTTTCGTCAAGATATTCGTAAGATCGTATAATTTTCGAGTTTTGATCATTTTATATTTTTAGATCGACATCTATGGTTTATCTTATTTTATTTGTGATTATTTAATAGTTTTTAGTTTTCTGGATCGTTTAACTGAGTCTAGGGTTATGAGTTGACTCAGTTTAACTTTTGGTGAAAATTGAAAATTGTGATTCTAAAATTTTACTGAAGGATTTAAGATTTTATTATTTCGTTGTTAAGCGGTATTTGGATCCATTGTTTTGATTTGCATTTTAGGAATTGGGTAAATGATTTGATTGGCGTACGGACGTTGATTAAACTGGTAGTTGGACTTTATATTTTCTTTCAAGGGTTCTCGTTTTCTCAAGATTGAGAAAACTCATTTTTGATCTTATTTGGAATTAAGTTTTAACTTGATTCGATTTTTAGGGTTTCGTTTTCGGTGTTTTGACTCGGTCTAGAATTTGGTTTTTATCTTGAGTCGATTTTCGGGATTTAAATTTTTGATACTTAGACTTCTAGGATTATTTTCTAAGAATTATGAACATTTTTGGGGGTTTACAAGGTCACTATTTCCAAGTCCAACTTGCTCATGTCATCTAGCAAGCGATGTTCAGTAGTGATCATAGCTGCTAAGTTCTCATTCCTCTTTCTACTTAAGGCATCTGCTACAACATTAGCCTTTCTAGGGTGGTATTGGATATCCATGTCGTAGTCCTTGATTAGTTCCAACCACCTTCTTTGCCTCATGTTTAGATCTCTCTGGGTGAAAATGTACTTCAAGATCTTATGATCCGTAAATATTTTGCACTTCTCACCATATAAATAGTGTCTCCAATGTTTCAATGCATGGACCACGGTTGCCAGTTCCAAGTCATGAGTGGGATAATTTCTTTCATACGGCTTTAATTGTCTAGATGCATACGCTATAGCTCTTCCTCTTTGCATTAAAACGCAACCTAGACCTTGTATAGAAGCATCACTATAAATAGTGTATTCCTCTCCACTCACTGACAAAGCTAAAACCGGTGCATACACTAATCTCTCTTTTAACTATTAGAAGCCACTTTCACACTTTTCATCCCAGAAGAACTTCACTCCCTTCTGTGTCAGTTTTGTCAAAGGATTGGAAATCTTGGAGAAGTCATCTACAAACCTCCAGTAATATCCCGTCATCCCTAGGAAACTTCTTATTTCAGTTACTGTCTTAAGATTTGGCCATTCCACTACAGCTTTTACTTTCTCGGATCTACAAAGATTCCATTCCCATCCACAATATGCCCCAATAATGATACTTGATCTAACCAAAAATCACACTTAGTGAACTTGGCATATAAGTTTTCTTCTCGTAGTCTACTCAAAACCAATCAGAGATGTTCTTCATGTTCTTGCTCAGTCTTTGAATACACCAAAACGTCGTCAATGAACACTACAACAAAAGAGTCTAGATAATCCCTAAAGACTCTATTCATGAGATCCATAAATACCGCGGTGCATTTGTAAGACTGAAGGGCACAACTACAAACTCATAATGCCCATATCTAGTTCTAAAAGCTGTCTTCGGAATATCTTCTACTTTAATTCACAACTGATGATACCCCGGCCTTAAATTAATCTTGGAGAATTCTCGCGCTCCTACCAATTGATCGAATAGGTCGTACATTCTAGGCAGTGGATATTTATTCTTAATTGTCATCTGATTCAATTCTCGGTAGTCTATACATGATCTCATGCTCCCGTCCTTCTTCTTCACAAATAATACTGGAGTTCCCCAAGGTGACATGCTTGATCTTATAAATTTCTTCTTGAGCAAATCATCCAATTGAATCTTTAATTCTGCCAACTCCATCGGAGGCATTCGATATGGTGCTTTAGATTTAGGTATGGTACCAGACACCAAATCAATAGTAAATTTGACTTCTCTCTCAGGCAGTAATCCAGGTAGATCTTCAGGAAACACATTTAGATATTCTCTCATGACCGATATTCTCATAGGATCTGTTTTTAATGCATCTTCTAGAGTCATAGCCGCTAACACCGTCTTCTCCCATAACTCGTATGTAGGTAAGGTTGCAGGTCTTTGTACTTCCAGCTTATATACAAACTTATCTCCATCTACACTAAACTCTACAACTAGATTTTTACAATCAATTACAGCCTGGTGTTTCATCAACCAGTCTACTTCTAAGATTACATCAAAATCAATCATATCTATCACCATCAGATCTGTAGGTAAGATCCTACCTTCTATCTCTATGTTTACATCTCTACAAATTCTATTCAGCAAAGATCCACTCCTTAAAGGAGTATTTATAGCAAAACATCCAGACGTGAACTTCATATCCACTCCACATACAGATGTAAACATCTTAGATATACATGAAAAGCTCGTGCCCGTGTCAAATAGCACATATGTATTATGTTTGAGAATAGATAGCGTACCTGCTATGGTGTCGACACTGGAGGTATCTCTGTGCTATAAGTCATAAATCTTGGTAGGTGCTCTTTGTCCCTGTCCCTAAGGTCTACCCACTGGTGCTCCCGAAATTACATGCCTACCCAGCTCTTTACAATCCACGGCCTTATGCCCCCTTTGTCCATACTTAAAACAGAAAATAGGTGGACCTCTCGATCGCTCGGTGCAGAATCTTTGGCTATGCCTCACTTTTCCACAGTTGAAGCATGCATTATCAAGCCATTTGCAGTCTTTCACATTGTGGGGTCCTTGGCATTTACGACATTTCCTATCAGAACTTGGGACCAAAGATCTTACTTGTTGAGTGAAAGGCCTTTTTCCCTTATCTTGAGCAATAACCGTAGCAGCTGTCCTCTTGCCCAAATAAACCTGACTCCTCAAGTCCTCCCTTCCCTTAATCCTTTTCAATCCCTGCTTAACCAGCTTTGCCTTATTGACCACAGATGAGTAACTAGTCAAATCCATCAAATTAAGCTAATGTTGAATTTCCGGTTATAACCCAATGATGAACCTACTCATCTTAGCATCTTTACTTTCTCTTAGTGGCTCGGGGAGAAACCTCATTATCCTATTCGGTTCTGCTTCATACTCTTTAACAGTCAGCTTTCCTTGTTGCAAAGTATAGTATTATTGCAGCATCTTTTGTTTGATACTATCCGGGAATAACTCCCTATAGAAGGTTTGATGAAACATGTCCCATGTGATCGCTTTTTGCATGTGCCTCTTAGTGCTTAGATACCAGTTTTTTGCCCTCCCAATCAATAAGTAGGAGGCATATTCCACTTTCTTGTTTATAGTGATGTCCAACGCAGTGAGGGTCTTTTCAACCTCCTCCATCTACAATTGTGCTTCTAGGGGTTTTCTAGGTGTAGGCTTAAATTTGTACACCAAGTCCACAAACTTGTTCAGGCTCAGAACGTCAGTGTGTCTTGCTCCATTCCCTCCATTACCATTCATCCTTTGGGTTTCCTGCCTCCAAGCTTCAGCATTTGCTTGAATCACCTGCATATCATTTCTCATATTTTGCTGCCATTTTGTGACTACTACCAACAAAGTATTAACATCTTGCATCAATTAAACAACATCAATAAGCACTTGTTATCCTACAGGTGGGACTGGCGGTGGCGGTGTTGGGGGCAAATCCTCATACTCTTGGTTCATAGGGGCTTGATTTGGGGGTGGCTATTCCTCTTCATCAGATCTGGAGGAACCAGCATTAGGAATTCTTCTACGAGGAGGCATTCTATTCCAAGCAACATACACCAAAACATAAGATAAGAGGGAAAAGCTAACTTCAGAGATTAAATGCTATATAAACTAGAAGATACCATAAAACTATATACATAAAAACAATCTTATTATTTCTACCCCACTCATCAATGCTCACTGCCCTAAGGAGTTCATAACTTAATTCTAAAGAGATCATCAACCTAGAGCTCTGATACAGCCCGCCACATGTCCTTAGAAGAACAGACACGCTAAAGCTATAGATTTTTAAGACCACAAATACGTATTTAAATATCACTAATCAGTCACATAAAGTGTAACTTTTAAAAACTTTTCATATCAAAATAATTTGTTCTCAACATTATCTTGCATAACTTAAAAAAATCCGAAACAAAAATGATAAATCCTTACATATAAAAAATGTCTCCAAAAGAAACTAACTAAATCATCATATGTTTCTTCTTCTCAAATTACTAACAACTAATCTCAATTATTAGCGGGATGGTCATAACTGCTATCGCTCTCCCCATCATCGACAAATATGTCATAGCTCGTCAAATTATAAATCGTAGAATCTTCACCTATACTTGTGAGAAAATAAAAATTGAGCGAAAAACGCTCAGTACGCCAAATGAAAGCACGTGCACATGAACACGAACACGAACACGAATATGAACATGCATATCACAATATCACATACAACTTATTTTCTAATGCAACAAGCACAATTTAATTGTCTTTTCATTGGCCTGCAACCAACACAGTTTAGGACTATTGATCACTAATCCTAAACTCGGAGTAACTCATGACCCCAATGAAAACCATATTATCATAATATATACATATATAGATGCGTTCCACAATTAAGCTGGTAACAACTCCTAATCTACCAGAATTATCTCCAGGTGCAACTCCATTCGGGACACCACCACATAAGGATCATCAGGTTACTAGCATTAGTATCACACTACTGTCGTGGTCTTTACTAATCGCTACCAAGCACAACCAACACTCGTTTCAATTAAAGTCAAATATATGTTAAGTCAAATTTCTTAACTAATCCTACAAGCACCAAAAAAAAAAAAAAAACATACATGGTAAGGTCGTACCTGGTATTGCTTTCAATACTTTAATCCACCAACATAACTTCTTACAAAAACAAAGATCTCACACGTTTCCTGACCAACAATATGTCTCAATAAATTTCCATTTCCACAAAAATTAAACCCTAACTCTAAATTTCATAATTTGACTCAAAGATCTAAAACATTAACTATAGATCTATGAAATTTGAATAACACATACACACCTTCTTTTCTTAGTTTACAATCCAATGAAATCCTTCAATACAAAATTTCTCAAAGTCCCTTGATTTCTCCACAACTTCCTTCAATATACATGTATATAAAAAGTCTCCAATTTAAAATTTCTATCACGATAACAAATAAAATTCATTTATTATTAGAATGGTATAGATTCTTATGTACTTAGAACTTGTAGATTTCAATTAGGAAATTGAAACCCTAATTCTCAATTCTCCTGAATAATAAACTATAATTAAAATTCCATAATTTACATATCTCATAATCCATAAATCTGATAAAGCTCTTACCTTTCTCCTTGACTTGAAATCACAACTTTAGATCTAGATCCACCCCTGATCCTCAACAACAAATCTTGGATTCCCTTTGAAACAACACATAAACCTAGATTATAATATAAAGAATATTTCTTCAAAATCATAAGAATTATAAAAACCCTAATAAAAATATTACCTTTTTCTTGAATCAGAGTCTTCCAAATCTCTAATCACACTAGGGTTTGCCACAACTCTTGAATCTCCTTCAATCCATAAGATAACTAGCATAAGAAAAGGTTTATCTAAAGGATTTGATTGAAAATATTAGAGGAAGGATATATACCTAGGGTTTTTTGTTCTTTGAAAGCTCCTAGGGTTTCCAAAAGAATAGGAGGTTATATATAAGCTTTTAGGAGAAGTTGAAAAGATTTGAAGACTAGAGAAATTCGTCTATCAAATGATAAAAATACCCATTTAACAACATTATATTACATTCATACCCTTCAATATGAATTATTTATGTGTACCTTATATGTACCTTAATTGTTTAATTAACATCTAAATTTTATCTATATTAATAAGATAACTTGTAAGGTCTGTTTGGATTATCTAAATTTTATCTATATTAACAATATATTACATTCATACCCTTCAATATGAATTATTTATGTGTACCTTACATGTACCTTCAATATGAATTATTTATGTGTACCTTACATGTACCTTAATCGGATATATTAATAAGATAACTTGCAACTTAATAAGACCGATTTTCATATACTAACCTATAAGGTCTGTTTGGATTGTCTGTTTTCATCTGTATCTGTATCTTTTTTAAAATGATATGTGTAAATATATCCGATTTACATCTAAATTTTATCTATATTTATTCTATTTGATCTTTTGATGAGAACTGTCAACTTTTTTTTTTTATCTATATCTATTTCTTGATAAATAATTTATTAACAAAAAGTTTAAAAAAACGTCTGTATCTGCCAGAAAAAGCCAAAACAAACAGATATACTTGCTAGGCTTGGCTCTATTTATGTTTATTATGAGTTTAACCAGTCTAAGTCTACCCATTCTTGCGTTTGCCTTAGGCTTACTCACAAGTTGGTTTCAACTAGAATCAGTCTACCAACAGTTTGACCTCGGTTTCCTTCTCCCAGAAAACTGTGATAAATAACGATTTGGAAAAATATAAAAGAAATGGAAAGAACCGGCACTTTTGACTTACATCAAGTTCCTACAGTCGGATTCTATGAGATGGCTATCGTTCCACAACACCCAATAGTTCTTTATAAAATTGAAAGAAAAAAAATTCCAACGTAAAAGGTATCTTGTATCTACAAGAGAAGCGGATTTACCGATTCTAGAAGTAGCAATCATACTAATCGATTACAATCAAATTGTCCATCAGAATTGTGAATTAATGGGTCGCTACCCGAACTGATGGGCCCTTAGACCCGCTCCTGCTTTACCATGTCGCTCGGCAGACGGGTTTTATGCTCGTGTTGGGCAGCCCTTCATGCCGATCAATACACTACATCCATGAGAAACGGTATATTTGCCAAGGTCATGCCGCAACTCTTTCTAGAATTACTGTTGACATGATCAAATCACAATGATTAAATATATATAGTAAAAAGAAGGAAGAGAGAGAGAGGGAGAGAGTAGCTTAATAGATTTTTTTGAGATTTGAGAATTTGAAATATCTTGATTAATTGTAGGAGTAAACTTTATAATTAAGTGATGTGCTTTAATTTCCCTTTTTCACTAATAAAAACAAAGTAATTTTATTCAAATTGGTTTTAAATTATAAATTACATATTTATAACTTATTCTAAATATACAAGACATCATTGCTTTTTGTCTAATTTGTCAGCAAACATTATTGATTCTCTTTTTCTTTCCCTCTCTAAGCAATCAATCATAAAAAATTAATTACTATATAACGTTCTTATACTAGGCTATCACACATTTAGCTTTAAAAGCATCAATTTTTAATAATAGAAGTAATAGATAGAGGTTTAAACTAACCAATTTGTTTCACAAACTATTTGTCCATCTCGATTTATACTCAAATTTGACTTAAGAATAATTGAGTTAGCTAAATTAATTTTCAAACCTTATTGACCTTAGATTAAATATGAATATTAATTGATTTTGAGTCAACTTTAGTTATTAATATTATTTTTATTGCCATTAAATTTATTTTTAAAATCAATCAAGCCTAAATAAGCTTAATTAAATGAAGTTAGTGTTTGTGATCTTAACTGGACTCACATACTCATAATGAACGATAAGCTCTTTTTTTTTTAGTATTCAAATACTACGCTTTGCGCTTTAGCATTGTTATCACACAAATGCGATGTGATCTTTTATTATCATTTGCGACATGCTTAGAAATTTTATTGTATTACGTCTTTTTTATTTGTCACATTTTTTATTGTATAATTTGCTTCCATGGTGCTAGTATTATTATCATTATATTGTTTTTACTTTTATCTTTTCATCATCTTATCTTTAGCAAATTTTATGATCCAATTATTAATTTTAACGGATCGGTCCCGTCACTATTTAACGGCTCACACCATACTAAATCATGATCAAACGAGTAAAATAATTAATATTCTAATTATTATATTTATTTTAATAATTAGATGGATGACTAAACAGCCCCTCTGTAGAAACTCCACTTGTCTTTTCATGAGTTTATGAATCTCTCTCTCTCTCTCTTGGTTATTATCTTCTCATACGATATCATATACCAATCAGTAGAAACATTATAAGTAATAAATATATTTGTAATTAATATAATCAAACACCATTTAACTTATACAGATCTCCAAGTATATATCGATTATATTATATTTGGTTAAACCAATATAGTAAATTATATCATAATTATAGATAAAAATATGTAATTACCACATACAATATATTATAGATAATTTACAATAGACGGTATGTGTTATGCATTGCATTAATTATAATATATTGCGTAATACATTGTACTATATATTATGACATTGAAGGTTGTACTTTTTCATTTATCATAATAATAACATAGAAGTATTTTGAGGCTAATGGTGATGCTTCCACCTTTTCAATCATGCGTTTTACCGTTGGAAGTATCAATAAAATATTGATAAAATAATGAATTAATTACAAAAACATTACCTGCATTTTGAGTAATTTATAAACACATGACTTGTGTTATTTTTTTATAATTAGGTGACTTGAGTTTTATAAAAAAGTATCAATGTTATTAATCACTATTAGAGTCTGTTAGAGTCTTAATGGTCTAAAAAAATTAATGTAATAATAAATAATAATAAAATTAAATAAATAAAATATTAAAATTTATTTTTTGAAAATTAAAAAAAAATGTAAAACTAATTTTTATGATCAATAAATTATTGATACATATCATTCTAAAATTATTAAATAATATTGATACTTTCAAATGAAACTCAGGTCACCTAATTATAAAAAAAATAACACAAATTATATATTTGTAAATTGATCAAAACACATGTTATATTTTTGAATCAATCCTAAAACAATCTATATGGTAGTAAAATAATAAATTTTACAATGTCTACATAATTTGAGAACAATATATATAAAGTTTTATTAGCATATATACTCACTAAGTTTGTAATGCAATACTTCATGATGTGGTTAAAAATAGGAAATATTTTCATACAATTTACATAGAAAAGAGATAATCATAGCAGTACATTATCATCGCTGATCAGTCTGCCTGTGGCCATGTGATGGTCTTCACATGAATTAATCGCTTTACTTAGTGCGATGTGATTGCAGACAAAAAGAATTCCATACTGTCAAATATTAATTAGGGAAAATGAATTTTTAGTATTGAAATCAATAATTAAGTATTTGAATTTTTAAAAAGTTTAATTTTACATTTAATTAATTTTATATCTGAAACTTTTCGTATTTCTAAATATTATCTATTCAATCATTACTTTATATGTGTCAACTACTTTAAGAAACAATAAAAAAGTAGCGTAATGAAAAGAAGCAAAAAAAGTTTAATTGCAAGTCTGTTTGGATCTTCTGTTTCTCGTTGTTAGGACCTGGAGAGAAATCCAATCAGCTTTGTGAAGTAATGATTGCATAAATGGATTTTTTGACACCATCTATAACAAAAAACCTTAAAGTAATGGGGTCTTCATTCTTATAAACTCTTCATAAAAATCTCATATTTCCCATATGGAATTATCACACTTGCACTTTAACAATCTCCCCCTCAAGTGTGAGTCTCTACAATGGGGTAGGCCATACTCTCCCTCAAGAGCCTATCAAAATGGCTCCACTAAACCCACTTTGTGAGTGGCCTACTCACTATGTGTTTCACAAACGAGTCACACCATAAATATTTTCTTTCCACATGGTGGACCAATCATGGGAGTTTCCAAGTTGAACTAGGCTCTGATACCAATTGTTAAGATCTGGAGTATGCCTTCAATTAGAAAAAATTGAGTCACACCATAAATCTTTTCTTTCCACATGGTGGGCCATGAGAGTTTCCAAGTCGAACTAGGCTCTGATACTAATTGTTAAGACCTGGAGTATGCCTTTAATTGGTAAAAATCGAATAGGCATTATGAAGGATTACACAAATGAGCTTTTTGACACCATTTATAACCCAAAATCTTAAGGCAATGGATTAATGAGTCTTTCCTTTTATATATTTTCACACAAGTCCCATATTTCTCATGTGAGATTGTCACACTTGCACCCTAACATTTGTTTATATATTTATCTGTATCAAAACGATATGTGTAAATGTGTCTAATTTGTATCTATTTTTTTTATCTATATTTGATTTATTTGATATTTTCATGAAAAATACCAACTGTTTTTTACTTGTATCTATTTCTCGATAAACAATTTGTTAGAAAAATATTTGAAGAAAAACGCCTGTATTTGCAAAAAAAAGCTATCAAAACAAACCTTGATTAGACTTTCCAAAAGAGCAAGGAAAGTTCAATTAGATACCAAATTAAATTTTCTAAAAATTTAAGTACTTAATTATGCATTTCATTAAAGTTCAGGTATGGAATGGACAAAGGCTTTTTCCCTATTAATTATTACATAACGTTAAGAAAACGGAAAATTTTCAAAAAATGTGCTACAAATTAATTCTCCTAGGCACAAATATAATAATCTAAGATATAAGCTATAGGAAAAATTCTGTCGTTTCGTCATCCGGTTGTACGCTATTGAATAGCTCAAAATTTCGATGATAGAGCCATTATAATTATATTTATGTCGGTTCCATTGTCTGATTGTAATTGAATAGATCAAGATTTCTATAACAGAATCATTAAAATTATATTTATTTCAATTGTTGAATGATGGCCTCCTAACTGGACTAGCCAAATTGTCAGACTATAAATAAATAAAGGGAGCATAGATATTGATTTATAGTTGTGTAAATTATCTACTTTACACGAGTGCTATATTGTAATAAAGGCAGATGCATATTGGAATATTCTACTTACCATAAGCATAACATGGTGCTGGAAAAGTTGATCTATTCAGTATAAAAGAAGGCAAAGCTACAGCAATAAAACATGGTGATTGTAGCCCAACCCCATCCCTATTTGAGGGAAGGAGAAGTGAAAAACATGAGGCACCCTATAGTAGCAAAACTACAGCGCATTAGCATGAAGCATACTGAAATTTCACCAGAATCAACTCTCCTGCTCAGACTCTCTTGACTTTGTAATGTTTGTCTATTTAAAACTACGGAAAACTGTAGAAGATGATCAACATAATGTGCAGCGAAATCTTCCATAGGATACTCAAGAGTCAGAAAAACATCTTCTACTCTCTCCCTGCAATGCATATGAAAGAAGAAAACAGCGTAAAAGCAAAACTAGTGTACTAGTAGAGTGTTAGCTTGGAAGCTAGATGGGAATGAGGAAAGGTATTTCAATAACTGAAGAGATTGGGAATGAACTACTACTATCTTGGGAATGAACATGTCTGGTGAATATAAGCTGTACAAGAATCTAAAAGATAAGGACTAAGGCGCTTTGATTGACATAAAAAGCTCACCCTGTACCTAGGGTGTATTTGTTTGCTGAAAAAATGTTCCGGATAATCGTCGTTGTAAATGTACTGCATGTTATCAACGCAGTCTCAATTTGGTTGCAAAAGCTATCTGCCTATACATGAACAGTGAGGAAAATGATTTTAGTTTTTCACAAAAGGAAAGCATTTCCCTCTTTTTCTCTTAGTATTTTCCATATATATTACCTACCACATTGAACCCATCAAAGAATCTCCATGAACCCACCGTATGCAAATTACATTCAGACAACTTCACATGGAATGCAGAAATTCTTCTCCAATTTGCTAGTCAACTCCATAAAAATTTCTATCTTATTTACTAATGAGAACATCAGTAGAAAGGCAAATCTAGATTGACTTTGGTGGGGTAGAGGAAGTCCATGATGTCCCTCCCTTCAAGAAGCAGGACTTGGGGCACCATAGATCAAAACTGCAGTTTGCAGAAGCACAAGACAAACAGAAACTTCAACAGAAGAAGATTAATTACTACCCCATTTTCTCAACACTTCTTCTTTAGCAGAGACACGGGCAGGAATTTCCTTTGTTTGAGGAGCACTATAATCAGCAAAACCATTTGGTGAGATCTTTCTCAGAACCCTAGATGATACAAAAGTAAGCCCACTTCTTGCTCCTCTCAATGTGTATAGGAGTGGATTTAGAATGACAGCAAGCAAAACTTCTCCCTTTGCGATTATAAGATACTGAAAGAGAATATAAAATCATCAGACAAGTAAAATGCACAAGAAGCACATGCCCAGATGAAATGGATGATAGGAAAATTATGATTTTGGAGTTGAAATTTGACAGAGACTGCTCACCATGAGAATGACACCTAAAATGGCTAGAATGGTTTGTTGTGCTTCTTGCCAGAAATTATCACTGTTGAACCAGCCAAATCGTCCACCCCAACCAAACCACCCGCCCCCACCAGCATTATCACCTCCTCCTGCTTCTTCTCTCCTTTTGATTTCTTTATTCCATTTCTCAAATTCATTCTTTTTCCCTCCCAATGCACTTTCTAACGCTTTTCTAGCTTGTTCCTAGAAAGAGAGTCGAGCAATTACAATGACACAAAAGATACAAAGAGGCATTAAAGATACAATGAAAAGACAATTACTCTTCTTTGTGATGCACATAAACCATAAACAAATGGTAACATATAATTTACCTTCAGCCGCCATATCTATAGAAACTTCAATTATCAGCCATTGAGCAATATGTTGAGTTTATGAATTAAGTCCAAGAACAAGCATTCTATATGAAATAACTGCAGTCCTTGGAGTTTTTGCTAGTTCAGCTTCAGTGATAAACCAGGAACAAATGACTAGCACAATGACCTGTTACCAGACTGAAACCCATCTCTTAATTATAACATGTATATGATAGACTATTTGTGAATGTAACTTTCATGGAAATCAAACTTTATCAACTATAATGGCAAAAGAGAATGCATCGCAAACAACTAGGCAGATGCTCTAACAAGTCCTTCAAATTTTCATATTTTGTGTAACTTGAAGCTTCATAAATGACTTGTTATCTTAGTTTCAAAATTATTGAACACAGCCACAAGTCACAAACTCTCATGTGTGGTGCAAGCAAACTTATGACTTCATTAAATCTACCACGATGTACGTCAAACAATCAAATGTGCATCAATAAGACAATCCATGACAATATATATAAAAACAAAAATTGGGCCTTCATTGGAACAATTTTGGAACTTCCAAGAATAATATTGAACAAATTTGAAACCTTAAAGACAAGGTTAAACACTCTTAAACATTCAACAAATCAATTCATACATCGAGCAGTGAATGATCATTTGACGGAAGAGCTAGATATAAGCATTCTCTCCAATCTCCATAACAGTTGAAACCATATTACCCAAACATAAACACAATCAATTCTACTAAACATACAACGGAACACACATATCCCAGCAATCGAATTAATTCCACATAATAAAAGAACGTCGGTGCAAACCAATTTCTCTGTTTCAAACAAAGGAAAATACTTTATCAAAACTGATAAATTCCCACATCCACATATGAAACATCCCCAGAATGTAATTTGCAAACACCTTTAACGAGAGAAACTTTAAAAAACAAGCAAACCCATTTGACAAAAAAATTAAACGACTAACTTAATTCAATAATAATAATTTTTAAAAAAAAGCAGAAAATGAATATTTACCTCTCTGCGGTCGTCAGAGAAAAGGCAAGAAAACCTGCCGTTACAGTTGTATTTCTGCTGCAAAGAACTCCAGTTTTGGTGCCTAGTGACGGACTCCACTCGGCGATGGATCGGTTCAGGACGAGCCAAGAACGAGTTTGGGCGAGTTAGGTTCAAACTAAGTAGCTGGTTCACCATTGTAGGGCAGCTGAGTCGACCTTCCCTCCACTATGCTAGTATCGTCATTATCCGAAGAAGGAAAAGAAATGAAAACACCAAAAGCTACAAAAGCCCGTTAAAGAATTGGTCGGTGTTGTTACGTGGATATCTTATTGGGCCTGCAAATTGCATTACTAACGAGTCCATGGTCTTAGTCAAACATTAAACCCAACCATGGAAACTAAAAATTTAAGGGCCTTTATGTTACCCAGAAATGTTCTTTTTATTTTTATTTTTTTTCCCTGTCGGATGTAGATATAAATTAAACTCTATTACTTTTTTTGCCCTTTTGGAAAAAAGCTCAAGATTAGTTCTATTTTGATTTTTTTTTTTTTAAATTTCTGTGAATTGAGTTCTAAGCTATTATAAAGTAAAATAAAATCACAAACTTTTCTAAATTTTATCAATTAAATACTGAATTTTTATAAATATATTAATCTTTTAAATACTTTTTTAATGCTGGATAAGTGAAATGATTAAATTCTTATTTTCCCCCAACATAAAATGCCTATATTAATATATTTTATAAAGGTTTAGTATTTAATTGATAAAATTTAGAAAAGTATGGCATTTAAAATTATATTATAATAGCTTAGAACTCCATGTAGAGAAATTAAAAAATAAAAGCAGTATAACAATAATCCTGAGCTTTCTAAAAAAAAAAAAGGAATTAGGATAAAAATTCCAAAAATAGGATAAAAATTGGATTTGTGTAATTTTTTTTTTAAATGTTTTTTTTTTCCTTAATCCAAACATCATCAATCAGATATTATTATTCTTTTAGAGAAGACAAAAGAAGAAGTATATCCATTTCTATCCATTTTGGCGCCAACCCTTCAAATTCCATATTTAATGCCAATAGCTTCCATTGCACACAAAACAACACAATCCAATAGCACGTACCTATGCCCTCCGTATAGAACCCAGAATCTCCATGATTCAGTTTCATTTTCCTCAAAACATATCAGAGAAAAATACTAGAAAATATCCTAGTATTTCCTAGAATTCTGAAGACATACTTGATTTGCCTTTACTAGTTCATGGAAAGCGGTTTAGAATATGTATGTGATCAAAAGAGATGGTCGTCAAGAACCAGTCCACTTTGATAAAATCACAGTGAGGCTGAAGAAACTGAGTTACGGTTTGAATCCTGATCACTGTGATCCTGTAGTTGTGGCACAGAAGGTATGTGCTGGTCTCAAAAAGGGCATCATAACAAGTGAGCTCGACGAGTTAGCGGCTGAGACCGCGGCTTATATGACCACTGATCACGCCGATTACGCTGTCGTGAGTCTACCGAGCCCTGAAACCTTTGTTTTCTTATTTATTTAGGTATTCTTTTTATTAATAATGTTTTTTTTTTGCCTGTTTTTCGCAGTTGGCTGCCCGAGTTGCGGTGTCGAATTTGCATAAGAATACCAAGAAATTTTCTGAAACGTGAGTTAATTGTTCTGAGGGTCTGCCTTTCCGAGTTCATGAAAAACGAATCAACACCATTGCTATTTTTCATATATTTTGTTTGTGATGAATTTATGTATATATCTGAATCTTCAATGATCATCCAGGGTAAGAGACATGTATAACCATTTCGATGAGAAATCTGGATTAAGGGCTTCTTTGATTGCTGATGACGTCCATGATATTATTATGAAGGTACTCAACTTCTAGAGAGGTTATTCGTTTTTCCGAGTTATTTCCTACTGTCATTTTGGTTTTGAATTTGTTCAAATGTTTTATAACATAGAAAAATGCAGGAATTGTAGATAGTTTGATGCATGCTAAAGCTTGAATTTTGTAAAATTCCTAACAACATAAAAGATATGCTTCAAAATGGGAAAAAAAATTGACTAGATTTTGATCTCACAAAGTAACTTCTTTTTCGGCCATCTCTCACAAAGTAACTCATTTGGTAATATTTTGTTTTGATTCATCACAGAATGCTGCCCGTCTTGATAGTGAAATCATCTATGACGCGACTTCGATTATGACTACTTTGGCTTCAAAACCCTTGAGAAATCATTCCTTTGAAGATTAGGGGAAAGTTGTTGAGAGGCCTCAACACATGTTGATGAGGGTCGCTGTTGGAATCCACAAAGAAGACATTGATTCTGCAATTAGAACATATCATCTCATGTCTCAGCGATGGTTCATCATGCTTCTCCCACTCTTTTCAATGCCGGGACACCGAGGCTCAGGTATATGAATATAATGTTTATAAGAACAATTTAAGGTTAATATTTGTGAACGTTCATTAGAAAAAGTTTTAACATGATTATATATATTAGATCTTTTTCATTATTATCCATCAATTCATTTTATAGATACGAACAAGAAACTTAAGCTTGCTGTAAAGTATCTGCTGGATTCTCTCAAAATTGTTGCAGTGTCTTAACAAATGTGAAGCCTGACTCTTATGTTTGTCTTGATTTGTGTAAAGTTGAGCAGTTGCTTCCTTATTTGCATGAAAAATGATAGTATTGAAGGGAATATGATACGCTGAAGGAGTGTGCTGTGATCAGCAAATCTGCTGGTGGAATTGGGCTTTCTATCATAATATTCGTGCCACTGGTAGTTACATTCGCGGTACAAATGGGACATCAAATGGTATTATTCCAATGCTGAGGGTGTTTAATGATACTGCCCGTTATGTTGATCAAGGAGGGGGAAAGAGGAAAGGTTTGTGCACGAAATGAGAAATATTGTGTTACACTTGCCTTCTTTTCTCTAATACCAAGCTTTGTTCATTTAGGTGCTTTTGCTGTCTACTTGGAGCCATGGCATGCTGATATTTTCGAATTTCTAGATCTTAGGAAGAACCATGGAAAGGTATATGTGATTTGCTCATGAATGAAAATTCAATGTATTTTCTTGTGAGGATTATTTTATTTCTTTTTTATTTTGTGCTAAAGATTATATTTATTTTGCAGGAGGAGAATCGTACCTGGGACTTGTTCTACGGTCTTTGGGTTCCAGATCTCTTTATGAAGAGAGTGGAAAGTGATGGAGAATGGTGCTTGTTCTGTCCCAATGAAGCTCCAGGCTTGGCAGAATGTTGGGGCGAAGAGTTTGAGACTCTGTATTCTAGATATGAAAGAGAGGTAGAAGCATTGTTCTAACCATTCTCTCTTGTTGTTTTGATATACGCTAGCCTTTTTATTAACTTGAGGCAATTATCGCGATATCAGGGTAAGGCAAGGAGGGTCGTCCAGGCACAGAAGCTATGGTTTGCACTTCTGGAGTCACAACTAGAAACTGGCACTCCTTACATGCTTTTCAAGGTAGCATAAAATCTGGCGACATTTGCTCATTATCTTTACTTTCAAGTATAGTTAAGGTAGTCAAATGTCAACTTTCAGCTAATATATTGTAGTAACCATCTAAAAGCTCTGTATATCACACACGTGATTTTTGCTACAGCATTACCTTCATCCTGCCACAGTTACTGACAAATTCATTTTGAAAGATGTTTGAGTTTTGATTGTATACTTTAGCTTAATAGTTCTTAATGTGTAGCATTTGGTTACATTTTTATGGAGTTGATCTTGGTTATTCGGTCATGTATATTTTTTATTTATTTGTTTTGTATCTTATCTAAATTTGATTTACATCTTTGTTCAGCACATGCTCTCTATTTGTTATGTAAGTACTATGTGTATCTTGATATCTAAAATCTTAATTCCAGACCAGTGTAATGTAAAAGTGATATCAAAATGAAATCAAAATGACGTGAGCAAGTTGTTGTTAGTAGTTATTGCTTAAATTATTTTTCTTTACTCTCAACTTTATCTGCTCCTAATCGAAAACATTGAAGAAAAAGATTTTCTGACTTTTACTCAATGGGACAATTTACATTATGAGGAGATGACCCTTCTTGAAGAGAGCTTATGTGCGGGAGCTCAGCTAGCCATTTCTTTTTTACAAGTTGAATACTTTAAAAAGATGATTCAATCACTATTGATTAGGAACTAGTGCTTAATTGTCAACATTTATGTTCTTATTCTATTGGCTCGTGATATTTCTTAATATTTCTTGTGCAGGATGCCTGCAATAAGAAAAGCAACCAACAGAATCTCGGTACAATCAATTCTTCCAATTTATTACAGAAATCATAGAATACACTACTCCAAATGAAACTGCTGTGTGTAATCTCGCATCAATTGCATTGCCACGGTTTGTTAGAGAAAAGGTGTGGCATTTTCCCAAGTTAGGTGCATGTTGCCTTCTGCTGGTTTTAAGTTCTTGCTCACTACCCAGCATCAAAATTACAGGGAATTCCTGCATGCTCTCATCCATCTAAACTCGTTGGAAGCAAAGGCTCAAAGAATCGGTTTTTTTATTTTGACAAACTAGCTGATGTTGTCATCTTACATACATATTTTGGCATTAAATCATTTTTAAAGTTTTTGTTTTTAAACTTCTTCATTTTCCTTTCATTAATGTTTTGATACAGGTAACCTCAATTGTCACTTCAAATCTGAACAAGATAATTGATGTTAATTATTATCCTGTTGAGAATGCAAGAAGATCAAATTTACGACATAGGCCTATTGGAATTGGTGTTCAAGGTCTTGCTGATGCATTTATCTTGCTTGGCATGGCATTTGACTCACCAGAGGTAAACTGGAATTGGTGTTCAAGTTAACGTCAATTTGGTATCTCTTATTGATATGTTTTCTATATCTAATAGGCTCAGCAATTGAACTGGACATATTTGAAACAATTTACTTCATGCCTTGAAAACTTCTTCTGATTTAGCTGCAATCGAGGGGCCATATGAGACGTATAGTGGTTCTCCTCTGAGCAAGGTAAATATATAGCTAACTCATGTAAATGAATTTCAAATGTAATACTACTACTCAAATTTTTTTTTTGTTTTGGTAGAAGATATATCTTCTTGGTGAAATATACACACATTGAGCAACTAATACCTGAACTTCATTTGTGTGCAATTGAGAATGTATACCTTTATGTTTCTTGAAATGAGTCCTAACTCCATTAAAGAGTAGCAAATTGAAAAATTTATGCAACTAAGCTCTTAGTATGCTTTGATTTTCTATAGAGAAGCTTAATTGATGTTTTATTTGATTTTTTGAACTCCTTTTTTTTTTTTTTTGTGAAAATGGAGCTTAATTAAGTATATGGTTGGCAAAATTTTAATTTATTATAATTAAAAACGTTAGAAGTTGAACTGAACATATATGGTACACTAGCTCACTGTATACAAACTAAGATGGTTAAAGTTTCAAGTGCATATTTGTGTATTTTGTTTTCTGATTTCGAGCTTTTGGATACTTGAGGCCTTTACTGTCTATTCTCTGGTAATATTGATACTGTTTTTGAATAGGGAATTCTTCAACCAGATATGTGGGGTGTGACGCCTACAGACCGGTGGGATTGGAACAATCTTAGGGCAGTGATATTAAAAAACGGAGTTAGAAATTCACTTCTGATAGCTCCTATGCAACTGCCTCAACCAGTCAGACTAGGGAACAATGAATGCTTTGAGCCATATACCTCTAATCTCTACAACCGCAGAGTGATAAGGTTTGTTTTGCAGAAATTATCTGTGGGTTGTATGTGTACATGAGCAATTAGCTCGCACTAATAGTCCTTATGATGGGGTCTATGATAGTAATTCCCCTGTTTTGCTTGTATATGCAAAATTTTTATCCAACAATCTTTGGTATGCGACTGCTGCTTCTTTCAGTGGTGATTTTGAAGTCGTAAACAAGCATCTTTTACATGACTTAACCGTGGCTGGCCTCTGGAATTCAGTCCTTAAAAGCAAGATTATGCATGAAAATGGCTCTGTCCAAAAGATCCCAGAAATCCCAGATGAGCTAAAAGTACTATACAAGTATGTATGCCCTTTTTAATCGTGAATCATTTTTTTTTCCCCAATAGTCTTGTTGTTGTGCTGTACCATCCTATCTTTTGCTGCTTCTAGGACGGTATGGGAAATCAAGCAGAAGACGTTGGTTGATATGGCCATAGATAGGGGATGCAATATAGACCAGAGTCAAAGCTTGAATATACACATGGATCAACCTAGTTTCCAGAAACTGACTTCTTTGCATTTCTATACTTGGTCGAAGGTACTCAAAATCATATTATTGGCTACTTCTTCAATTCCTTAATAAGATTAAGGGTGTGTTACATCGTATAAAATGTTTAGACATCAACTACAATTAATGTTTTGAAATTGTTAAACATTATGAGAAAAATCTTGAAAGTTGTGGATATTGCTACTACCATTTATGTTTTCACATAAGTATGTTTTAATCCACATGCTTGTCTCGTGATAAGGTCTAAAGACAGGGATGTATTACCTACGAACACGCTCAGCAACTGATGCAATCAAGTTCACGGTTGATGCTTCTATGATCAAGGTAGCCTCTTCATGTTTTTAATTTTTTTAAACCTTTTGTTGCGGTCCATAGTCTTACATTGGAATCCTTGGATTGTGTGACCCTGGAGTGCAGGAGGAAACTGAGGTTGTCAAGGATGATGTTGCTAATAGGGCAAATGTCATGTGCTCTTTACTCAATTCAGTGGAATGCATGGCTTGTGGAAGTTAGATTCAGCAACTCCATGGCATCTTTTCTTGCTCACTGAGAAGGAGGAAAAATATTGGATCAAGAAGTACTTACTAATTAGAACAGGAAAGCTCGTTGGATATTCTGTCACTGTTAAAAACTTTTAATTACTATTACTGTTACTTTTTTCTATTTATTTTCTCTAATTTGCATCCATTCACCTATTGAAAATGTTTACATGCTTGCTTTAAAAGCATCCTTTGAATCTTTAGAGTCTAGTTACGAATTATGCTATTATCCAAATAATATTGCTGAAGGAAAAGAGCATTTTGGGCACGTCATGTAACCACAATCTTTTCAGTTATTTAATTAAATGAAAATTAAAAATGAGAAAACTTTTCTTTTTCTTTTTCTTTTTACCTTATCTTGTAAATGACAATTCAATTAATGACTTTTAAAAAATATTATATTATTTTACTTTGTAAATATTTTGAAAATCAACTACCATTAAGGTATTAAAGGAATGAATTTTAATTAAAGTTTTAAAATAATAAACGTATCATTTAATATGATAGCTCTCGAATTCATAAAAATCTTGTTTAATAAAAATTGATATTGAATTATTTTTCCCCCTGAGTGGTTTATCTTTTTTAACTTTGGTGCTTTCAAATCCAAAAAATTTAAAAAAAAAATTAAATTTCTTTTAATTCATAGTTAAGGTTTGTATGGAATGAGCTTGGATTTGGTATGAAAGAAATTAAATAGAAACCAAAAAACCAGGCTTGATGGTCCAATTTGAATTTGTCTTTATATAGAAAATAAGTTTAATACATGCAGATGGAAATTGCTCAAGCTGAGTTTGATTCAGATTCCAGCATTGATGGATCTCAAATCGGAATGAGACTGGTTTTATAGGTTCCAAACTTCTTAGGAGACCCACTGGGCCCCTAAGTCTAAGCTAACTCGCTAACTCAAACAGGTTCAAGGGATCGATGATGAAATAAAAGGAAAAAAATAAATAAAGAAAAGAAAAATGGAGAGGAAAAATTAAGTAAATAACATTAAGCACAAAAATAAATATTCCTCAAAAATGTGTGGTTTGCTTTTTTTTTAGACTTCAACCAAAGTTAAAATCTTTTTTCTTAACAATGTAATATTCATTTTTTTTGTAATATTATTTTTAGCTCTATAATATTTTATAATCTTATATTACTAATACTACAACCAAATTAGAATTTTTATTTATAAATAAATGCACATTTTAAAGAATTCTTTAAGAAAAGCGGTTAGATGCTATCATACTTCTAGGTCCAATTTTTGCTTAAATTTAAAATTTATCTTATTTAAAATTAAAAATGATCTCTCCATATTTTTTTCTTTCAATTTTCGAAAAATGTGACCAATTCATGGGACCCGACAAGATGCATGGAACAGTGGGTCCGGTTTTGGATCCTAATTTTGAGAACCCGTAAGCCAGCAAGTTCGGACTGGATTCCAATGGATTTGGACCATATAAAGGATTATATGGAGGAAGTTCCAAATAGGTCCCGTTTCATCCTTTACCTTCTTAATCATAAATTGTGAAGTTTGGCTCTTTTTATATTTGAATTCAAATATTTGGTTTGAAGTATATTAAGTTGGGAAATTTTTTTTTTTCCACTATTTTATCAGTTTGCGCTTAATCTTTTCGATGTTTGGAGCTCGAAATGAAGACCGAGAAGCTTTGATATTGGCCGATTTGGATACAATGATTTGATATCATTTTTAAATCAAATCAATATTAAACTAGTATAGATATAATATTGATAAAAAATTAATAGTTTTACTTATAAACTGATCAAACCGAACTGATATTGATTTGATACCGAGAAGTTACAAATACAGATCCGATTTAGATAAAAATCTAACAATCCATTGATTTTATATTTTATTCCTTTCTTAAAAACGCTTCGAAATCATAAGTCATGAGTCAGCTATTAATATGTTGAGGCTGGTTTAAAACAAAAGAAACATTTAATTTACAGTTTTATGCAGAATGGTGTTCGTACCCAGAAAATATGCTTTGATTCATATTCATGGTACAGCGGCTTGCCGTAACCTTTCTTTTTTTTGTCGATGACAGAATATATACCAAATATATGGTGATTAAATTAAAGGTTTGTGTTTGAAATTTCTTTTAAAAAAGGGACAATGTCGAATTTACTGGTTTAATCTTACATGAAAATTTTAATTTGGTATTTAAATTTTAAAATGACCAATTTAATATCTAATCAAACTTTTTATGTTTATTTTTATTATTTTACTGATATCATTTACTTTGTCTCTTGACATAAAAGAAACAGTTTATCAGTGTTTGATGGCGTTAAAAGCATTACTAAAAATATAATAATATGTCACATTTTATACATCATCAAAAGAAACAAAGTTGAAAGATAAGTTATTATTAAAAGGTGGGAAATGAATCGAGATAGGTTAGGTAGTACTGCCAGTCTCAAAAACTTTAACAATCCATTTACTTGACATGAATAACTATTCATTCATTCCTTGTTCGACGTAAAACTGATGGTGTTCACTTGAAAAGAATGACAATTCATAATGAATTGCTATTACGTAAAATGATGAATAGCAATTCATGTTTCTAACCCATGAATTGCCATTTAATGGACATTTTTTTTAATTTTGTCATAAATACCCCTATCTTAAAAATAACACTTATACAACTATCCTTTCTCTATAATAAATACAAGGGGCATTATAAATATTTTATCTTTTACTACTTTTTACATCAAGTGAACATTGTAATAACCATTACAATTTTATTACATTCCCTTTGAATTGGAATTTCATTCTCTTTATTTCATTCAGTGAAGTGAATGAGCTGTAATTGTTTATTTAAACTAAAAGTTTTAAAATTAAAAATTATTAAAACTCCCTCAAAATTCAAATATTTATATAACATTGTCTCACATTAATTAGTAAGAGCATCGACACGTCTTGTAATAATTATTTTATTTTGTTATGTGTATTTTATAAAGTATATGAGACTTATAAAATCTAAAAAAATCTAAAAAACTTTATGTAAAAAATATTAAAAATAAAATAGTAAGAATTTTTAAAAATAGAGGCTCTTAAAATGCTCATATAGCATTTTGAAGACCTCTTATATATCTGACTTTCCTCCTTCCTTTGTTTTATTTTACTTTTTCTTTTATTTTTGTCGTTATCGCCGTCCGAAAAAGTCTCAATGCTGCAGGGGCAAAGTGGATTGTAGCAGCACATCCTAATCCTTGTTTGGCTAAGAAGTCCACCAACTCGTATGTTTCATGGTTCACATTAACATATTGGATTTTGGTCTTCTGCAGGGTTCTAGTTTTATCCCTATACGGATTAATAAGGTGAGAAGCAGCAACCGAATCATCAACATTACCAAAAATTTGGCTTTTAGTGAATCAGTTTCTACAATCACATTATTAAGAGACCACTAACAATTAATCCACTAATGTCTCTTTAAAACCCGTAGTAGCAGCATCTCTAGAGGCAGAGTTTTTTCTTCCTTTTTTTTTTTTTTTTTTTTTATTTTCCTTTTTTGGCCATTGCAATTTGCAATAAAAGATAGGGAATCGAACCTGATACCTCTCACTTAGAAAATAGAGAAATACCACTAAGTTATAATACTATTAACCAAAGGCTGAGTTAAGGATCCATATTCATTACCATTATGTTGATTGTTAAAAAACAAAAATGAAAAAAATATATAATTTTTTTAATACTTTAACGAAGATGACTGCACATTTATAACATGGGTAATAAAATTATTTTTTGTGATATACTATTAATAAAAACAGCAATTTAAGAGAATTTACATGGTTAAATATAAATTTGCGGTAAATCAATTTAATGCTGTTATATATTGTGGGGGAAAAAGGGTATAAGATGGAACAAAAAGTGGGTATCATTTAAGTAATTATTGCATCTTAGAAAATTAATATAAAATGAAATTAAAAAAAAAAATCTGAGAAACATCTTCCTACATATCTAGCAATGTGTAACAGCCAGAGACGAATGTTCAAGTGAATGGCCAATAATGCAACTAGTTAACTGCTATGAAAAATGTCAACAGGAAATAAAGCATAACTTTTTATATTTAAAAGTGATAAGTAATTTTTCTTATTTCCTTAAATTATTTTTTGTTGTTATTAATCATAGCCACTGGTGCATGGCCAAGATCGACAGTTCTACCATAATTTATCATTAAACGTTATTCGTATTTATAAGTTCTTAAAATTATTAACACAATACTTTTCAATTACAAAATTTTTGTTATAAAAAAAATATTGGAAAAAAGTTGAAAAGAAGATAAGACTATCCATGAACTTTCATATATGTGTATTATTAAAATTAGAGATACCTATTTGGAGTTTTGATAAATTCTATGATCTCGTGGTGGTTACAACAGAGTTAGTCCCATCACATCAATAAATAATTCAGATTTTATCTAATCATAATAGAACTGTTTAAATTTCTTATACTGAATTTTTATAGTAAATTTAATTTCGATGTTAGTAACTCTATAGTCCTATCATGGGGCTATAGAAGTTCCCTTGGTGTCTCTATTGGTTATAAGTTAAATATATATAATACCCCTCAAATATAGACGGTAGAACTCTAATCAGAGAGATGTCTTTTCGGTGTAATGATTTAGAGTTTATCAGAACTCCAAAGTTAAGCGTGGGCTAGAAGAGTAATCCCAAGATGGGTGACCCATTGGAAAGCACTGGCACCAAAAAGGATAAAACTGTACGGTATGTGACTAAAGCAGGTAATATCTTGATGGGCAGAGTTTCGAATCGTTACACAGTGCCTCTAGTGTCCTGATTATTCCTGAGGATACTGTTATGGCCGATGGTACCCTAGTAGTAGTAAACAAGTCACACTTGAATGCTATCACCAGATTACCTTCGGAGAGTGGCATATTTTCCAAAAAACAGGATCTTTTAGTTGTTTGGATAAGTAAGGATAAATACATGCAAGATATAAATTAGTAAATAACTGTCATCTCAATCATAGAGTATCATAGATTATTACAAACCATGTAGTCCTTACGTAATCCTCCACATACATAACTAATAAGATAATACTAGCTAATCTATTCTAAGAAAAATATAAACCACTTATCCCAAATAGAACTATAGGCTTTCAGCTTTTGAACTCTTACTAGAGCTATATTCCTGGAAGTAACTAACCAAGGTCGAAGCGTAAACTTGAAAAGACTGTTGGAGTATGAGCGAAACCATGCTCAGTGAATAACCAGACACATTATACATCAAGCGAGTTTATTAAAATCATATGTAATGCAGTCACTCAAATATATGCTCAATATATAAGCTTGGATGATTTAGAATCCAAAAAAAAAAAGATTTACGCCCTCTTTTTAGGGTTGAAGAACAATTTTTTATGACCCACCTGCTCATAAAAGACTAAGTTTATAGGAAAATCAAGGATTTTTCGTCTTAGGGTTATCACTCTTAGCTTAGTAATGTTTTAATTGACCATTTCCTATATCAATCCTTAGAAACTTCCTAAGTATTAATCATTTCAAAACGATACTATGGGCGACGTTTTTCATTGCCACTTAGTTCCCGTAGAACCAATGGAACAAAAAAAACCTTGGAAGAACTAATAATTTAGAAAACCAAGCATCAACAGAGAACCGAAATATTAATACGTAGCAGAGTGTCACCCATTCGTATATGTAGTAATGCAGTTCATGTAATGCATGACCAGATTATTTACTAAGTCAATAATTCTTATTTAGTTTCATGGTGATCATACATTACACACGATAATCATCATACTATTTTACATCATCATACCAATATATTATCACTTTCGTAATGGTGGATTAACAATCATACAATCAGATCATAACATATTTCGATCAAAACAATCATATTATTATCTTTGCATTACATTTTCAACTAAACAGTATAATATGGTTGAGTTACTCACTTGCTCATAGCAGCTAATCGTAGTAATCAATCGGAAAGTCCTCTATAGTATTAGAGTCACCTAGATGAATAATAATATTCATCAATAATGCATAAATTATACAACTAAAATTCTTATAAGTGTCTAAGTGTCCTATATTGATATTTGGCTTAGTTTTTATTACTTATTTTGGTGCTTTAATGGTCTTATGATAACAGTTATTATTTAACATTTATTTGCATTTTGCTTGTCTTGATCTTGTTGGATATTTATATACATTTATTTGGTATTCGAAAAATTGATATTTAATAATGCTTATGTTTTTATAGTTATCATACTACTTTTATATTATTTACTATCTAACCTATTATCGTAACTCATATTTGTTTACTATTATTTAGTGTCATTGTATTTCTTTTTATATTCTTCATATAATTATTTTGTCATTTTTAGAAGTTACATTATTCATAAATTTAGCTTATTTCAATTTCCATTCTTATCTATTTATCTATATAAAACAAATATTTAACAATTATAGTTGGTAATAATACTTAATATTTCCTTATAGCTTTTAGGGTTAAAAGTTCTCAAATATTAGACATATTATTATTCTAAGTATTTGTATTTATTTATTTACTTAGTAAAATCTATTTTGATATATGTATGTATATATATATATAATATGTTTAGTATTATATACATATATATATATATATATATTCTATTTGTGTAAAAGAGTTTTCAGGCAAAAGAGTTAAGTGTGTACGCCAGCTCTATCGCTGTAGGTGTTGACACCCAGATACCGGTGTTCTTAGGTTTTTCATGTTATTTTGTATTAGGATACGTTGGCTTGTAGGCCGCCAGCGTTACCACATACACTGGCTTCTACACTGCTAGCGTATCATTCCAGTTAGTTGGCGTTCGTTCATTTCACGTAAAAATAAATTTTACGTAGCTTCTGTTCCAGTGTAAGTCGTTTCAATACCGTCGACCTACCCATGGACGCCGTCAACGTTGATTGTATAAACTGCCGGCATATGGACAGTGTTGATACTGTTCATCTTCTTCTCCGATTTTCTTCAATTTGAAACTTACTTTTCCTTTAACATATGTATATCATACTTGTATTAAAGCTTTCCCTAAGTGTTTCTCTACATTCTACATGTATCATATGTGATATATCAGTATATATTACTTCTTTAAACCATCATTTAGCCTAGTTTCTAACTTCTATAAAGATGATAGCATACATATAAGAGTTAGGGTTGAGTATTACCTTGTTTGAGCTGTAGGAATGTGTTAACCTCTCTTTCTGAGCTCGATTTGAACCTAGATCGGTAAGGAATGTTGTTTAAGACAATGTTTTATGTATAAACTTACTCAAAACGAAATTAACTTACCTTTACTGCTCCTTTCTTAAGCTTGAGCTTGCTATTCTATGGGTTTGTATTGGTAGGTCTTATATGGTATAGGTGTGGACGAATTTGAGTTGCTACTAAAGAGTTTAATGGCTGCCAAGGTTATGATTCTTGTGAGTTATTGGCTTTGTTTTCAGTTCATTAAGAGTTGTATATGTATATATATATATATATATATATGAAGAAGAGAGAGGCCGCTGTTACTTGGGTGTACAAGAACAATTGTCCACCGAATTCTAGCTTGTTGGAATACATTTCATCATGCATTAAATGGGCTGCTAATTTGAAACATTACTATTGGTTTGTACATTATTTTCTTTGACCTTTTGTTACTTGATCAACTCAATTCCTACACATTTCGATTGTGCATATTTTGAGGATCTTTAGTAGCAATTGCTCTTCCATTTGCACCAAAAATGGTATAATTTATTATATAATAATAATTAGTTAGTTAATTATCTTAGTTTTAGGATAGTTTATTAAGTTAAACGGGTATAAATATGAAAATTATTCAATAGTTCTATCTCAAAAAATTTATATAGAGTTCTACAAAATTTCTAATTATTATTATGTTCAATTTTTGGGTTCAAAGTTTACGCGATAAATTATTTTTAAGTTTTATTTCACCCGATTAGGGTTTTTTAAGCTTAATAGGATAATTTTCGTTTTAGGCTGTAATAGCTTAAGAATACCTTAACTAAAACAATGGTGTGATCCACATATTTATTTGGAGTCTATATTGTGAATTTGTGTATTTATAATCTTAATGGTTCATCCATAAATTATCGTTTTCTAACTATAAGTTTAGTTGGTTATTTACTTTTTATCATATTTAAAATCTTAACTAAATTATCTTTATATCTTTAGTTTTCGATACCCACTATGAAATCTTATTAGTAGTATTTAATACTATCTAGGAATCTTTGTTTTAAGGTTTAAAACTATATATAAGCTCATTACTACTCATAGTTTTATTCTAAAGTCTTTGTTGAATTCAATAATATCCATCTATTTTCTATATTTATATATTTCTATCTATTTTTATTTGTATGAAAAATCTCGAGGTTTACAAATACGCTAGTAAGGCCAGTGTACCTGGTATCACGATCACTGCCCAGGGTGGCATGAGGCACCCCACAGGTATCTAACATATTCATACCTAACGATTTTCCACAAAGGGGTAATGAAAGGTATAATTTGTACATGTAAACCCCCAGAAATTTTCATAATCCTTAAAAATAATTCTAGAAGTATAAATATCAAAAACCCGATAAATCAACTTGAGATTAAAACTCAATTCTAGACCGAGTCAAATACCGGAAACGAAACCCTAAAACTCGAACCAAGTTAAAACTTAATTCCAAATGAGAAAAAAAAACGAGTTTTCTCAATCTTGAGAAAACAGGAACCCTTGAAACGAAATTCTAACTACCGGTTTAATCAACGTCCGTACATTTATTAAATTACCTAACCGTTTTCTAACACGCAAATCAAGACAATATATCCAAATAACTATCAATAGCAAAATCTTAAAACCTTCGATAAATTTCAGAAATCACAAATTTCAAATTTTCACCAAAAGTCAAACTGAGTCAACCCATAACCCTAGACTCTGTTAAACGATTCCGAGAACTAAAAACTATTAAATAATCACAAATAAAATAAAATACAAATTTCGAGCTAAAATTCTAAAACGATCAAGACTCGAAAATTATACGATCTTACGAATATCTCGACGAAAACGGAAATCAAAACGGAACCCTAAAAGTCAACAAGTCTATAACGAACCCTAGTGTTTAAGATCCGGCAATCCCGCGTTTTCAAACCCTAGAAAACAAAATTAAGTAAATAGCCTAGAATAGTTCGTAACAACGTAAGGTAACATAAAAATATCAGATTCACGAATTTCGAGTGACCCTTGGACCCAAACGGGATCGGTTCTCGAAAAGCATGTCCCGGAGCTCGGAATATTAAAAATATTCCGTTTATACCAATAGACTCGTAAAAATATAAGGATTCCAGAAATATCAGTTTTAGAATTTTTCGGTAGCTAAAAATTATAGATATCGCCTTATTACGCGTATTTTTATTACTACCGGTACTTTAATTGTCTAGTCTACTATTCATAGTACTTTTCTACTATTCATTACTATTCACTATCCCTACTTTTTCTTACACCTACATATCTATTTTCTTACTTTTTTCATTTCCAATACAACTTTAATCACATCAAACTTTACACTTTATTTTTTTTTATTACACAAACAAATAAAATAAATCAAAATTCCCCTCCTAATACATGCAAAACCGGCGCCTATTGTCTCCCCATTCATTCAATTTATTTCTTTTTCAATTTATTTTATTACATCAAAAATCACTCCAAAAATTCTATAAATACCCCCTTCCTCTTCCATTCTTTCACACAATTCTTTACACTACCAAAACTCTCTCAAAATCTCTCCACAAATTCTCTCTTCAAGAATTCTCTCTACCAAAACTCTCTCAAACCAATTCCTCACAAAAATCATTCTCATACATAAACTATCTACCACATATCACTACTCACATAATACCCATTTCATTACCATCTCCATACCTTACATACTTAGGTAATATTTCTTCCATCTATTATTCATCCATGTCATGTAACTTAACATGACTATGGTGTTGTTTTGAAACTCATATGAGTAGTAAAAGCAACAACATGTTCATGTTTTGTTCTTGTACATAAGCTTCCTATTTTATTATGTTGTTATTATTATTGTTATTATTTGCTTCTAATTAATTATATTATGTATATATATTTATTTAGAGCATATAAGCTCATTTGTTATTTATTTACATTCAAGTTATGCAATTTATTTATTTTATTAAGACTAGTCTTTCTAGTCTTAGACTTGTCCATATCAAGTCAAAACAATCTTTTATTTTTCTTTAATCTTTCGGGACTAGTCCATTCTTAGTCCCGGGATGCCTTGATAAAGCTAAGGCTCCAATACTTGATCGGGATTCCTTGATGAAGCTAAGGTTCCCAATGCTTGATATTTTATTTTCTTGCTCATTAATTATTTTTAGTATTTTCTTATGTTCTTATTATTTTATATGCTCATGATACTTGCATTTGCATAATGTTAATGTCTCAACTAGTCTAAAAATAGAATCTTGTTTTACTAAATGAACTCAAAGCTAAGTTTCCAATTATATGATTTACCACAAAAACATGAAGTTATTATCAACAACCTAGAAATAGAATAATACAAGTTTTCTCAAGTTTTCTTAAATAACAAAATAGTTTTATCAAGAAAACAAGAAATAAATGTTTCCTTGTATTTTATGGTAATCTAAGTTTTTAGAAAAATAAATCGTTCATATTGAAAGTTTGAGACTTAAATTCTTTTCTAAAACTAAGGAACAAACTAGTTTTCAAAGTTAATATAAAAATCAACTCATAAGGAACCCACTTAGGAAAAGTAATGATTTTTAAATTCTAAAAGAAAGAACTTGTTTTCAAAAGAATATAAATAAAGTAAGGTTAGCAATAATGGATTTTATCAATAAAGATGATTCTTTTCAAAGAGAATGAAAGAACAAGTTTTAGAAAGCAAAAGCTTATAGAAATAAATATAAGAAGACAAGATTCATTTTCTAAAAACCATCATAAATACAAAAATTTATAAAAAGGTTTTTATCAACTTAATATACTTTTTGAACTTTAATCACTAGAAGGAAAAATTTAATACAAGACTAAAGGATTAAGGAAAAAATTCAACTTGTTTTGGAAGAAGAAATGAAGAAAATAAAAATATACTCACTTATAACAACCTAGGAAAAATATAAAGTTTCTTTAGATACTTGAAAAGAAATTTTCAAAACTAAGGTTTAAATGAATTGTTTTATGAAATAAATTGTTGAGACACTACCATTGGGATTTTGCATATAGAGTGAGCATACCTATATATTCAAAAGTGTTTATCAAATATATATTTATATTGTTACAAAAGGATTTTCTTTAAAATGGAGTTGAGTTAGAAAATGGATTTTTGCAAAAGTTTAGAAAATTCGTTTTAAATCTGTACCTGACGTTTTCGGAACCCAAATGACCTTTTATGACCAAGATAAGTTTAGAAATGGATAGAACTTTTCGAATAGGTAGAAAACGGTATATCATATGCGAAATTCCGAGTTAAAATGAGCAAGTTATGGCCATTTTAAGTTGGAATTTCTTCTTATACGATTTTACCACGATTTTAAGTAAAGTTTAGAATCTCCAAGAATAGAAATTCATGGAAGACTTATCCCGGGTATTTCTTTTGTCTAGGTGACGAAGGATACGAGAATACCCTACCCGAGGATTACTACGACTAAGAAGATAGCGAAATGGACGAGTGAGTTATTCCTTCTAATTTCGTTACCTTGCTTGTGCTTGTAATGTAGTAGCATTAGTATACTAAGAAAAGATAAAAACGAATATATTTGGGGATTTCGGGATTATGCGTATATATATGATTCTATGTTTATGCGTGAATTGAGAATTAAGAATATCGCAACTTCGATCTGCTTGTTTAAATAATTTTGTTTACTTACTTGTATGATTGTTTATTGTTGCTAAATTGATTGATCGCCCCTAATAAACCTTAATAAGGTTTGACCTAAGAACAATAAAACGTTCACGCATAGCATCCATCGAGTCACATCTATTTCTGAAGGCTGCTACTCCTACGCGTAGAGTTGGATTGGCTGTGATCGTGCGGTGCCACGGGCCATGTTCCTTCCTGGAGAATCCAAATCGCTCGGGGAAAGCGACTCTAGGTTCGGAGCCGAGCCAACCGAACGCTGTGGGTGAGGACCTGGGGACTAGCAGTAGAAGGTCGAGGACCTTCAACCCCGATTCCCTAACCTTTGATACGGAGGGGTAAATCCGTTCTATATATGGTTTCCGGATGACTATATATATTCGCGTAATCATGTGATTGTTGCATTGTATGCATAGCATATGTGTGATTAAATAAATAAACTTGTTTGAAAATATGGTGCGAATGAAAAGGAATATCTCACTAAGCTAGTTGTAGCTTATACCCCTATAGATTTTGTTGAAACAGGTATATTCGTGGATTAAATTTGAGGATCATGACATTAAGGAAGTCATGGACGGATGATTAAGGATATGGAATCATACGATGAAGAAATTTTGTAAGGTTCTTTATATGTGCTAACCTATATGATTAGGGACGTATATTTATTTGAAGATAGATATGCCTTAAGAATTGAATGTGATATGCTTATGTTTTATATAAGTATTCTCTTTGCCTTGTTACTTATTTATTATCAATGTAAATTGCGCTACTCCGATGCGTCCCCTTGGTTGTGATGTACGCCTTGTACATAATATGGAAGCCTTTGCATGACTAAGGTAGTCATTCCTAGGCTTTAGTATTGTGTACGGCGGACTGCCACGTTTAGGGTACCCCTCGGGCGTGACAGTACAAATCTTTCCATTTTGCAATTCGATCCGATCCAGTGGTTCGTAGAGCTATTTACTCGATCGCAGACATTTCTGGAACACCTCCAATAGAGTTACAACTAGTCAATTTTGAAAGAACTTATTGTTAACCTCTTTCATAAATGAATCTATCTGATTCAGAAGGGAAGAACTTATATTAGTATCTCTATTTCAATTCAAACATGGGTTTGATTCACACTCCATGTTCTGGGAAACATTTACCATCTGAAAAGAGGAAAAAACGGAGTCTTTGTCTAAAGAAATGCGTTGAGAAAGGGTAGATGTATAGAGACTTTCAACGAGATAGTGTTTTTTCAACTCTCTCAAAATGGAATCTATTCCAAACATATATGCCAAGGTTCCTTACCTCGACAGGTACAAATATCTAAATCTGTTGTTTTTATATATTTTTTCAGACCTATCACCGATACTAAGTAGTAGTAAAAAATTCATATCCATTTTTTATGATATTATGCATGGATCAGATATATAATGGGAATTCTAAAAAAAAAAATTGCTTCTTCCACAATAGAATCTGATAAGTGAGATTTCGAGTAAGTGTTTCCATAATCTTCTTCTGTTCGAAGAAATGATTCATCAAAAGAATGAGTCACCATTGATATCGACATAACTTCGCTGCGGTGGAGCCTGGGGTGGCAGGTCATGACAAAATGTATTAGAGCAATGGTTCTAGACCTGTGTAACGAAACTGATGGAGACATCAGTTCTATAAGTGGAGGAATATGTAATACTCTTTAAATATAAATGGTGGAACTCTAATCAAAGAGGCATCTTTTCGTTGTAATGGTTTGCAGTTTCAAAGTTAAGTGTACTCTAGATAGAGTAATCCCAAGATGGGTAGCCCCCTAGGAAGTGCTGACAGCAAAAAGAACAAAACTGTGTGACGTGTGTGTAAGCCCCAGAAAATTTCAGTAAATAATTCTAAGATGAACTTCGAAAATAAACCCTAAAAGTCACTTCAAATTAAAACCGAATTTCGACAAGTCCTAAATCATGAATGAATCCAAAAAAATTTCTTAATCATGAGAAAATGAAAATCCTTAAAAATAAAATAAGAACTCAGTAGTCTTCAAATTCAAAACCACTACGTACGAAAATTCCATATTTAACTTCTACTCATAAAAACGGGTAATATAAAGCTCAAAACAAATTATTAAAAAGCAAATAACGATTGACTTTCGAAAATATAACTCAATTCAAGAATTTCAAAAACATTAAGAGATATTAAATACTTACAAAAATGAAATGTAAAATAAATTTCTCAAAGTAAATATGTTGTATAAACATAAAATATCAGTTTCCAAATTGGCAAGGATCTAGACCGGAAAATCACCCGGAAACCCTAAGCGGAATACAATAGCTTAAGTCCGGCAATCTAGCGCCCCTAGCCCTAGTAGCTGAGATGTAGTTCAAATATGTAGAATAGCTCACAGTAATATGAGTTTTTTTAAAAATATCAGATTGGTAAATTTTTGATCTATTTCGAACCTGTTCGGATACAGACTTTGAAAAGCGTGTCCCAGGGCTCGAGATATAAAAAAATACCAATAGTACCGTTAGACTCGTAATTTCATAAGATTTCTAAATATATCAGTTATATAATTTTTTCGGGTTATAAAAGTTATAGTTATAACATTTTTATCGTATTTCCATTATTACCGGTAATTGATTATTCTTTTACACCATTCATTTTTATTTCATTAAAAAATTTTATTATTCTTATAAAGCCTTATATTTTCAGATAAATATTTTATATGTTATAGAAAATTTTGTTTTTCTAAAATTTAGTTCGTTTCGGGTCTTTACGGGATCAGATTTTGTTTAAGACCTGATACTCAAAATAAAATAAATTAATTTAATAATTGAAAAATATTTTAAAATATTTTTATTTTCATAAAATAATTTTTTAGAATTTTTCGGGTTATAAAAATATCATTTATAGCCCATATTCGCGTATTTTGATTATGCCGGTAACTTATTTGTTAAAATACTAAAATAATTCAAATAATTATTTAATTTTAATTATGAAAAATCTGCTACAAATATTTGGAATAAATTTTCTAATTTTATTTTATTTTAAAAGTACTTTTACAACCCATACCTTCAAGTACGTCTTCCATATATCACTTCCTTTTCACTTCAATCTTTCTACACATTAATCCACACTTCATGGCAGATTTTTGACCCTCTTTATGGCTGCCATTGTCCTTTATTTACTCATATTTTGACTAAATTAAATAAATTCTACTCCTTCTTAAAGAAGCTACACATACACATTTATTACACAATTTAATTTCAAGTCAAAATTCAACAAAACACTCCCCCTCTCTCTCTCTCTCTCACAAATCACGTGCAGCCCTCCCCCAATTTCTGCCCTTGTTTTATTTTTTTTTCCTCTCATTTATTCAATTAAAACACTCATTTTCTCTCTCTCCTTCATTTACTCATTCCTTCCTTTTTCATTCTTTAGTTTCTCTCTCTCTTTTTTCCTCTCTTTCTTCTTCTTTTCATCTCTTGTTCTTCCATGAAAAACAAGTTGCCCCCACTTCTAAAAATAGCTTCCACACTTCATTCTTAAAGATTTCTAAGCAAATCTTCATCCCAAAGTTCCATAGGTGATATAGGTAAAGTGTAATGAAGGTTTCATGTATCAAATGACCTTCTATAAGCTTAAAAGATTAGGATGATGATGCCAAAAATGAAACACTCCTTTTCTCTACTTTTATTATCTTGTATTTCAATTATTTTCTTGTTTAAAGTTGATATATATTGTAGATCTAACTTTTTGTAGCTTTGATTTTTGTTTATGCCATAGATTTTGTTATTTAAGTTGTTATTTTTGTTATTTCTTATGATTTATATATAGATCTAGCATCCACATGTCTATCTTGGTGATTCATGCATTTAAAACTAGTTTAGAAAACTAGATCTAGAGTTTTGAGTTCATAAAATGCATTAGACTTTGTTTTATGTTCATGGATGACTTGTAATAGCATGATGATGGTAGGAAAGTTGTAGGAAACTCAAGATCTATTTTATTTTCAATAGAAACAACTTTTGAAAATTCGGATGAAAATGGAACCATATTTAGAAAAGTGGTTTTTCAACTTTAAAATGTGTATTTTTCATTTAAAATGAAGGGCTTAGGGTATAGACAACATAAATGGATGATTTTGATAAGTAAAGTTTAGATCTATGAGTTTATAGTTCATTACCATGGGTTTCTTTTAGATTTATGTTCATATTATGTGTAGATCTTAGATTTGAACTTAGACAAAAAATGAAATTCGTATTTTGGCAAGACCTATATTTAAAAACCACTTTCCAAGTGTCAAAATATAATTTTTACTTAAGAAAATGAAGGCTTAATATATGTATATCACCAAGACTTCTTTTTACAAGAATCTAATGTGATTTTCAAAAGTTATTTTCAAAATAAAAAAAAATTATATTTTCGGATTTTGGCCAAGGCCATTTTAAAAACATGTTTTCCAACTCAAAAATGAAGTTTTTATTTAAGAAATGAAAGGCTCTTAGGATAAGATATGTAAGACATGGATTTTCATAAGCTTAGATAGATTTTATCAAAAAATATGACCAAAAATAAATTTTCTAAGTTCGGATCCCAACCAAGACCAATTTTTAAAACCCATTTATCAACTCCAAAACTCATGTTTTATGTGAAAAATGAAGGGTATAGGTAATAGGTATCTTTAAGGAATGATTTTTACAAGTTAAAATGAGTTTAGGGATGAGTAATATATAAAACAAGTAATGGAATTAAAATGGAAAATTTTGAGTTAGTGATCAAATTGTCAAATTCGTAATTTGAGATGATGCATATGTAATCACTTAGTATTTGAGCTCAAATTGCAAGTTTTATGTGTTAAATGAAGTCCTTAGACAATAGATATAGTAAAGCTTCAAATTTTGATGCATTAAATAAGTTTTCTCATAAGAAATATGCAAGAAACGAAATTTTCCAAAATTCGGATTTTTGTGAAAAGCTTGTTTAAAAACATATTTGCAAAGCGTAAAATGCAAATTTTTGTGTAAGAACGAAGTCCTTAGTGGTTATGTATGATTGAGCCCAAATGATTTTACTTAAAGGAATCACTCAAAAACTAATTTTTGTAAAATTCGGATTTTGGAATCAACCCCACTTGAAAACATGTTTACAAAGTGTAAAATGGAAATTTTTATGTAGAAATGAAGGTCATAAGTAATATATATAATGAAATACCCCAAATCTTCACGTAGATTAGAAATTGAGTTTAGATAGGTTAAATGAATAAAATGAATTATAGGATATAATTAGATAAGTTGGCTTAATTTAATTAGCTAATAATTAAGTTGATTTTGAGATTTGAAATTCCTAAAATTTTCTAAACTAGTCATTGAAATGTTTAGAGGATTCCTAAACTCTTGATTCTTAGCCTAAACACTAATTCCTAAATCTCAGTAAAATTTGAGTTCATTTGCTTGAATAAAAATATCAGTTCTTAAACCCGAACTCAAATTAAATATCTTTCATCCAAAATAGATTCCTAAATTAAGTTCTTATTTTAAGTCCTTAATTTCTAACCTATCGGTTCTAAAATTTTCTTTTAAATACTCCTGGAACTATAGATATTAATCTGATAGTTTTAAACTTATACCTTATTCGAAAAATATCAAATTTTTATTAAATCTTATCTTTCTTTTTACTTTTCACTCCTGCTCCTCTCTCTTCCTTTCACTTTTTCTTTCCTTTATTTTCCTTTCCCCAACCGATGCTTTCCTTTCCCTCTTCCTTTCTTCTTCTTTTCTCTTCTTTTCTTCCAATTTCTTCCACAAATCTCAAGATCAAAGCTATCTGGAAGAATAATCAAAGCTAGGAGAGAAGATAGACGAAGGAAAACAAGTTAGAAATGTAAAGAAAGCTCAAGTGTACAAGTGTTCTAAAAAGATAAGTTGTTATTTCCTTGTTATCTTTGTTGTTTTATTTATCTAATTGATGAATTGATGTCGAATTGGGTTGAAAGTGCTGTTTATTTTTGTAATTGTTGAGTTGAAGTTTGACATGGGTTGAGTTGGAGGAAGAAGAAGATGAATAGTGGTTATGGAGGTTGATGAAGTTTGAGATGTTTGATGTGGTGAATGTGAAGTTTATGTTGTTTGAATGTTATATTGATCATATAACAAGCTTTGGGAAACTTTGGAATGAGTTTAAAGAACTTTGAGAAGTGTAAAATGCATTTAAAGAACAAAGGATTTTGTAATTTTCTCGTTCCAGTGTGCACAACCTTATGCACGGCCGTGCACATGCCCATGCAGGCCTTAAAATGCTTAAAACTTTGTCTCGGGTCACTTTTTCATGCTCAGCACGGCCTCGAGCATGGCCATGCACTCGGTCGTGTAGACTTCCCCTGTTTTGCAGCCGTTTGTATTTTAGCCATAACTTTTTCATACGACCTCCGATTGAGGTGATTCAAGTTGCGTTGGAAAGAGATCTATAATTTTCATGTTTTTAGTTTTTACAAATTCGAAACTTATAAATGCTTAAATTTTGATTCTTTCTAGCTGCAACACTTTCCAAAACAAAGTTAAAAACTTGTTTTTGTTTGTTAAATGTGTTTTTGCTTAGGAAATGGGTCTTTTTGAGATAAAATGAGATAGATAAGTGATATTTGATGTGTTGAGTGAATTAATTCATGTAATTAAATATGGGTTAAGTAGATTTATAGATTTAACAAATAATTAGATTAAATCTAAAAGTTAGTTATAAAATGAACTTAGTTAACAAACCTAGGTTCAACTTGACTAAATGAACTTGAATGAACTAAAATGAATTAAAGTGAGTTATTTTAACAACTTTGGCTTATTAAATGATTGAGTTTAACTCTTTTGGCTAAGGTTAAGCTAAAATGGATTAATAGCTAACAATTAGCTTAGATGAATGAAATAGGATGATTTTTGAATAATATGGGGAATATGTTGTTTCAAATGTGTGTTTACTTGGAAAATGAATATTTTTGGTTTATGAATTCTTTGTTAATGCTTTTGTAATAAACACTATAATTAAAGTGAAAATAATTACTTTGACAGACAAAGGAGAACTGTCCATATTTTGGCAGGGCGATATTCGCAGCCATAGTGGGGTTCCACATTAGTGTCTAATCAAATAGGATTTAATAAAATGAGTTAGAGATCAGTGATTAATTGGTATAAGTTCTTGTATGAGTTTGATATAAGTGGATGTTAGTTTAATTTCTTATATGAGTTCTTTCCTTTAACAGTGATGGATATCTAACATATCTTATGGATTATCTTCTGAAATTTCCTTCCGACGCTATGTTTGGATTTCATATTTAAGGTACGCAGTAATTTGCGTGATGATTGATAGGATAGGCATCCTAAATGGATTAAGAACTTAAAGACGGCTTAATAATTGATGAGTGTTGGTTGTGTTTTACGTCGTTGAATCCGGATCGGGGGAGCGACAACCTTGTCATGATGCAATGGCACGGTAGTTACGCACTTAGCCCAATCTTTTGTCATGATGCAATGACTCAAATCCATGATGTAATGGTGGTTTCTTTTATTGGCTAAGTGGGTAGCTAATAGGGTTAACTGTATCGGTATATTCTTTACTTAGGCTCGGGAGGAAATAATATGTTTTAGTTCACGGGTATGGGACCGTTGAACTAATTGATGTTATAGACCGGGATAAGTGGAGTGTATAAAGGAGTGTGAACCCTAGATGATGTTATTATATATCTTTATCGGTTAGATATAGGAGATATAGATATCCGGTCTATCTATATCAACCCCCTGAGCAGCTGCTGTTACTCAGGACCCCTAGATTCCCATTGGCTTGTTCCGGAGTGTGAGTGCTCCATTGTTGATTTGTTTATTTTAAAGAAAAGATAATAACTTGTTGATTGTGCATTGCATTTAGTTAAGCTCGTGTGTCACTCCGTGTGTCATTGTGTTGCTGTGTACTGGGCTTCGGCTCATTCTTGTTGTTGTTATTCTTTTTACAGGTTTTGTTGTTGATAAAGATGATGTTGATGAAGTTGATGATGATGAGTTCTTGTTGATGTTGTTGTTCTTATTATTGTTGTTGATGTTGATGTTGATGAGGATGGTGATGGTGATGATTGATGTGATGATGTTTGTCCCGGGTTTTGGGCGATTCTGAAGATATGGGAGAATGAGTGAAATGTAATAGGACCGAGATATATTTGTATTTTGTTTCTTCTTTGTTTTATTCTATAAAGACTGGATATATTTATAAATTGTATTTCCTTTTAAAGGCTTGTTAATGCCCATTTGATTATAAATGATTATCTACCCCTAAGAGTAGATCATAAAGTGTTTTTATAAAGTTAGTTTCTTAGAAAACTGGTTTGCTCTGTAGGGAGTAGAAGTTTATAAGTTGTTTTATAAAATTTGATTTTCCGCTGCCGAATCCAGTTATCTAGAAATCTAAACGATTTCATAAATTCTAAAATTGGTCTAGCAATGTTCAACATAAACACCTTCTTTTAAGACAACCTTATGTATAATTCGTAAGAGTTATACGTGGTTGGGGACTTGGTGTGCTTAATTTGAGAATTGAGCGTGTCGGGTCTTAACATATAATGAAGACTCAATTTTGACAAAAATAATTATATTTTCTTAAGTAACAAATCCAAAACAAGTGGAAATGATAAAAGTTAGAAAACTAGATTTTTCATAAGTATGTTGTTATTATGGTCTTGCAAAATAAAAAGTTATAAAATTTCTTTTTAGTAAAAATCATCAAGATCATGCATACATTGAGCTCATCTCATGTCATTCATGTTAGGAAATAATTCATATTGCATGTATAGCCAATTTATATAGTAGGAACATTACAAAAATTTACAAAAATTTTTTCGGAATCGGAAACCATTACTGATCAGATCTGATCCCTCTGTTCCGAGACCTAAATGTTTTCAAAACTTGAAAATAATATTAGAAATAGATAGATCTTTCGAAGTAGATAGAAATCGATATATAATTTGAAAGATTCCGAGTTAAAATGACCATGTTATGGCCGTTTTAAGTTGGAATTCCCGCTTAGGACGAGAATTACGAATTTGATAGTTCGTATAAAATCATTTGGATTAGTTTAAGTTAAAATACTTATTGAAGTATTTCTTCCTTTTTAGGTGATCCCAAATCCGACGATTCCCTACTACCGGATTACTATTACTAAGAGACCGGTGATCCAATGGCCGAGTGAGTCTTCTTCTTATTTTGTTACCTTGTGTGTGCTTGTAGCTAGTTGCATTAGAATTATAGGAACAAGATAAAAATCGATATGAATGGTGATGGGATATGTGATGAGACTATGATGAATGTATGCCAAAGAATACTAAATCATTTCGAAACCACGATTAATTGGATAACTGCACTGTTGATATTATTTCTGTTATATGTATGATATTGGTTGGTCACTCTAAAGAATGTATGAATATTTTGACCTAAGCAAAAAAAAAAAAAAAAAAAAAAAATTAAATTGGTCATGCATTGCATCGGACATATTGCATTTGCTAACGTGTTACTCCTACGCAGGTCGATCGGTATGGTCCGAGGACTCGTTTGGATAATGAGACCCAGGATTAGAGCTCATTCATGGGAAACTAAGGCGCATCGGGGATGCATTCTATGTGTGTGCCTAGCCGAGGCGAGTGCTAAGAGCCGAGGGCTTGGGGACTAGCAGCGGTTGTGTAGACTTCAATACCATCCCTAACCCAATATACGGAGGGCGTAAATCCATTCTGTGTGTGGGTTCCGGATACCCATGCATAATTGCTTGCTCACGTGTTTGTTCATGCATAGCATATGATTGATTGTAAGTTACTTGTCATGGTATGGAATTAAGGGAATTCTCACTAAGCTAGTGTAGCTTATACCCCAATAGTTGTTTAAATGAACAGGTTATCTCAAGAATGCTAAGTGGGAACCGTGATGGCTGGAGCCGAGAATGACTACTGGATTTCGGCAAAGAATATGAATGCTTGAAGTTATCAACTAGTTTTATGATTTGTCTTGTAATAGTTTATGTAGAGAAGTCTGTGGATGAATGTAATTGAAGTTGAATGATTTGTATTTTGAAGTATAGTGATTCGTATATGAAGTATAGTGGTTTGTATCGGAAGTTTAGTGGATTGTATTTCCTTTACATTGTTACTTAATTGTATCAACATAAAATGTATCATTCTGATGTGTCTCCTTTATGTGTTAGACGCCTTGTACTTAGTATAGAAGCTTTCGCGTGACTGAGGCGGTCATTCTTAGGCTTTAATATTGTGTACGGCGGACTGCCACGTTTAGGATACCCTTCGGGGTGTGACAGTGTGGCAAAAGTAGACGATACGTCGGTGGGTAGAGTTCCGAGTCATTACACAATGCCTTTGGTGTCCTGGTTGTGCCTGAGGGTGTGCTGGAGGGGCTAGTGTACCTGGCATCACGATCCCTACCTAGGATAGCCTGAGAGCCTAGGGGCATCTCCTCTACTGCAGTGGAGCATAGGGTGGCAAGTCGTGACAATATATTTTAAAAGAGGAGTTATATTAAGGAAATAATTTGGTGGTATAATAAAATTCTATTAAAAGAACTATATGATGAGGATTACAAAGAGAAGCCAAAGGTTCGGCTAAAAAAAAAAAAAAAGGAGGTAAAGGTGTGTAAACATAAAAGTTATACGTTTAAAGTTTAACAATGGAATATAGGTGCATAAAAATTATTCAAATGAATATATATATAAACATGTATTTACAAAATAATAAATGAAATAATGCACTTTAATTAACTAGTTATCCTTTTTTGAATATCCAGATAACTAAAGTGATATCTACATATATAAGCTCGAAGGACCTTCGAGGTAGGGGTGGGCATGGACTAGTTAATTAGTCCATGAACCCTTTTTTTGAACCTAACCATTAGAATCGGTTTTTTAAAATGTCAAACCTAAATGGTCCATTATTAACGGTTAACCATTTTTCTTGGTTAATATTTTCGGTTTTTGGTTTTTAACCATTTAGAATAATTGTTAACTAAAAGTTGTGGTTAACTAGGAGTGTGTACGGTACGATTCGATTCGATTCGGTTTTCACATCAAACCGAACCATATCATAATTTATGGTTCGGTTTTTCTTTTAAATTTAAATCTAACTATACGGTTCGGTTCATAATTTTTTCAAACAGAAAAAAATGGTTCGGTTTACGGTTCGACCATTTTTTCATAAAATAAAAAAAATATTCTACCGAAAAACTTTCATTACATATTTCTTATCACTAATGCAAATATAAACAACGATATTTTAACATAATCATTTACCAAATAAACATGTAAAACTTATAGGAAGGAAGAGATTTCATCCATTATAAAATTATAATTGTGACTAGTCTCATTTTTTTGAATTATCTTGAACTATAATGGTATACTACACTTTATCCCAATATAAGATATAAAATGTAATTCGTTGTATGCTTCTAACTAATATATTACCAATTATATAAATCAATAAGTAACTAAATAATAGAAGTAGATTAATTAATAAGACAAATGAAAAGAAATATGCAGAAGTTAAAATACTAAAGGTTAAATTCTAAAATCTATCTTACTTATAGATAACATAACAATTAAAACATATTATGGACAATCTAATTTTATTCTAATAAATAACACATATCTACATCACAAATTTTAAAAATAATTAATTTTTTTAGTATATAAAACGGTTCGGTTCGGTTCGATTTGAACCATACGATACGGTTTCATGGTCTTGAACCGAATCGTGAACCATTTTTTCTTTACCAAACCAAACCGCAAACCAAACCGTTTTAAAAAAGAACCAAAATTTTGATTCGGTTTTATTCGGTCCGATTCAGTTCACGATTTGGTTGGATTTCTTTTGCATAGCCCTATGGTTAACCATATCTTCAGTTAGTTTATAAAAAACTAAACTACTTTATTTCTTAAAGCTACATACTATTAAAGACTTCTCTTAACTGTAATGGATAAAGTGATGTTAGTTCATGCACAAAAGGAGAACAACAAGAATAGCGATATGAAAATAATAGTCATATCTATTGAATCAAAACCTCTTAAACTCATCCCTAGAAAAATCAAATGCTCATATTTTTATTACTTCTTTTCCATCACAATATCAATAACTTTTAAAAGAAAATAGATACATAAATAAAAACTTTGTCCATACAAATAGAATTATAATATCATAAAACATAAGTAGTGGAAGTAATTTAGACTCTTACCGATGCTTAACAGTATTACATTAGGGTTTCAACTCTTTAGCCTTTTCTATTTAAAAAAATTAATTATATATAATGTTATATATTTATAGATATCGGTTAACTATTAACCATCGGTTTTTCATGGATACAAACCGAAACCGAAACCAAAACCAAAAATAAAAAAAATAAAAACCACGAACCTCAACCGAAACCGATGGACTATTTAACCTTTATTTTTCAGATTGGTTTTCCAGTTTCGGTTCGGTTTCTTGGTTTGATTCGTTTTTGCTTCTTGGTTTGATTGGTTTTTGCCCACCCCTACTTCAAGGAAACAAATGACATAGGAAATTTTGATAGATATATATTCAATAATTTTGTTGCTTTTAGTGACTCGTAATCATAATATGTGTTAAAAGACTTATCACCTATTATAAGGTAAATAAAGATTGTAATAGCTTATGCTTATTTTATGTGCCACAACTTTTTATCATATTTAGACTAGACTAGAACTCGCATATTCTTGGTTTCTTCGACTGGTCATTACTTTTTTACTTTTGCTGTGCCACTAACAAGACATTTCTTGGATAAAATAGAAAGCGAGAAGATATAATGAGTAGGCATGGTAAATGGATTGCGGCAAGTGTAGGCCGGCATACAGGTCACAGGCTACGGGCTAGCACGACACGTGAAGGAAAAAGACAAAAGCATAACACTCGTGGGTCAACAAGTGAAATAAGTAGGCGGCACAACACGCAAGACACACAAACTAGCACGCAGGCCTTTTTTGTAAATAGTAATATAAAAATAATGATTTATTTTTTTAACTTACTTGAAATTGTATTTAAATAAATTATTTTTATTATTTTAATTAAATGTATTTGTCTTCTTAAAAAGTACAATATATTTAGCATATCTTATTTGTAAAATAATTTTAATTATTATTACTTAACATATTAACTTCAATATTGTTTAGGAGAAAAAGAAAATGAAATTATGAAATAATATTATAATAATAATTGATTTATGCTTTTTTAATATTATATAAAATTAGTGATTTTTTTTTTAATTTACTTTAAATTGTTGTAAAATAATTTTATTTTATTATTTTTGAAATAACCATGAAATTCTCAATTTATATTTATATGTGTTATTGAATTTATACATGCTTTTGATATGTGATGAATATGATTTATTTTATGATGAGTTATGTGTTTTATTGTTGTATTAAAATATTGAAATACTCTAGAATTTATTAAATATTTAGTCATAAAATTTAAATTGCATTAACATGTATGAATTATGTTTGGAATGTATTAAAACAAGTAGATGAATGCATGCATATAAGTCTCCTTATAGTAGAAAATAAGGCAAAAAATCAAGCTTTTAAACCACCATTAAGGCCTTAAACTAATATCATTAATTAGCTAAAGTTAAGTCATTAATTACCTTAACTTTTGATGCCTCAAAAGTCAATAACAAGATAATATCAACTTAATAGAGTGTCAAATTCGTGCAAAATTTTCAGACCTCCCAAACACACCTCCAAAAGCTTCAAACCTTCTTCTTTCTTCTCTAAAATCCCTCACATGGCTATATACCATTAGCCCCTTCAACTCTTACAAAAATAACCACTAAAAGCTTGCTTAAGGACCATAAAGCTGAGGCCCAAAGTTTTATTGGTGAGTATGTTTTTCATGTCTTAAACTTATGCATGAATAGGATTTCTTGACAATAAGGTTTAAACTTAAACTTGTGTTTGATGATTCATATGCTTTGTTGGTTGTATGAGAAGTGTTTTGTTGTTATAGAAGTTAGTTGTATGTGTGGTATATGAATTTGGAAGTGTTGGAAAGTTGTGGTTGAATGATCAAATGTTGAGAGTATTGATGAGTGAGGATTTGGGATGGTATTTGTGTATGATGATTTGTGGTGAAGTGTTTAATGTTTTGAGTGAAGTTTTGTGGATTGAATGATGTATTGATCATATAGCAAGATTTAGGAAACTTGGAATGAGTTTAAGGGAATTTTAGAAGTGTAAATTTAACATGAAAACAGGGGAGTTCAAAAGAATTTTCATAACACGTCACAGAGTCTACGCCGGCAAAGTACGCTGCCGGTGTTGAATTTTACACTGCCGGCATACGTGTGAAATTTAGCGGTGTTGAGGAGTCACACGGTGACCAGAATGCTTGACCTCTAATGCTGGCAAATTTGAACTTTACGCCGCCGGTGTTGAACACCGGTGTTGGTTTGTAAATTTTTCCTGTTTCGCAACCTTTGTATTTTGCCCATAACATTTTCATCCGACCTCCGTTTGAGGTGATTCAAGTTGCGTTGGAAATATTAAAAAGAGATATACAACTTTTATGTTTTGAGTTTTTCCAAATTATAAAAGTATCAGTGCTTAAATTTTACTTCTTTCCAATTGATACATTTTTCAAACAAAGTTAAAAACTTGTTTTTGTTTGTTTTATGTGTAATTGCTTTAACAAATGGATTTTTGGACTAAAATGAGATAGATATATGATAATTGATGTGTCATGATGATTAAGTGATATGAGTAAGCATGATTTAAGTATATTTGTAGATTTAACAAATTATTGGTTGTCTATGAGTGTTAAGCTCAAACTAGTTATATTGTATATATGATTTCCTTTGCTTGTTTTAAGATCTTGTGATAACTTATTTGAATTTACTTGAATGGTTAATTATGAGATTAGTTGATATTAAGCTTGAACTAAGTGTGAGTTTGTAATTACTTCTTTTTACAGTGATTGATCCCCTTTCGGTTATTCCCATTGATTCTCGAGCTAGTACAGGTACGCAGTAGCTTGCTTGTATGCTTGTTAGGATAGGCATACTTAAAAATTTGATATAAGTTCTAAATGACTTAAGTATTGCTTGAATTGCTTGTGTTTTCACCATTGAATCCGATCCGAGGAGCGATAACTTATCATGATGCAATGATATGTTAGTGTAGGCGCTTAGGCTAATAGTCATGATGCAATGACTAGGCTCGGCGGATAATCGATAGGAAATGCAGTATCTGAGTAACTTTTACTTATTCTTGAAAAGAAGTAATAATTTAATTCAATGTTTATGGGAGCATGTGAATTAATTTATATTATGGATTGAGTTAAGTGAAGTTGAGTAACGACTATATAACCTATATGAGATTATTCTTTTTAGTGTAACGTTATCTAGGAGATATAGGTATTCGGGCTATCTATATCAACCCCTTGAGCATCGTGAGCGTTACTCAGGATCCCCAGAATCCCATGGCTTGTCCCGGAGTTTGAATACTTCAGTGATGATTTGATCAATGAATACTAAAGAAAGATAAATGAAACATTAGTGTTGCATTGCATTAATCTAGGTATGATTGTCACTACGCTTTTGAGTCTGTACTGGGCCTTTGGCTCACTGTTGCTATTTTTCAGGTGATGATGATTGTTATGATGATATGGGCTATGGGTCGGATTGGAAAAAATTTATGGATGAGTGGGGAGACTAGGAATCAAGTATAAGATAGCAATGAAGAAAGTTTTTGAATAAATTGTTTGGTTTAAATATGTATTTTGTATTCTGAATAGAGGCTTGTTAGTTAGGCCTTGTTTGTATATAAAGACTTAAAGTCTAATTTTCCTATTTTGTAAGAACTTATGTAAGTTTTGTTGTGTCATAGGCTTGACACCAAGTTGTAAATTATTTCCTTAAATGTTCTATATGAATAGATTACTCAGGTGAGTAATCCTTTTGTAAAAAGTCTTGTATCAAGTTGTAGTGGTTTTAAACAAAAAATTCACATAAATTGTTAGATTTAGGACAACCTTACGTATGATATGAAAATATTATACGTGGTTGGGGACTTGACTTATTTAATCATAGGATTAGTAAGTCGGGTCTTTACAATTTTATTTAGACATATTTTTTCTTTAAAAAATAATATATTTAATATATTTTATTTGTTTAAAATAATTTCAATTGTATTACTATTAACATATTAACTTCAATATTGTTTAGGAAATAAAAGAAAATGAAATTATAAAATAATATTGTGATAGTAATTGATTTATATGCCTTTTTCTTAAATAATATTATAAAATTAGTGACTTATTTTTTTTAATTTACTTTAAATTTTTGTTAAATGAATTATTTTTATTATTTTATTTAAACATCTTTTTCTTCTTAAAAAATATAATATATTTATTATATTTTATTTAAAATAATTTCAATTGTATTTCTATTAACATATTAAGTTATTAACTTCAATATTGTTTAGGAAATAAAAGAAAATGAAATTATAAAAAATATTGTGATAGTAATTGATTTATATTCCTTTTTTAAAATAATAATATAAAAAAATTCATTTATTTTTTAATTTACTCTAAAGTTTATTTAAATAAATTATTTTTCTTATATTATTTAAATATATTTGTCTCCTTAAAAAATATAATAATTTAGTATATTTTATTTGTGTACAATGATTTCAATTGTATTACTATGAAATATTAACTTCAATATTTTTTAGGGAATAAAAAAAATGAAATTATCAAATAATATTGTAATAGTAATTAATTTATATGCCTTTTTGTAAATTATAATATAAAAATAGTAATTTATTTTTATAATTTACTTTAAATTATATTTAACTAAATTATTTTTATTATTTTAAATAATATATTTGTCTTCTTAAAAAATAATAATAGTTAGTATATTTTATTTTTTTGAAATAATTTTAATTGTATTACTATTAACATATTAAATATTAACTTTAAATTTTTATAAGAAATAAAAAATAAAATTATCAAATAATTTTGTAATAATAATACTTAATTTATATTAAATGCTAAAATTGCTCAATTAATTAATTTATAATAATTGTGAATTATTAAATAAATAAAATTAATAAATGCATTGAGATCGATGGAAAAGTAAATTTTATTAGTAACATTTTTTTAACTACAAAAGAATATAAGAATATTGAAAAAAAAAAAAAGGTTATCAACTATATACCCTCCCTCTTAGGAACCTTCTCCAGTCCTACCCCATTGTTTCGTTTGTGCCTATTGTTGCAAATCCAGTGGTGACAATAACTCCCTCGATACTAGTTGTTGTCCTCGAGCCACAAAAGTGTGGGTCCATCTGTTTCCTACTTACTGCATCGGACCAAGCTTTTAAGTACGCAAATGCTTCGATAGTAGCGGCTTTTAGTCTAAGACGGTACGATTTGAGGATCCATCTACCCGAACTAAAAACTGACTCTGATGAAACTATTGAAGCCGGAGAAGCAAAAACATCTCATGCCAATATAAAGAGCATTAGCATCATGTGTAGCCTCTTCTTCCACCAATTGAGGATATTGAAATCATCCCCCTTGTTCTCTCATCGGTGTTGTAGTTATAGTTCCTCCTCAAGTTGCTGGACCTCATATGCCAGCATGTCACTAAAGATTTCGTGGGAAGCTGCACGGCTGCTCTCAACATTCTGAGCGATTTGTTTACTTCTCTTTGAAAATCCCCAAGATGAATGACTATTAGATCGTTATGGTTGGTGTGGTGGTGCATGCGTTTGATCATGATACCGATATAAGTCTTTGAGCAACTTTATTGCTGCAGTATGAAGATTTGCTGCCTTTGATTCAAGATCGGCCACACCAATATTCTTATAAAATTCTTTGAGGAGTGCTTCAATCACATGGAACTTATACCATGGATCTAGCATTATTGCAATATGAGGGGGGAGGGGGAAGGAGGGACAAAATAATCTTGAAGCTTACTGCAAATTGTAGACACAGTGGTGGCCAGATTAGGATCGAAACTGTAGTTACTCAACACGCCCGATATGTCAGCTAGATAGGGAAGTATCCAGTTGCTAGTGGGGTAATAGCAACCAGATGAATGTTGTGCTAGGCCAAGAAATGCCTACAATACCTCTTTAAGTGCATGCGTTATTTGCCAATCCCAACTCTCTATCACCCCCAAACTGATGGACAATCGGAACAAACGATCCAAACCTTGGAAGATATGTTACGAGCCTGTGTTATGGAATTTAAAAGAAGCTGGGATGCTTATTTGCCGCTCATAGAGTTTGCCTACAACAATAGCTACCACTCTACCATACAAATGCCGCCATATGAAGCTTTGTATAGACGACGTTGTAGGTTGCCTCTGTTTTGGGATGACGTGGAAAAGCTTGCTATTGGACCAGACTTGGTACAAGATGTAGTAGACAAAGTAAGAATAATCCGACAGCAAATGAAAGAGGCCTAGGATAGACAGAAAAGCTGGGCAGATCAGAAAAGGTGAGTTCTTGAATTCAAGTGGGAGACCATGTATACTTAAAGATAAATCCAATCAAGAGTACACATAGAGTATGCTCACAAGGAAAGTTGAGCCCACCGTACATTGGACCTTTTGAAGTGCTTGAACGAGTGGGAGATCTAGCTTATCACCTAGCCTTGTCGCCAAACATGTCACATATGCACAATGTGTTTCATGTATCGGTCTTATGTAAGCATGTAGCAGATCCAGATCGAGTAGTAAAATTGGAGCTAGTATTGCTAAAGGAGAACCTCACTTATGAGGAACACCCGGTGCAGATTTTGGATCGAAAAGTCCAAAAGCTACGGAATAAGGAGATTAAATATGTCAAAGTCCTTTGGAGGAATCACACGCATGAGGAGGCAACTTGGGAGGTTGAGGATGAGATCCGATGCAAATATCCGAATCTTTTCAAGGAATTAGGTACGATAGTCAAGTTTTGAGGATAAAACTTTCTTTAAGGAGGGTAGGTTGTAAGCCCCTAGATTGTTCAATAATATAAGCAAACCATAAGAACCGGAAGTCAAACCGGAACCCTAAAGTTAACCTAGTTCTATGTTTAGTCTAGTGAATCTAGATCCGGTAATCCCGTATTCTTAAACCCTAGAAAATGAAATTAAGATAATTGTAGAAAATGGTTCGTAATAATATATGAAAGCTTAAAAATATCAGATTCGTAATTTTTTAGTATCTTTTGGATCCGAATGGGATCAGTTTTCAAAAACCATGCCCTGATGCACCGTATAGTGAAAATATTCCGACAATACCGATAGATTCGTAAAAATATAAGGATTTCAAAAATATCAGTTTTAGAATTTTTTAGTAACTAAAAATATTAGATATAGCTTAATTATGCGTATTTTCTTTACTACCGGTATTTTAATTGTCTAGTCTACTATTCATAGTACTTTTCTACTATTCATTACTATTAATCTATCTCTACTTTTTCTTACACACTACCATACCTATACCTTACAATTTACCTTCCTCATACAACTTTAATTACATCACACTTTACATATTAGTTTTTTTTTTTAACAAAACAACAAATTTAATCAATTTTTTTCTCCCTTTCCAATCATTGCCATCCACCCTCTCTCTCCTATCCTCTCAATTTGTTTTCTTTTCAATTTATTTAATTACATCTAATTTCTACTCCAAAACTCTATAAATACCCCATTCCTCCTTCATTCTTTCACACAATTCATTTCCTACAAAAACTCTACCAAAATCACTCCATAAAATCTCTCTCAAATACTCTCCTAAATGATCTCTTCTCTCCATAAAACTATCTCCCACATATTGCTACAAACAATTCCATTCCTCTTCTACAAACACATAATCCTTAGGTAAAAATCTATCTTATTCATTCATCATATTCATACAACTTAGCATGAGTTTAGTGTATGTTTCTTAGACTCATGAGAGTTAAAGAAGCAATAATATGTTCATGTTTTGTTTTTGTTCATGTCTTCTATTATGTTATTATTATGTTGTTATTATTATTGTTATATTTGTTTCTAATCTAACTTATATAAAGTATTATGTATATTATGTATATATATTTATTTAGAGCATATAAGCTCATTTGTTATTTATTTACTCTCAAGTTATGTAATTTATTTATTTCATGTTATTAATAAGACTAGTCTTTCTAATCTTAGACTTGTCCATATCAAGTCAAAACAATGTTCTTTCTTTGCTTTTCTTTTCTTTTCTTTTCTTTTGGGACTAGTATATTCTTAGTTTCAGGATACCTTGATGAAGTTAAGGTTCCCAATACTTGACTTTATTTTTATGCTCTTATTTTATTCATCTTATTATGTTGTTTTAATTACATTTCTCATAGTTACATATTCTCATTGAGGCATGAACATATTGATATTGTCTCAATCATAATGAAAATGAGTTTTCTTAAGTAATAAAAATAAACTCTCTTAAAATAAATTTTGTCACATAAGGAATAATTTTTTCGTAAAAACTTAAAGTTTTATCTTAACAAATATTCTCTAAGATTAGATAAGTTTAGCTCAAGTTTTAGTAATAACACTATATGTGATTTTATCAAGAAATACATAAAGTAAAGTTATTACAAACTCTCTTTTCAAACCAATAAAATAAGAAAGTTTTTTTAAACTTAATTCCTTGTTTCACCAAAAGTTTTCCTAAACTCATTTATCAAAGTTTTCTACCAACACTCTAAAATACTAAAGTCTAGATAAGTTTTTCAAAATTAACTTATAAGATCATTGATATTATTCTTTTAAAGTGGATCTAATTTTAGAAAAATTTTAGAACATATAACCATGAAATATTTAGAAAAACTATGTTTTCCAAACCATTAATAAAGTTATAGGAATTTAAAAAGATTAAAATTACTTTTGAAAATTTAAGAAATGGAGTTAAAAGAAGGAGATGCTCACTTATAGTAAGAAATTTTCCTAACAAAACTAATTTCTTTCAAAGTCTTAGCTTTTCTCACTTTCAAGACACATTGTTTTACAAGATCATTGTTGAGACAACACCATTAAATTCATGCATATAGTTTGAGTATATATATATATATTCAAAGGATTTTTTTAACCATACAATTATCTTTATTTTTATATAAAAGCTCTTGAATGAAGAAAAGTTTGAAACTTAAGTTTTGAAATTAGGATTTTCGTATCAAATCTGTATGTTACTATTTCGAGACCCAAATAAAATTTTTTGATAAAAATAACCTTAGAAATAGATAGATCTTTTTGAGTAGGTAGAAATTGGTATATAATATGCAAAATTCCGAGTTAAAATAAGCAAGTTATGGCCATTTTAAGTTAGGATTTTCATTCATACGATTTTGACGAATTCAATAAGATGGATTAGAGAAATTGAGTAGATCTTGGATGAAATACTCACTTCGGGTATTTCTTTTGTTTAGGTGTTGAGGATCAAGATCTTCTCTTCCCCGAGGATTACTTCGACTCCTAGAAGAACGCTATGGACGAGTGAGTTTCCTTTACGTTTATGTATTTGCGCATGTGCCTGTAGAATAGAGCACTAGATGTTAGGAAAAGATAAAATTGATATGCATGTGGGATATCTTGGGAATTATGTATGTGAATTGTTATATGCAATCAATAAATGATAAGTATATTGAAACCCGATCTGTGATTGATATAATTGTTTCTATGTATGTATTTGTAAACCCCGGGAATTCTCAGTAGCTAGAAAACCCCAGGAGTTGGAGACGAAACCCTAATCCGATCAGATTGAGTTTAGTGAATGAGCCTAGGAACCCTAAATCCGGCTTTCCTTCGGTTTCATAGTAAAATAAATATTGGAGTAATGAATTTGAATTGTTGTTCCAAAGTACATTTCAAACCTTTGAAAGTTTTAAATTCGGGAATTTTTCAATTCCGGGCCTTCCCGAGCCCAATTACGGAAAAGCGTGCCCCGGGCCACGGATTCAGAAAAATATTCCGGAATATTCATTAGAACCGTAATTTTATAAGGATTCCAAAAATATCAATTTCATAATTTTCCGAGCTATAAAGATTACAGTTATAGCTTTTCCCGTGTTTTCGGAACAACCGGTAAAGTAGATGTCTTGTCTACTATTCACAAGTACAACCTACACTACACACTACCCATACCCTATTCTTACATCCTTACAACTACTCATTTCAATTTTCTTTTCCAAGAAATTTGTCTTTTAATAATTATTACATTTATTACATTTATTCATTTACTAAATTACAAAATCAAATTTTAAACACACACACACACACACAAAGGGCCGGCGCCCCTCCCTCTTATTTCCCCTCAATTGTATTATTTTTACTTCTTTTATTAACTAAACCCTAAATCACTTAGTATATATACTAAATGTTCTCTCTCTCTCTTCATTTTCTTCTCATTTTAACTTTTGAAAAAGAGAAAAACTCTCTTCTTTTTCCCTTTGTGCCGTGAGCTTCTTCCTCTCCCCATCTTCACTTTCCAACTTTGCTTCTTCTCTTTTTCACTTCAAGACTCCATTGGTATGTGTATGTAAGCCTTGTTTCTTCCTATTCTTGTAATGGCAAAGGTATACCTTGTGTATTTCCTCATCAAAACCCTATGATGCTCATGCTAGGGACATGGAGATGCATGAACAAGGATGTCAAGCCATCACAAGACATGGATCTAGTGTTTAGATGCATTTTGTTAAGATTTCATGTTGTTCATGCAATAAAGTAATGACCTTGTATTTATGTTGATGTTCATGCCATGAGATTCATGTTATATACATCATATAGTAGATCTAAGGTTTAGACATCCACCACTTTATGTACATGCATGATCATAGGTTCATTTTTGTTTATGTGCTTTATTGATCATAAAAATGAGGTCTTGTTCATGTATAGGGATGCTAGATAGTATATCTCCACATATAGATGGCAAGAACATTGAAAAAGGAAGGACTTTGTTAGATATGGAAAGTTGAAAATTCGGATGAAATGGAAACCCTACCCTAAAGACCTCCAAAATCAATTTTAAACTTGTATTTCATAAGAAAAATGAAGGGTGTGTGTAATAGACATGTTGAAGGAACTATTTTCATGAGTTTAGATGAGCTAGCATAATAAAAATAAGAAAAACAAGGGGTAAAGTTGAGTGGAAAGTGTTGGCTTTAATTGTGTAGTCAAATTCGTAACTTTGTGTAATGCCTAAATAAACACTTAGTATTTAAGTCTAAAATGAATGTTTTATAAGCTAAATGAAGTCCTTAGATAATGTATACATTGAAGCCCCAATTTTTAATGCATTAGACTAGATTTCCCTTAAGAAAAATGTAAGAAAAGAAAATTTGGAAAATTCGGATTTTTACAATTAGCTTATTTGAAAACATGTTTACCAAATGAAAAATGTGAATTTTTGTGCATGAATGGAGGCCATGACTATTATAGACTTTGAGAACCTATTTTTTTTGTCAAATAATAAGTAGATTACAAGATTAAAAACCAAAGAAACCCTAAGGAGTATAAAGTGGGAAATTAACTTCTTAGAATTAGCCTTTATGAAACTTTCCCCAAAACTTAGGAGTTCCTAAAAAATTATTACTACAAAATTATCATGACCATACACAAGTTGAGTTCATTACATGGCATACACATTAGTAGTTCATTCCCATATCATTCATGCATGAATCAACATTTAAGAATACTTTTTATCAAAGACAAAGCAAATTTTCGAGATTGGGTCAATTGCGGGACAGAACTGATCCCACTGGTCCGTGACCCTATTATTTTCAAAACTTGGATTTAATACTTGAATTAGATAGATCTTTCGAAGTAGATGAAGATCGATATGAAGTTTGCGAAATTCCGAGTTAAAATGACCAAGTTATGGCCGTTTTAAGTCGGAACTTCCAAAAATAGCGAGAAATCCGAATTCAACTAGTCTAGAAGTATAGTTTGATTTAATTACATAATGAGAATCTCATAGGGATTATTCTTGATTGGTAGGTGATTCCGAGCAGGACGACTCTCTACCACCCGATTACTATTATTAAGGAGTTTGGTGACCCATGGCCGAGTGAGTTACTTCCACTCTCAATTAATGCTTGTGAATGTAATGTAGTGGCACTAGTGATGTAGGCAAAGATAAAAGGAATTGTACAAGCATGATGGGTATGTGGGAATTATTTATGTTGTGAATTGTTGATATGTGAAATGGAACTTAAGGCATATCGAAAGCGGGTGTTAAGATATTGATTCTTTTATTTGAATCATATGATGAATGTCTGCGTATACTTGTTGGTCACTTAAAAGAATCGAATTAATGACTATTCGACTCCGACTATAAACTGAGTTCATTCATGTCACAATGGGGTTGGAGCATTTGCATTGGTTGGTTTTTCGTGACCCATAAAACGAATGTGAGGTTAATCGTGATCCATAAAATGAATGTGAGGTTAATCGTGATCCATAAAACGAATGTGAGGTTAATCGTGATCCATAAAACGAATGTGAGGTTAATCGTGATCCATAAAACGAGCTTTTAATCAGTTGACCGTGAGCTTAAACGGCGTCGTACCGCAGGATTCGTTAATCTGCTAACCCGGGATGGAGGGCACAAGTCCATCCACATATGATTTCCGGTTGGTCATATGTTTGATGATTTCATTTGTATGGTGCATGCACTTGCTTGAATAATCACTTGTTTGAATGACTGTATCTAATTGCGTTATGGAAATATTACTCACTAAGCTAGTTAGCTTACGCCCCGATAGTGTTTATCTCTTGCAGCATGAGTTTATATGGCTTAGGCCAAGACAAGCCACAGCGCAGGTACCGGAGATAGGAGTTTCCCATAGAAGTTTGATTCATTTCTTTTGTATAGACTTCCATTGGAAACTAAGGACTCTGGATGACTGTAATAGACTGTTATTCTTTTGCGGGGGAATGCCCCTTAGATTTTGTAAACCTTAAAAATTTATGCGTTTTGATTTATTATCTATGGCTAATGAATGCCTTGTTAAACTGTTAAACTCCATTTGTTGAAGCATTCTATTGTCGTAAGGGAACGCTTTACATCTACTTAAGACTTCCGAAGGCCCTGGTTAGGGAACTCGAGAGTCTTACTTAGTATGTGGCGGACTGTTACGTTTAGGATACCCTACGGGCGTGACAGTATTGCCATGTGTGTAATTATTACCTGATCGCTTTAAATGATTTAATGTCATATTGGATTTCCCATATAATAAATTGCTCATGCATATCACTTAGAATATCATTTCCAAATTTTGCTACTACTCCTCAGCGTGGGACCGGAAAGGTAAGCTGCCTAGCTACATCTTGAGGGTTAGGACGTTCGAGAAATACGGCCTTAAGGTGTAGCCGAGTCGGATTTATTGTCACGCCCCAATGGGTAACCTAAACGTGACAGTCCGCCACACTCAATATTAAAGCTTAAGTATGACAACCTTAGCCATTCCCAAAAGCTTTTCTATTAAGTGTAAGGCGTACTTTCACAACTTTAGAGGACCATATATGGAATTATGAAGCTTAAAATGATATAATTAACACATTAAGAAAAGAGGATTCATAATAATCATTCACTTATAACAATGATCCTTACAAACTTAGGGATACTTCCCGTGATTACTAATCTGTTACAAGAATATTTGTACATCATTTCTAATACTAAACTTCATCTAGAATTTCCTTTATTCAAAAAGAAATTACTTGCCCACAGGGTCCCCATGGCCTTAACCATAAGTAGGGAAACTGCAAAAGATATCTATGGGGGTATAAGCTAACAGGCTTAGTGATAATTATTTTCATAAATAACTTCTTGTAACAAAGTTTCAAACAAGTTAATTAAGCAAACAAATGGGATGCAACATACACGTGGGCAAACAAGGCATATAGTTTTCCGGGAACTATATGTTGAATGGATTTGCGCCCTTCATTCGGGGTTTGGTGATACATAACCTCAAATCAAGTAGTTTTAATTAAAAAGTTTTTATGTTCGCGAGCACTCATCGCTAAGCATTCCGAATCTACTTGAGTTGACCTTGCTTTCGGATTTTCCGTCAAGCATTTCCCTTAAGCCGCCAAGCAATCGCTTTCGGATCTTCCGCCAAGTGTTGCTTTCGACATGAGCTTACTATCCTTCTCACCCAAGGATAATAACCCAAAATGCAATGTGACTCACTTCGTGGTATGCATGAATCCATTTATTTGTAATACCATAACATTATTATTATCAAGTTTAAGGTGATCAAGGCATTTCATACAAAGCAAGTATTATACTAAAACAGGCAATTTAAATCAATTCTGGCTTCAATATTCTTAGGATTCTTTCAAAGAATTATTTCCATACATAACCATTTATCTTTTCTTAGCTTCTAGTGCAACTGATTTACAAGCACAACAAGTATAGCATTTAAAGGAAATAAACTCACGATGCCATGTCGACTATTCCTCTAAACGGATGAGTCGTTCACACACTCCACTTAACCGTAATAATCTTCGAGATAAATGAATCCTTCCTTGGGGTCACCTAGCCAAAGGAAATACCCACAATGAGTATTTCTTGATGATTTTCTTGGATTTTGACAAAACCATGTCAAAAGAACATTAAAGTTCATATAAAGGAATGTTCCAACTTAAAATGGCCATAACTTGGTCATTTTAACTCGGAATCGCACATATAATATACCGATTTCTACTTACTCAAAAATATTTACCCATTTCAAAAATTATTTTTAACAAAAAAGGTCATATAGGCTCCAAAACAGTGGCGACAAAATTCACCACGGATTTTCCAACACAAAACAACTTTGGTTCAAGAAATCAAAATTTGTTTGATAAATACTTAGTTATTTATATAGTTGAAAAATTCTCTTTTTATGGTAACTTAGCTCATATTCATTCATGCTCAAGTGTTTATTGTCCATTTATTTTACTTAAGTAAAATCATGTCGGTTTTGGAGTTGTTTTAAAATATAGTTTACAAAAATTTCATGTTTGTAAACTCCTTGAAATGACTATTTTGTTTCTTTTATTTTACAAAAATGTTTTATGTTGGCTTATATATATATATATATATATATATCCAACTTTTTGAAAATAAATTTTCTTCCTTCTAAGTTTTCTATACTAATACTATTTTGGAGTTTTTAGAAAATACACTATTATTCCTATTCATTTTTCTTGTACAAATTCCTTTGTCTATTTATTTGCAAAAATCTCTATTGAACAATTCTCATCCCTTCCTTATGTTTTATGTTTTTCATAGAAATCATCCATGCATAAAAATTTGTTTTCAGAAACAAAGTGGAACAATATGTGACTTAAGAAACTTTTTATAGTAAAAGTAGTTTCTAAAATTTTAGTGGTTTCTTCTTGTAACTTGAAAAGAGATAACTTTATTTTTGTTTTTAAACCATAGATTTTCTACTTTACATAAACTTGTTCCTAAATGTCGAAATCTCCTTTTCGTCAATCATTTTTAGAACTTAAAATTTTGGATAACAATTTAAATGAACATGAATTATGAGAAAAATAATAGCAAGCAAAATAACATAAGTAATAAAGTCAAGTATTGGAGTCTTAATTTTTTCAAGGCTCTCGGGACTAAAAAGTAGACTAGTCCCAAAATAAAATAAAATGAAGAAAGAAAAACTTGTTTTGACTTGATGAGGACAAGTCTAAGACTAGAGACTAGTCTTAAAATAATAAGGAATAAATAAATAAATTGCTATGCATGAAATAAATAAATTGCAAGTGAGCTTATATGCTCTAAAGAATATGTACTTATATATATAATAATAATAATAATACTTAGATATATTAACAATAATATGAACAAAAATAATAACATAGACATAAATAGATTTTTATGAATAAGAACAATACATGAGCATAATGTAGCTTCCAAACTTGTAGTTTTTGGAAACTCACACTATGGTCATGTAAAGTTACATGACATGAAGAAGAAGAAAATAATAGAAGGTGGTTACCTAAAGAAGACTTTGGTATGGTTATGTGGTTATGGGTTTTAGTTGTAGGTAGAAGTTGTTGTGGAATTATTTTGAGAGAGTTTTGGGATGGTATTTTGAGAGAGTTTTGAGAGGAGAAATTGAGAGAGTTTTGGGAGGAGAAATTGAGAGAGTTTTGGTAAGAAATTTGTGTGTAGTGAATGTGCGAAAGAAGTGAAAGAGGAGGGGGGTATTTATAGGAAAATGTAAAGTGACTTTTGTGTGATTAAAATAAACAAAAATCGAAACAAAATTGAGGGGAGAGGGACAAGGGGGCGCCGGCCACATGCATGGGAGGGGGAGAAAGATTTTATTTTTTTGATTTTTGATAAATGAAAGATGTAATATGTATATATGTGAAATAAAGTTATAGGAAAGGTAAAAAGTAAAGGTTATAGGTTATAAAGTGTGTAAGAGTAGGTGTAAGAAAAAGTAGAGATAAAAGAATAATGTAGAATAGTAATGAATAGTGTAATATAAAGTAGATATGACTAATAAAGTACCGGTAGTAAGAAAATACGCGTATAATAGCTATATCTGTTATTTTTAGCTATCGAAAAATTACGAAATTGATATTTTTGAAAACCTTGTATTTTTACGAGTCTAACGGTGTATTCGGAATATTTTTACTATTCTGGGGTTCCGGACATGTTTTTTAAGAACTGTGTCCGATCGGGTTCAAAGGACACCCGAGATTCGCAAAACTGATATTTTTATATAACCTATAGCTATTACGAACTATTCTAGCTAATTATTCTAACTTCGTTTTCTAAGGCCAAAGAAAACGGCGATGCCGGACTTAAGCGGTTACGGTAAACTAGGGTTTTGTTGACTTTGGAAATCCAGTTGATTTCTGGTTTAGGGTTTTAAGCTAAACCAATTCCAAAAATTTGGGGGTTTACATCGATCGCTTTGAGTATGGAAAGCCCGAAGACTAGTAGTATGATTCGTTGGAACCCCAAGACGCACACAAACTTTTAAGGAGATCGTTCGGGGCCTAGTTCAAAGCATTCCTTAACCACCAATGGAGAGGTAAATCTATCATACATATGAAACCGGATAGTCGTATGTAATGTTTGATCATATTGTTGTTGCATTTCATATACTTGTTTAATAAACGTGGTTGATTGCTTGTTATGAGTACTTTTACGTAAGGAATATCTCATTAAGCAAGTTATGCTTATACCCCTATAGACTTTTGATATTGTAGGATTATCTTTTTGCACCCAAGACCATCTTGACTCCCCGAGTAGAATCCTTGTTTTGTGAAGCTTTTGGAGGAATTCTATTTTGAAGTCTTAGAGTAGATTTCTTCTAAAATCTTCTAGCTTTAGTTAATTTATCTTTAGTAAAACCATGTTGTTATGGAAATTATCGGGGGAATGCCCCTTAGAAGTTGTAAGACTTTATGTTTTAATAAATTATATTAAGTGTTATTTTGCATGTTCCACTGCCAATATCTTAAAATGCATTACTTCATCGGTCTCCTCTTGATGTGAATGTACGCCTTGTATTGATATGTAAGCTTTCGAGTGACTGAGGTAGTCATTCTTAAGTTTTAATATTATGTACGGCGGGCTGTCACGTTTAGGGTACCCATTGGGGCGCGACAGTTTAAGTTGGTATCGGAGCATCAAGATTAGGAAGAGAAACAGTAGGTTAAAGTAGAAGTCTTAGAGATAAGATAAGTTTAAGATTAAGCCATAAGACTTTTAGGAAGAATCCTAAAATTATAGAAAGTGGGGATGTATGGGAAATCACATGTTTTATGACCATACCTAAGATATGTAGATGGCCCTAGAAACTAGTTTATACCCTTAAGAAGAATAGGTGGATTTCTAAACCGTTTTAAGCCTTAAGAAAGCACAACTCTCCTAAGTTGTAGCTAGTAAGAAAATAAATTAACTTGCTTTTTGTTAAAGAAACTAAAAGAACAATATGCTTACGTAAAAGACTATACAACCAACCTTAGTAACGTCAGAAACGAGCCTCGTACATCATCAAGGGATCAAAAGAAAGGATATTCTTTCAAGAAATCGAAGGCGACAAGAAGGCGAAACCAAGCCCGGATTCCCTCCAATCTCAACAGAAGGATCGAGAAAAGAAGTAAGGAGCCATGATGACAAGAAAGCGTCACGTTCACCCAAGACTTAACACTTTACAATTAATTCGCAACTAATTAAAAGATGTAGTAAAGTGTTTGACAAATAAAAGTGACCTAATCATTTCTTAATAATGTAATTCTTTTGTTTTCATGGCATTTATATTATTTTTGTGAGTAAGATGCATGATTTTGATTTCTTACCATGTGATTTCTTTAAATTATATTTGAATTTCGTAATTTGTTATTAAGCTCCTATCAATTCCTATTTTGCAAATTTATTTCCTTAGGTTTTGAATTTTGATTTAAATTTTCGGTCTTTCTATTTGAGATTTCCGTGATTTTTGTAAACATTAGTATAGAGCGTAAAATAGAAACTAAAATCTGAACGAACGATTAAACAACCGTCCAAGAAGACGTAAGAATAGAGAACAACGAGATTCCAACAACGTACCAGCTGAACAAAGAGTATGTCCACGTAACCAACCGGAGAATTACCCTGCTCCTGCCCCGAACCAGCAAAATTATATTACTATCGCCCTTGGACAGATGAACCAGTTGTTGACTATTTTGATTCAACAACAAAATTAAAATAATCCAGCTCTTGCTCCACCTCAGAATGCTCCTAAAGCTACGGTAGAAGCACCCGACGAACAGTCGCATGCCGCGCCATTTCCACCACCACCACCGCCATCGCCGAGACCATACCGAAACTTGCTTGCCGATTTCATCAAAAGTAACAGCTAGTTCAATGGAGCCTTTGGAAAACCAGCTGAGGCTGAAGACTAGTTGGCCCAAATCGAGAGATCGTTTGATGCTTATGAGATACCCCACAATTTAAGAGTCAGTTTTGGGACATTCATGTTGAAATTTAATGCCCGAATATGGTGGAAATCGAAGAAAGCGAGAATTGCCTGCTCCAGTTACTTGGGATATGTTTCGAGAAGAGTTCTTGGAGAACTATTTTCCAGGGAGTCTCAGAGTTTGGTATAGTGCCAACTTCTTGAATATTTTTCAAAGGGGGAGAACCATCGAACAGTTCGAAACTGAGTTCAGTGGCTTGTTACAATATACTCCTGAATCCTATAAGCATAGTGAGGAGTTAAAGAGACAAGTTTTGTTGAATGGATTAGATGAGGACCTAAAGCTTCGTTTGGTGGAGTTTGATATTAGAAGATATAAGGGGCTAGTGGAAAATGCTCGAATTATAGAAGGAGCCAAAAAGATGAAAACAAAAGCTCCGGAGAAGAAAGTGTTTGTGTTTGGAAAGAAACCTTATGAAGGATCAAGTTCTAGATTCAATAAGAGGTATAAGTCCTTTGGAAGTTGTAAAGACCCGATCCTCTAAATCCCGAGATTTAAGTACCGAATCCCCAACCACATATAACGTTTTCACATTATATGTAAGGTTGTCCTAAAACTAACAGTTTATGAAAATTGTTTGATCAAATCACTATACTTTGTAAAGAACTTTTTAAATAAACAAGATTGCTAACATAAGCAATCTATACATAATTTACATCAAATAAACATCGTTTAGTGCCAATACATGACACTACAAAAATTACATGTTTTCTCAAACATGAAAATCCTAAAGGATCTTAAGGTCATTACAAAAAGAAATTGGCTTAACTAGCAAGCCTTCTATACATAGCTTGTCCTTAGCAAAAAGTCTTCTAAAAGCCCGGGTATCGGATCCTATTCATCCTACTCGTCCAGAAATCTTTCGAAATCGGACCCATAGCCCAAGTCATCGTAATTACTCGTCTCCAATACCTGCAAAGCAGCAAAAGTGAGCCAAGGCCCAGTACACAATAACCAATGCATAACAAGTCATCCAATTGATGTAATGCATCATAGAACAAGTGGTTATCTTTATTACATTTTCTTTCACAAATCAACAAGAGGGTATTCAAACCCCGGTCACACTTTAGGAATCCAGGGATCCTGAGTAACAGTAGCTGCTCAGGGGGTTGATATAAGCAGTCCGAATACTTATATCTCCTATATCTATTTCATGAAGATAATAGCTTCATATAGGGTTTAAAAGCCGTTGCCCGACTCTACTTAAACTCAGTCCATAACATGAGCCTAGTTCACAAGTTCCCATAAACCTTGAACTAAATCATGGTATTTCCTCCTAAGTTTAAGCAAACGTTACATAGATACAATTCCCCCCTATCAGCTACCCACTTAACCAAAAGAATCGCTATTGCATCATAGCGCACCATTGCATCATGGTAAAGTCATTGCATCATGACTTGGTTAAGCGCCTAGCTAACATGTCATTGCATCATGACAGGTTTGCTGCTCCTCGAACCAGATTAAACAGCGTAATAGACATCCAATTCATTCAATTGTTAAGCCGAATCAATTTAGGTCAAATTAGAAATGTCTAGTCCTAGCAAACATCAAACAAGTTATTGCGTACCTGAACCCGTTAGTATAGTACTAGGATCTCTCGGTGAAGAACTAACCGAAGAATCCTTAACTGTAATAGAAATACCACAATAATCAATAAATCAACAATTATAGATTTCATTCTCACAACTATACACATATTATATTCATATATCACAATTAATCAAAGACATCCAATTCATTAATTACAAAGTCACGAATAAGCATTTAAACGTCCTAATATATTCTAAATCGCTTAATAAAAACTCAAATGCTCAAATAACAAACTTTGGAAATTTTTAGAAAAAGTTCTTAAAATTCAAATGCGCAGGGGATACGCCGGTACTCAACGCCGGCGGCGTTGAGCCGATGTTCAATGTTCTGAAAATGTACACTGCCAACGCTGGCAGCGTTCAAGGGTGCGCCGTCAGCCTTTGTATCCTACGCCGGCGGCCTTAAGCCGGCGTAGAATCCAAAACCAAAGTTTTCAAAAACATCCAGAGAGGTGTAAGCCGGCGGCGTTAATTCCCAGCAGCCAGCGTACATTATGGAAGAAGGAACGATGGATTACTTTCTTAGCGAAAGCCGGCGGCGTTCAGTCGGCTTTAAGAAATTTGATTATGTGGGCTTTCTATACCGCCTCTACGCCGGCGGCGTAGAATCCCTAGATGCCGGCGTACGTTTTAAAAATAAGCTTAAACGTGAGAATTCAAATCCCCTGTTTTTCAACTTTGAAAATTACATCTTAAACACTTCAAAACTTCCTCCACTACACTTCCAACTTCATATACTCACTCCTACATACACTACTCAATCCTATCAACTTAAAAACAAGAATTCAACACAATAAACACTTCAACTCCACATCAAACCAATCTAGGTTTCTCTACACAATTTCTCTTCATTTACTCCCCACACTTCATATCACTTCAACCATGCATGCACAAACTCACATACTCATATAACTCATTCATAACTCATACAAAGCATGAACAAACAATTTGACCAACATTGAACTTTAATTCATCAATAACCCTACAACTACTACAAGAAAGGGAAACAAAACAATAATCACAATTAAATCCACTCACATGTAAATGCTTTGCCTTGGAGAAAGCTTGTTTTCCAAAGCTTGCTATTGCCCTTAATTTAAGCTTGAAATTGGAAATGGAGAGGAAATGGAAGAAGAAAAGAAAAGGAAGAAGAAAAGGAAAATTCGGATAAAATTTGAGCTGCCCAAAAAGTAGTCAAATTAACTTAATTTTGACTTTAACACATTCCAAATTTACCCCTTAATGCATATATTAACTTAGGTTGCATTTGGCTTTAATTTGGTCTCATTTAGGGCATAAATGCTACTTAATTACAAGAAACTCAATCAACTAACTTAAGTGAAATTATGTTGATTTATTAATCTAACTTAACTTAACATCTTAATGTGCAAAAGACAACATTAATAATTTCATTACACACATTAATGCATATAAACAAAATATTAATGTCAACATATACACATACAAATCATATATCTTAACTACTAACAACATAACCATGCTCATTCAATTCAACATTTAAAATAAATACTTAAACACATGGAATTTGAATAAAATTAAATCTAGGTCATTTCATTCTTCCCTTCTTCAAGAAGTTTCGTCCCCGAAACTTAACTCACCTTCTTACTCAAAAAGTTCCGGATATTTCTGTCTCATTGCACTCGCTACTTCCCAAACCGCTTCTCTCTCTCGATTGGTTACTCCATTGGACCTTTACCATTGGTATGACTTTATTCCTCAATTCTTTGTCCATTTTTCCCAAAATTCTAATTGGCTTTTCTTCAGTAGTCAAGTCTGGTAGTATCTCTGGTTGATTGGTATCCAATATTGCATCGGAATCGGATATACACTTTCTAAGCTGAGATACATGAAAAACGTTATGAACGCCTGACAAACTTGGTGGTAACGCCAATCTATAAGCCAATGGCCGATCCTTTCCAATATTTCATATGGCCCAATGTATCTTGGATTCAATTTACTCCTCACACCAAATCTGAAAACTCCTTTAGTCGGGGATATCTTGAGAAACACATGATCTCCAAGTTCAAACTCCAAAGGTCTTCTTCTCAAATCGGCATAACTTTTATATCGGTCTTGAGCAGCTTTCAATCTCTGTTTGATCATTTGAATCTTATCAACGCTTGTTGTACCAAATCGGGTCCAATCAATACTCTCTCGCCCACTTCATCCCAATGCAAAGGAGATCTACATTTTCTTCCATATAACGCTTCATACGGAGCCATCTGAATCGATGCTTGATAACTATTATTGTAAGCGAATTCAACTAAAGGTAAGTGTTCATCCCAATTCTTTCCAAAATCCAATGCACAAGCTCTAAGCATATCTTCAAGAATTTGAATTGTCCTTTCCGATTGCCCGTCAGTTTGTGGATGAAAAGCTGTACTAAATTGTAACTTTGTTCCAAGAGCTTCATGAAGACTTTTCCAGAATCGACTGACAAATCTCGTATCTCTATCCGAAGTAATGGTCATTGGTATACCATGTAATCTCACTATCTCTCGATGTAAATCTGAGCCAATTTTCAAGTGAATACCCGACTCTCAGTGGAATGAAATGTGACGATTTCGTGAGTCGATCCACATGATCCAAATCATTCATTCTTGGCTACTGTCTTTGGTAAAGCCGTCACAAAATCCATAGTTATCTCATCCCATTTCCATTCCGGAATCTTCAATGGTTGCAATTCTCCTCCAGGCCGTTGATGCTCGATCTTCACTTGTTGACATACCAAACACTTAGAAACAAATCTTGCAATGTCCTTCTTCATTCCTTCCCACCAAAAATGTCGCTTCAAGTCTCGATACATCTTCGTGTTTCCCGGATGAATTGAATATGAGGAGGAATGCGCTTCCTTCATAATTTGATGTCTCAAATCATAGATCTCGGTACATAAATTCTATCTTTGAATCTGATAATTCCTTATCATCAATTCTCATCTCTTTTCTCCTCTTTTACCTATCTTTTTTCAACTTCTGGCTTCGGTTCTTCAAGTTGTCCTTGCTTGATTTGATCCAGAATCGTTGGTTGCAATGATAAACTTGCTAGCATAAGTCCATTTTCCATAGCTATCTCAATATTCATCCTTTGAAGATCTTCTTGTAATTCCCATTGATAGTAACCAAGATTCCACATTCATCGATTTCTTTCTACTGAGCGCATCGGCTACCACATTAGCTTTTCCCGGGTGATATAAAATTTCAACATCGTAATCTTTAATTAATTCCAACCACCTTCGTTGCGCATGTTCAATTCCTTTTGAGTGAAAATGTATTTCAAACTCTTATGATCCGTGAATATCTTACACTTTTCACCAAACAGATAATGTCTCCAAAGCTTCAATGCTAATACCACTGCGGCTAGCTCGAGATCATGAATTGGGTAATTCCTCTCATGGGACTTCAATTGTCTTGAGGCATAAGCTATGACTCGATTATCTTGCATCAAACACATCCGAGTCCTTGAAGTGAAGCATCACTATAAATTACAAACTCTTCTCCACTAATTGGTAATGCCAAAATCGGTGCAGAAATCAATCGTTCCTTCAGCTCAAGAAAACTCCGATCACAATCTTCATCCCAATCAAACTTCACATATTTTCGTCAACTTAGTTAATGGTGAAGCGATTTTGGAAAAACCTTGTACAAATCTTCTATAATAGCTTGCCAACCCCAGAAAACTTCGCACTTCCGTGACACTTGTCGGTGGTGGCCAGTCCAATACCGCTCTAATCTTCTCCGGATCAACAGATATTCCTTCCTTTGTAATGATATGTCCCAAGAATGCAACTTCTCTCAACCAAAACTTGCACTTGCTAAATTTAGCATAAAGCTTCCTCTCTCTCAATCTTTGCAATACAAGTCTCAAATGTTTCTCATGGTCTTCCACATTCTTTGAATATACCAATATATCATCAATGAAGACTATCACAAATTGATCCAAATAATCCTTAAATACCCTATTCATCAAATCCATAAAAGCAGCAGGGGCATTTGTTAAACCGAAAGGCATAACCATAAACTCAAAATGTCCATATCTTGTTCTGAAAGCCGTCTTGGATATATCTTGTTGCTTAATCTTGAGTTGATGATATCCGGATCTCAAATCTATCTTGGAAAACAATGCCGCATCTCTCAGTTGATCAAATAAATCATCAATTCGAGGAAGTGGATACTTGTTCTTGATTGTCACTTGATTCAATTCTCTATAGTCTATACACATCCTTAGACTTCCATCTTTCTTCTTAACAAATAATACCGGAGCACCCCAAGGAGAAATACTTGGACGATAAACCCGAGGTGTTGCAATTCTTCCAACTGACTTTTCAATTCTTTCAACTCAGCCGGAGCCATACGATACGGAGCTTTAGAAATAGGTGTAGTTCCAGGTATCAAATCAATCCCAAAATCAATCTCCCTATCCGGTGGCAAACCGGGTAATTCATCAGGAAAAACATCAACAAATTCCCTTACTACTGGCACCATATCAACTCGGAGTTCTTCACTACCCATTGTAGTTCCCATATCCTTCTCCCACAATTCCATAGAATACATACTTCCGGTCTCCTTCTTTCCAACACATGAAGTCTTCTACCTTCCAATCAAAACTCACTTCCGCTTTACTACAATCTATTGTCGCTTTGTAAAGATTCAACCAATTCATTCCAAGAATAACATCAAAATCAATTAAAGGTAGAACTAACATATCTATTGGCATGCTTTCATCAGAAATCACAACATCAACATTCTACATACACATGGCTCTTTGGATTGCACACCAAAAGGAGTATTCACACTCATCACTCTATCATACAACACTTCAGAAGAAAACCACACTCATTCACAAAGCTTTCAGCAATACATGCATGAGTAGCACCAGTATCAATTAAAGTATATGCAGGATGTCTTGCAATCTGTATTATACCTGCCAGTGTATCAACCGAAGGAGCTTTCTCACATTGTTGCAAAGCAAACACCGCTGTCATTCCCTTTCCAAAGTTCGGTCCTTCATTCCTCGGCTTTTCTTTACAATTTGCCACATGATGACCCCTTTGTTGACAATGAGCACAAAAGATGGGCTTCAATTTAGGATCAGGACAATCAGAAGCTTTATGACCAACTTTCCCACATGCAAAACAAGCTCCAGGAGTCCATTTACATTGAAACGATTCATGAGGCCCAAAACATATAGGGCATCGCCTATCAAATGGAATGGATGGCATAGGAGTCTTCACCACTTGTCCCGAGCTTGGTTTCTTACCCAAATATGGTCGCTTGCCTTTGTTAACATTACCAAACCTTGAATAAGGAGTGTAGGATGTCACCGATCTCTTGCCCATAAATGTCGCACGTCTATCCCTCTGAGCTTTATTTTCATTATTAATTTGTTCCACTAACTTTGCCTTGATTACTGTTTCGACAGTGTTGATAATTGAAACTTCTTAACCTCACTCTTAATCTCCATGTTCAAGCCATCTTGGAACTTTTGAACCTTCATGCTCTCATCATTGTAACTTGTACCCGCAAATCGAAGCAATCTGCAATATTCTGCATGATATTCTTCAACAGTTTTATTTCCCTGCCTTAGACTCAACCAACTCGATATCATTTGTTCCCGCACTGTGGATGGAATGTATTGCAAGAAAAAGGCTTCCTTAATCTGTTCCATGGTATCGGTCTCACATATCCTTCACTATTCAATCTCCACCAATTATATGCATCTCCCTTCAACATATATATAGCCAAATCAACTTTCTATGCTCAGGCACTTCACAAGCTGCAAACGCTTTTCTAGCTCCACTATCCAACCTTCCGTTCGAGTCGGATCCAAAACAGTTCCATCAAAATCAGGTACCAGTCTAACAAAATCATGCAACTTGACTTGTTCGTTCCGGTCTCCCATTGGTACTTGTGGCTCTTCTCTCACAGTTGGTGGATGATATTGCTGCATAAATTGTTGTTGTTGTTGATACATCATTTGTTGGTACTGCTGAACTATTGCAAACATATCCCGAAACATAGTGAGCACATTATTCGGATCTCCGTAGGCATCTGAGGCATAGCTGGATATGCTGGCATTTGAGGAGGCTGTGGATTCGGTGCAGTAGAAGCCGAAGCCGGTGATGGAGTCGAAGTAGAAGCTGGAATACTAGCTGATGCAGAAGCTGAAATAGTAGACTGAGAAGGAGGTGGCATACTTTCTCTTTCCGAAGATTGTCGGGTTACTCTTCGTGACCTATCCATCTTTTAAACAAACATGCAACATGTATGACATATAATAATTTTACAAGGTCAAATCAATATCAAAACAATTAATAAACCAATTAGACAATTAAACATAAAACTTAATATAAACAAGTCCTATATATGTCTAACTAACTCACCGCTAAGGTCAAGTCACCACTATTTAATCAAACAATTTCATAAACAAGGCTCTGATACCATCTGTAAAGACCCGATCCTCTAAATCCCGAGACTTAGAGTACCGAATCCCCAACCACATATAACGTTTTCACATTATATGTAAGGTTGTCCTAAAACTAACAGTTTATGAAAATTGTTTGATCAAATCACTACTTTGTAAAGAACTTTTAAATAAAACAAGATTGCTAACAAAAGCAATCTATACATATATTTACATCAAATAAACATCGTTTGTGCAATACATGACACTACAAAAATTACATGTTTTCTCAAAACATGAAATCCTAAAGGATCTTAAGGTCATTACAAAAGAATTGGCTTAACTAACAAGCCTTCTATACATAGCTTGTCCTTAGCAAAAAGTCTTCTAAAAGTCCCGGGTATCGGATCCTATTCATCCCACTCGTCCAGAAATCTTTCGAAATCGGACCCATAGCCCAAGTCATCGTAATACTCGTCTCCAATACCTGCAAAGCAGCAAAAGTGAGCCAGAGGCCCAGTACACAATAACCAATGCATAACAAGTCATCCAATTGATGTAATGCATCATAGAACAAGTGGTTATCTTTATTACATTTTTTCACAAATCAACAAGAGGGTATTCAAACCCCGGTCACACTTCGGGAATCCAGGGATCCTGAGTAACAGCAGCTGCTCAGGGGGTTGATATAAGCAGTCCGAATACTTATATCTCCTATATCTATTTCATGAAGATAATAGCTTCATCTAGGGTTTAAAAGCCGTTGCCCGACTCTACTTAAACTCAGTCCATAACATGAGCCTAGTTCACAAGTTCCCATAAACCTTGAACTAAATCATGGTATTTCCCCCTAAGTTTAAGCAAACGTTACACAGATACAATTCCCCCTATCGGCTACCCACTTAACCAAAAGAATCGCTATTGCATCATAGCGTACCATTGCATCATGGTAAAGTCATTGCATCATGACTTGGTTAAGCGCCTAGCTAACATGTCATTGCATCATGACAGGTTTGCTGCTCCTCGGACCAGATTAAACAGCGTAATAGACATCCAATTCATTCAAATGTTAAATCGAATCAATTTAGGTCAAATTAGAAATGTCTGGTCCTAGCAAACATCAAAAGTTATTGCGTACCTGAACCCGTTAGTATAGAACTAGGATCTCTCGGTGATGAACTAACCGAAGAATCCTTAACTGTAATAGAAATGTCACAATAATCAATAAATCAACAATTATAGATTTCATTCTCACAAATATATACATATTATATCCATATATCACAATTAATCAAAGACATCCAATTCATTAATTACAAAGTCACGAATAAGCATTTAAACGTCCTATATATCCCAAATCGCTTAAATAAAACTTAATTGCTCAAATAACAACTTTGGAAAATTTTTAGAAAAAGCTCTTAAAATTCAAAACACAGGGGATACGCCGGCACTCAACGCCGGCGGTTGAGCCGGTGTTCAATGTTCTGAAAATGTACACTGCCAACGCTGGCAGCGTTCAAGGTACGCCGTCAGCCTTTGTATCCTACGCCGCGGCGTTGAGCCGGCGTAGAATCCAAAACCAAAGTTTTCAAAAACATCCAGAGAGGTGTAAGCCGGCCGCTTACATAAGTACGCGGGCAGCTTTCACATGTATGCCGCGGCGTTAATTCCCAGAGCCAGTACATTATGGAATAAAGAACGCCGGATTACTTTCTTAGCGAAAGCCAGCGGCGTTCAGTCGGCTTTAAGAAATTTGATTCTGTGGGCTTTCTACACCGTCTCTACACCCGGCGGCGTAGAATACCCAGATGCCGGCATACGTTTTAAAAAATAAGCTTAAACGTGAGAATTCAAATCCCCTGTTTTTCAACTTTGAAAATTACATCTTAAAAACACTTCAAACTTTCCTCCACTACACTTCCAACTTCATATACTCACTCCTACATACACTACACAATCACTATCAACTTAAAAACAGAATTCAACACAATAAACACTTCAACTCCACATCAAACCAATCTAGGTCTCTACACAATTTCTCTTCATTTACTCCCCACACTTCATATCACTTCAACCATGCATGCACAAACTCACATATCATATAACTCATTCATAACTTCATACAAAGCATGACAAACATTTGACCAACATTGAACTCAATTCATACAATAACCTACAACTACTACAAGAAAGGGAACAAAACAATAATCACAATTAAATTCACTCACATGTAATTGCTTTGCCTTGGAGAAAGCTTGTTTTCCAAAGCTTGCTATTGCCCTTAATTTAAGCTTGAAATTGGAAATGGAGAGGAAAATGGAAGAAGAAAAGAAAAGGAAGAAGAAGAGGAAAATTCGGATAAAATTTGAGCTGCCCCAAAAAGTAGTCAAATTAACTTAATTTTGACTTTAACACATTCCAAATTTACCCCTTAATGCATATATTACCTTAGGTTGCATTTGGCTTTAATTTGGGTCTCATTTGGCTTACATTTAGGGCATAAATGCTACTCAATTACAAGAAACTCAATCAACTAACTTAAGTGAAATTATAGTTGATTTATTAATCTAACTTAACTTAACATCTTAATGTGCAAAAGACAACATTAATAATTTCATTACACACACGTTAATGCATATAGAACAAAATAGTAATGTCAACATATACATATGCATAATCATATATCTTAAACTACTAACAACATAACCATGCTCATTCAATTTAACATTTTAAAATAAATACTTAAACACATGGAATTTGAATAAAATTGAAATCTAGGTCATTTCAGAAGTTTTAAAGGAAGCGGGAGCAATAAGAGGGAAGTGACTAAAGTAGATGTTACATTCTGAAAATCTCGAGGGAAGCATTATCCAAAGTCTTGCCCATAATTGCAAAACAAGTGCTTCTTTTGTGGTAGCCCAAATCATAAAATCCTGGAGTGTCCCAAGAAGAATACCAGTGTCTGCTATGTGTGCAAGCAGTCAGGGCACTTTGCAAATGAATGCCCAAAGAGGAAAAATGCTTTAGTGAGGTCATCCAACACCTCGGGAGGATCCGCCTTTGTCAGAACCAACAATGGCAATGGTAATGGGAACCGCTCTGACACCTCAATGCATGGAATGAGAGTTTACAACCTAGAGGGCCAGTGGATATGTGAGGAAGTAGATGATGAAGAAGAAGGATATGAGTTTGCTGCCTTGGAGGGAGACGAAGGCTATGATCATGGACTCGTTGCAGGTTAGCCTTAACCTTAAGCTATCGTTTTGTTTGTTTATAGTATCTTTTTACGTTATCAATCTGTAACAATGGGATCCCTATAATTCTTTAACCTAAAGCTTTAGAAAAGTTAGATAAGTGTAGTATGGTTAGTAACTAGTGCGTGTTGAACGCAGGAAGTATACGGGTAGCTAGTGAAACCGCTTATGCCTTGTTTGATACCAGAGCCACCCATTCATTTATCACCCCCAACCTTGCTAAGAAGACGGTTTACCTAGTCACCACCGCTGCCAGCTTCTAGATAAAGACACCTACGGGTAGTGTCGTAACCACCTGAGAAATGTTAAAAGAATGTCCTTTAGAAATCCAAGGATACCGTACGACAAGTGACTTGATTGTGTTGGGAATGAATAAGTATGAAGTAATTCTTGGAATGAGTTGGTTGACCCATGTTAAAGCCACGGTAGATTGTCGAGAGAAGAAGGTGAATTTTAAGGATGTAAACGGGAAGGATATTGAGTTCAAAGGAGAATCCGCGGTAGTAAGAAGACAAAGATTAAGTTCGCTCAAGTTAGTGACGAATGAGGAGGAGATCGACCAACAAATCAATGCTGTAGAAGAAGAAAGTGAAGGACCAAAGGTGGAGGATATACCTATAGTCAATGAGTTTCCTGAGGAATTACCTGGATTGCCACCAAAGAGGGAGATCGATTTTGAGATTAGTTTGATGCCAAACACCGAGCTAATATCGAAAGCTTTATACCGCATGGCACCGGTAGAGTTGATGGAACTCAAGAAGCAATTACAAGAGCTTCTGGATCAAGGATTTATTTGCCCAATTGTATCACCATGGGGAGCACCAGCCTTGTTCGTTAAGAAAAAGGTTGGGTCTATGAGGTTATGTATCGATTACCGGGAGTTGAATAAGGTTACAATCAAGAATAAGTATCCATTACCCGGATTGATGACCTCTTTGATCAGTTGCAAGGAGCAAGTGTGTTTTCATGCATCGACTTGAGGTCTGGATACCATCAGTTAAGAGTAAGGCCGGAGGATGTAACCAAAGACCGCTTTTCGGACTCGATATGGACATTATGAGTTCTTAGTGATGTCTTTTGGATTGACAAATGCACCTGCCGCTTTCTCTATAAGCCCTTATTGGATAAGTGTGTTATAGTTTTCATCGACGACATTTTGGTCTACTCGACTATACGAGAGGAACACCTCCGTATGGTGCTTCGGACATTAAGAGAACATAAGTTGTATGCCAAATTGTCAAAGTGTGACTTTTGGTTGGATAAGATTTCCTTTTTAGGACATGTCGTTTCGGGAGATGGCATATCGGTTGATTCTGAAAAGATAAAAGCAGTAATGGAGTAGAAGCAACCGAAGACGGTAACGAAAGTAAGAAACTTTCTTGGTCTAGCTGGCTATTATCATAAGTTTGTAAAGAATTTCTCGACTATAGCCTAGCCATTAACGCAACTTACTCAAAAGAATGAGAAGTTCATCTAGACCGATAAAAGAGAAAAGAGCTTTCAAGAGCTCAAGCAGAAGCTTGTATTCACACCGATACTCGTTCTGCCAAACCCCGAGAAGCCATATACGGTGCATAGCGACGCATCAAGAAATGGTCTTGGATGTGTGCTGATGCAAGAGGGAAAAGTGATTGCTTATGCTTTGCGACAGTTGAGACCGCACGAGCAAAATTATCCAACGCATGATTTAGAGCTAGCTGCTGTTGTTTTCGCACTCAAAATATGGAGGCATCACTTGTATAGACAAAGATGCAAAATATATATGGATCACAAGAGCCTCAAGTACCTATTCACTCAGAAGGAGTTGAATATGCGACAAAGGAGATGGTTAGAGCTCATAAAGAACTATGATCTTGGAATCAATTATTGTCCGGGTAAGGTCAATGCCGTCACTGATGCCTTAAGCCGAAATAACCACGAAGAAGTTGCCGCTTTGTTGACCGATCAAAAGGAGTTGGTAAGAGAATTCGAAAGGCTGAGTATCGAAATCATTGGAAAGATGTGGAGGTAGAAATATCTAGCTTGGTGATGGAACCAACCCTTGTGGAATGGATTAAAGAAGCTCAACGATATGATGAAGTCATACAAAGGATCAAACGGGAAGTGCAAGCAGAGAAGTATACCGATTTCACCATAGACGAAGAGGATGTAGTGAGGATGAAAGGAAGGCTATGTGTGCCGAATGATGAGGAAATGAGAAGGGAAATCATGAGTGAAGCTCATAACTCGGGATACACAGTACACCCGGGAGGAACTAAGATGTATCAAGATCTTAAGAGCCACTTTTGGTGGAATGGAATGAAACGAGATGTAACTGATTATGTGATGAAGTGCCCAACTTGTCAACAAGTAAAGGTGGAACATCAAAGGTCGGGAGGATTGCTAAAACCTTTGCCGATACCCGAGTGGAAGTGGGATCAAATCTTGATGGATTTCGTATGCGGACTACCAAGAACATTGGCAGGGTATGATGCCATATGGGTCGTAGTAGATCGCTTGACCAAATCGGCTCATTTCATACCAATCAACATGACGTACTCAATGGACAAGCTAGCCAAGCTGTACATAAAGGAAATATTACGTTTACATGGAGTACCTACCGAGATTGTGTCAGATCAAGATCCTAGATTCGTATCTAAGTTTTGGACAAGTTTACAAAAGTGTAAGGGGACAAAGTTGCATTTTAGCATGGTCTATCACCCCCAAACCAATGGACAATCGGAACGAACGATCCAAACCTTGGAAGATATGTTATGAGCCTGTGTTATGGAATTTAAAGGAAGCTGGGATGCTCATTTGCCGCTCATAGAGTTTACCTGCAACAACAGCTACCATTCTACCATACAAATGCTGCCATATGAAGCTTTGTACGGACGACGCTGTAGGTCACCTCTGTTTTAGGATGATGTGGAAAAGCTTGCTATTGGACCAAACTTAGTACAAGATGCAGTAGAAAAAGTTAGAATAATCCGACAGCGAATGAAAGAGGCCTAGGATAGACAGAAAAGCTGGGCAGATCAGAAAAGGCGAGTTCTCGAATTTCAAGTGGGAAACCATGTATACTTAAAGATAAATCCAATTAAGAGTATACATAGAGTACGCTTACAAGGAAAGTTGAGCCCACGGTACATTGGACCTTTTGAAGTGCTTGAACGAGTGGGAGATCTAGCTCATCGCCTAGCCTTGCCGCCAAACCTGTTAGGTGTGCACAATGTGTTTCATGTATCAGTTTTGCACAAGCATATAGCAGATCCAGATCAAGTAGTAGAATTGGAGCCAGTATTGCTAAAGGAGAACGTCACTTATGAGGAACACCCGGTGCAGATTTTGGATCGAAAAGTCCAAAAGCTACGGAATAAGGAGATCAAATATGTCAAAGTCCTTTAGAGGAATCACACCCATGAGATCCGACGCAAATATCTGAATCTTTTCGAGGAATCAGGTACGATAGTTAAGTTTTGAAGACAAAACTTTCTTTAAGGAGGGTAGGTTGCAAGCCCTAGATTTTTTCGATAATATAAGCAAACCCTAAGAACCGGAAGTCAAACCGGAACCCTAAAGTTAACCTAGTTCCATGTTTAGTCTAGTGAATCTAGATTCGACAATCCCGTATTCTTAAAACCTAGAAAACGAAATTAAGATAATTGTGGAAAATGGTTCGTAATAAAATAGGAAAGCTTAAAAATATAATATTCGTAATTTTCTAGTGTCTTTCGGATCCGAACGGGATCAGTTTTCAAAAACCGTGCCCCGATGCACCGGATAGTGAAAATATTCCGGCAACACCAATAGATTCGTAAAAATATAAGGATTTCAAAAATATCAGTTTTAGAATTTTTCGGTAACTAAAAATATCAGATATAGCTTAATTACGTATATTTTCTTTACTACCGGTATTTTAATTGTCTAGTCTACTATTCATAGTACTTTTCTACTATTCATGACTATTCATCTATCTCTATTTTTGCTTATACTCTATTCTTACACACTACCATACCTATACCTTACAATTTACCTTCCCCATACAACTTTAATCACATCACACTTTACATATTACTTCTTTTTATTACAAAACAATAAATTTAATCAAATTTTCTCTCCCTTTCCAAGCATTGCCATCCGCCTTCTCTCTACTATGCCTCTCAATTTGTTTTCTTTTCAATTTATTTAATTATATCTAATTTCCACTCAAAACTCTATAAATACCCCTTCCTCTTTCATTCTTTCACACAATTCATTTCCTACAAAAACTCTACCAAAATCACTCCCTAAAATCTCTCTGAAATACTCTCCCAAATCCTCTCTTCTCTCCATAAAACCATTCCATTCCTCTTCTACAAACACATAAACCTAGGTAAAAATCTATCTTATTCATTCATCATGTTCATACAACTTAGCATGAGTTTAGTGTATGTTTCTTAGACTCATGAGAGTTAAAGAAGCAACAATATGTCCATGTTTTATTTTTGTTCATGTCTTCTATTATTTTATTATTACGTGGTTATTATTATTGTTATTTGTTTCTAATCTAACTTATATAAAGTATTATGTATATTATGTATATATATTTATTTAGAGCATATAAGCTCATTTGTTATTTATTTACTTTCAAGTTATGCAATTTATTTGTTTCATGTTATTAATAAGACTAGTCTTTCTAGTCTTAGACTTATCCATATCAAGTCAAAATAATTTTTTTTATTTGCTTTTCTTTTCTTTTGGGACTAGTCTATTCTTAGTCCCGGGATACCTTGATGAAGCTAAGGTTCCCAATACTTGACTTTATTTTTATGCTCTTATTTTATTCATCGTATTATGTTATTTTTATTACATTTCTCATAGTTACATATTCTCATTCATGCATGAACATGTTGATATTGTCTCAACCATAATGAAAATGAGTTTTCTTAAGTAATAAAAATGAACTCTTTTTAAAAATAAATTTTGTCACATAAGGAACAATTTTTTCATAAAAACTTAAAGTTTTATCTTAACAAATATTTTCTAAGATTAGATAAGTTTAGCTCAGGTTTTAGTAATAACACTATATGTGATTTTATCAAAAAATACACAAAGTAAAGTTATTACAAACTCTCTTTTCAAACCAATAAAATAAGAAAGTTTCTTTAAACTTAATTCCTTGAGTAACCAAAAATTTTCCTAAACTTATTTATCAAAGTTTTCTACTAACACTCTAAAATACTAAAGTCTAGATAAGTTTTTCAAAATTAACTTATAAGATCATTTATATTGTTCTTTTAAAGTGGATCTAACTTTAGAAAAGCTTTAGAACATATAACCATGAAGTATTTAGAAAAAAATTATGTTTTCCAAATCACGAGAAATAAAGTTATGAGAATCTTAAACGATTAAAATTTCTTTTTGAAAATGTAATTATTCTCAAAATTAAGAACTGGAGTTAAAAGAAGTAAATACTTACTAATAAATTTTCCAAACAAAACTAAAAAAGAGATTTTCAAGTCTTAGCTTTTCTCACTTTCAAGACATATTGTTTTACAAGATCATTGTTGAGACAACACCACTAAATTCATGCATATGGTTTGAGTCTATATATATGTATTCAAAGGATTTTTCAACCATACAAAATATCTATATTTTTGTACAAAAGCTCTTGAATGAAGAAAAGTTTGAAAACTCTAGTTTTGGAATCTTGAATTTTCGCATCAAATTTGTACGCCATTATTCTGAGATCCAAATAACTTCTTTTGATAAAAATAACCTTAGAAATGGATAGATCTTTTTGAGTAGGTAGAAATCGATATATAATATGCGAAATTCCGAGTTAAAATGAGCAAGTTATGACCATTTTAAGTTGGAATTTCCATTTATGCGAATTTTGACGAATCCTATAAGATAGAATTAGAGATATTGAGTAGATCTTGGATGAAATGCTCACTTAAGGTATTTCTTTTGTTTAGGTGTCGAGGACCAAGATCTTCTATTATCCGAGGATTACTTCAACTCCTAGAAGATCGCTATGGACGAATGAGTTTCCTTTGCGTTTATGTATTCGCGCATGTGCTTGTAGAATAGAGCAATAGATGTTAGGAAAAGATAAAAATGATATGCATGTGGGATATCATGGGAATTATGTATGTGAATTGTTATGTGCGATCAATGAACGATAAGTATATTGGAACCCGATCTGTGATTGATATAATTGCTTCTATGTATATATTGCTATTTGTACAATTATTGCTTGATCGCTTTAAATGATTTAATGTCATATCGGAATCCCCATATAATATATTACTCATGCATATCACTTAGAATATCATTTCGAAGTTTTGCTACTACTCCTCACTGTAGGACCGGAAAGATAAGCTGCTTAGTTACATCTTGAGGGTTAGGACGTTCGGGGAATACAGCCTCAAGATGTAGCCGAGCCGGATTGATCGCTTTGGATATGGAAAGCCCGAGACTAGTAGTACAGTTCGTTGGAACCCCAAGACGCGTGCAAACTTTTAAGGAGGTCGTTGGGTCTAGTTCAAAGCATTCCCTAACCACCAATGGAGGGTAAATCCATCATACATACGAAACCGGATAGTTGTATATAATGTTTGATCATATGGTTATTGCATTTCATATGCTTGATTGATGAACTTGGTTGATTGCCTGTTATGAGTACCTTTGCGAAAGGAATATCTCACTAAGCAAGTTATGCTTATATCCATAGACTTTTGATATTGCAGGATTATCTTTTTGCACCCGAGACCATCTTGACTCTTCGGGTAGAATCCTTATTTTGGGAAGCTTTTGGAGGAATTCTATTTTGAAGTCTTAGAGTAGATTTCTTCTAAAATCTTCTAGCTTTAGTTAATTTATCTTTAGTAAAACCATGTTGTTATGGAAATTATCGGGGAATGCCCCTTAGAAGTTGTAAGACTTTATGTTTCTGTGAAATATATTAAGTGTTATTTTATATGTTCCGCTGACAATATCTTAAAATGTATTACTTCACCAGTCTCCCTTTGATGTGAATGTACGCTTTTACCGATATGGAAGCTTTTGAGTGACTGGGCGTAGTCATTCTTAAGTTTTAATATTGCGTACGGCGGGCTGTCACATTTAGGTACCCATTAGGGCGTGACATTACTTAAAACAAAAGTAAATATCGTAAATTAGTTAATGATGTAAAAAATTATATGAACAATAAATTATTTTAGAGGATTATACCAAGAAGAGAGTTTTGACAAAAGCTCCTTTAGAGCTTTACACCTTCTCTAAAAAGGCTCATCATATCATTTTTTAACGTTTGTCGGCCCCATGTTAGTATAAAGGTTGCATGGTTCCCATACTTTAACTATTGATTTTTTCGTGATCAAGTACATGGAATGGTATATTTGTAGCTGTAAACCCCCAAAAATTTTCATAATCCTTAAAAATAATTCTAGAAGTATAAATATAAAAAAACCCGAAAAATCAACTTGAGATTAAAACTCAATTTTAGACCAAGTCAAACACCGGAAATGAAACCCTAAAAATCGAACCAAGTTAAAACTTAATTCCAAATAAGAACAAAAACGAGTTTTCTCAATCTTGAGAAAACGAGAACCCTTGAAACGAAATATAAAGTCCAATTACCGATATAATCAACGTCCATACGTCGATTAAATAATCTAGCCATTCCTAAAACGCGAATCGAAACGATAGATCTAAGTACCGCTTAACAACGAGATGATAAAATCCTAAATCCTTTAGTAAAATTTTAGAATCACAAAATCCAAATTCTCACCAAAAGTCAAACTGAGTCAACTCATAACCCTAGACTCGGTTAAACGATTCCGAGAACTAAAAACTATTAAATAATCACAAATAAAATAAAATAAAATAAAAATAAATTTCGAAAACGGTCAAAACTCAAAAGAATTATACGATCTTACGAATATCTCGACAGAATCGGAAATCAAAACGGAACCTAAAAGTCAACAAGCCTACAACGAACCCTAGTGTTTAAGATCCGGCAATCCCGCGTTTTCAAACCCTAGAAAACGAAATTAAGTTAATGGCCTAGAATAGTTCGTAATAACATAGGGTAACATAAAAATATCAGATTCGCGAATTTCGAGTGACCTTCGACCCAAACGGGATCGGTTCTCGAAAAGCGTGTCCCGGAGCTCGGAATATTAAAAATATTCCGTTTATACCAATAGACTCGTAAAAATAAGGATTCCAAATATCAGTTTTAGAATTTTTCGGTAGCTAAAAATTACAGATATCGCATTATTACGCGTATTTTTATTACTACCGGTACTTTAATTGTCTAGTCTACTATTCATAGTACTTTTCTACTATTCATTACTATTCACTCTCTCTACTTTATATCTAATCACTCTTACAAATGACACAATTCACACTATTCACATTTTCTTTTCCCATAAAAATCTACTCATACCTTTCTTACAAAATATCACTTCCCTTACACAAAAATTAATCATAATTGTACTTTTCTCTCTCCCCCTTCATGTTCCCATCCAATCACTCTCTCTCTTCCCTCTCTTTTTATTTTCTTTTTCAATTATTTAAATCACTCTTAATTCCTCTCCTCTTTTCCTATAAATATCACCTCTCCCCTTCTCATTTCTTCACACCATTCCAAAGCAAAGAAATTATGCAAAATCCTCCAAAAACTCCTCTCTATAATCTTACAAGAACTCTCTTCTTGTAAAGAAAACACTCTTCTTCCATTACTAAAGAAAGTTTCTTTTCAAAGCATCACTACTTACCACTACCAAAAGCCTTCAAGCAATCCTTCTTTTCTTCTTACCCATTTAGGTAATGAAGAACTCATATTCTATTCTTTTTATGTCAAGTAACCTTATATGGTTTTGATGTTGTTTCTTAGGTTGAAAAACTAAAGAAAACCACATTAAGATCATGTTTGGTTCTTGTTCATGGAACTACTTTCATATATATATATATATATATAATACTTTGTCATTTATTACTTGTTTATATTTTGATCTTGCTTATATATAAATATACATATGTATATTATATTTATTTAGAGCATATAAGCTCATTTGTTATTTATTTATTTCAAGTTATGCAATTTATTTATTTTATGTTGATATTAAGACTAGTCTTTCTAGTCTTAGACTTGTCCATATCAAGTCAAAACAATCTTTTATTTATTTTCTTTAATCTTTCGGGACTAGTCCATTCTTAGTCCCGGGATGCCTTGATAAAGCTAAGGCTCCAATACTTGATCGGGATTCCTTGATGAAGCTAAGGTTCCCAATGCTTGATATTTTATTTTCTTGCTCATTAATTATTTTTAGTATTTTCTTATGTTCTTATTATTTTATATGCTCATGATACTTGCATTTATAATGTTAATGTCTCAACTAATCTAAAAATAGAATCTTGTTTTAAATGAACTCAAAGCTAAGTTTCCAAATATGATTTACCACAAAAACATGAAGTTATTATCAACAACCTAGAAATAGAATAATACAAGTTTTCTTAAATAACAAAGATAGTTTTACCAAGAAAACATAAATAAATATTTTCCTTGTATTTTATGGTAATCTAAGTTTTAGAAAAATAAATCGTTAATATCGAAAGTTTAAGACTTAAATCTTTTCTAAACTAAGGAACAAACTAGTTTTCAAAGTTAAGACAAAAATCAACTCATCAAGTTATGAACCCACTTAGGAAAAATAATGATTTTCAAATTTCTAAAAGAAGGAACTAATTTTCAAAGGAATATAAATGAGGTAAGATTTATAATAATGGATTTTATAAAAATGATTCTTTTCAAAAGAAATGAAAGAACAAGTTTTGGAAAGCAAAAGCTTATATTTTAGAAATGAATATAAGAAGACAAAATTCATTTTCTAAAACCATCCTAAATACAAAATTATAAAAAGGTTTTGAACAACCTAATATACTTTTTGATAAAAATCTTTTATCACTAGAAGAAATTTATGAAAACTAAGGTTAAGGAAAATTTACTTGTTTTGGAAAAGGAAATGAAGAAAATAAAATAAGAATATACTCATTTATAACAACCTAGTAAAAATATAAAGTTTCTTTAAATACTTGAAAAGAAAATTTCAAAGTTAAAGTTTAAATGAATTGTTTTATGAAATAAATTGTTGAGACACTACCATTGGATTTTTGCATATAAAGTGAGCATACCTATATATTCAAAAGTGTTTATCAAATATATATTTATATTGTTACAAAAGGATTTTCTTTAAAATGAGTTGAGTTAGAAAATGGATTTTTGCAAAAGTTTAGAAAATTCGTTTTAAATCTGTACCTGACGTTTTCGGAACCCAAATGACCTTTTATGACCAAGATAAGTTTAGAAATGGATAGAACTTTTCGAATAGGTAGAAAACGGTATATCATATGCGAAATTCCGAGTTAAAATGAGCAAGTTATGGCCATTTTAAGTTGGAATTTCTCTTATACGATTTTACCGCGATTTTAAGAAAGTTTAGAATCTCCAAGAATAGAAATTCATGAAAGACTTATCCCGGGTATTTCTTTTGTCTAGGTGACGAAGGATACGAGAATACCCTACCCGAGGATTACTACGACTAAGAAGATAGCGAAATGGACGAGTGAGTTATTCCTCTAAATTCGTTACTTTGCTTGTGCTTGTAATGTAGTAGCATTAGTATATAAGAAAAGATAAAAACGAATATATTTGGGATTTCGGGATTATGCGTATATATGATTCTATGTTTATGCGTGAATTGAGAATTAAGAATATCGCACCCTAAGATGTTGACCCAAGATTGAGAAAGGTATAAATGACTTAGAGATAGAACATAGTAGAATAATATGGAGAAAACATGAAGAAGACTTAGAATCTAGATATGGAATAAACATAGTAAGCCTACCTTAGCAAGATCGATAAGCCTTAATGCATAGTAACCCTATTCAAGACCAATTAGGAGCAATTTAAGTATAATGCCTCTTTTACAAGTAAAACCCTTAGGTAAATAACATTAAGTACCTACGTTAACCTTTAAATCAGACAAACAAAAGTCTATAACGCTTCTCTTTTCCTTAAAAACAAATAACTTGTGCGTAAAACTCGATTAAAGAAATATCTAATACGACCGCTTCGTTTGGTTCTAGGAAGCTACCCGAGGAAGTTATGCCACAATCAAGCACCCCTCTCGAAGAACAACAAGAACAGGAGCACCCCACCACAAGATCTAACTCAAGAACTCTTGACCACCATAAGACGTTCTAGAAGAGACGATAAGGACATATACAACAAACACCCACAACCTCTGCAACCCTCCGGTTATAAGACCCCAACTCGGAGCAACACCAGTAGCACAAGTCCCTTCCTTCATGCCAATCAAGAACCCCAGGCTAAGAAGCATAAACAACTCCAACCTCTTAAGGACTTCGTAACCCCTAAGGTCAGATGCTGGAAGTGTAAAGGAAGACATTTCCCCAAAAGTTGCCCACAACTGCAGTACAAGTGTTACTTCTGTGGAAACAAAGACCACAAAATCCTTAATTGTCCTAAGAAGAATGGCACTATCTATTCTGGTCATGCAAAGAGAAAACACAGTGCCAACAATTACCCAACAACAATAAGGAAATGCTACGTATGCAGTCGTCTCATCTGTAGGACCAAGAATTACCCCACAAGTGCCAAGGAAACATGCTACATGTGCAAGGTGTGGTACCTTTATGTACGCAAGATCTAAAACGCAAGGTTTATGGGACGACCCCACCAAAGAGATGACCCATCCAAGAAAAATGTGGACTTCGTCTAGAATCCTACCACGAATCTCACCACAAGGAAAAGAAAAAGTCTGATAATGAAGACGAGGGATCAAGTAATCAAGAAATATTCCTACCCTGTGAAGAGCAATCCGACAGGAATGAACGCTAAACCTTCCATAAAAGCTTAATATACCGATAGGAGAAACGCTTTTGTAAAAGGATTAAACAATGATGTATATGTTGTTTATGTAATGATTTGAAATTTATTATGTTTTGCATCCTTTCTTTGAACTTTTGTAAAGGAAGTATTTAAGTCTTCCTTCTGTTTCCATGTATTTATTTTAATGATAAATTTCCTTTTTATTATGATTTCAGTCAATTTTCAAATATTTATATTCATTTCCGTACTCATTATTGCTATTATTATTTCTCGATGTTTTTCCGAAAACGTCTAAGACTTAATAAAGTTCAAGAATCTCACACTAGCTTAATAAAACCTGTAGAACAAATAGGAGACGTACTCGTGCAACGCAACCAAGAAATACCCCCTGTAGAACCTGAGAACCCGAGGAACCTCAACAACCAAACCAACCGCAAATGGATCAAGCTAACATCGAACAACTTGCCAACCTCATAAGGAATTTCGCACAACAGGCTCAGCTATGCCTACACCAGTACCTGCACAAGAAGCAGCACCAGAAGTTCCAACACCACCGATTGAAACACCAGCTGAGCCACCTTACCAAACCTTATCAAAGTATGTTGCCAGAGTTCATTAAGTGCAATCGATATTTTGATGGAGCTTTTGGAAAACCGGATGAAGCTGATGATTGGTTAGCACAAATAGAACGATCTTTCAATGCTTTTGAAGTACCACAACACTTCAGCTTACATATGGACTTTTATGCTGAGGTTCAATGCAAGAATATGGTGGGAATCCAAAAGTAGAGAGCTACTACCACCAATCACATGGGAGACATTTAGGCATGAATTCTTGGAGAACTTTTTCCCTGGAAGCTTGAGAATCCAATTTAGTGCAGATTTCCTAAGTATTTCTCAAGGAGCCGTAGTCTTGAACAATATGAAACAGAGTTTAAGCTGTTACAATATGCCCCTGAATCATATAAGGATAGCGAGGAACTAAAAAGGCAAGTCTTCTTAGGAGGATTGGATGAAGACCTTCGCATCAAGTTGATAGAATTTGACATCAAAGATTTCCGAGAACTAGTAGAAAGAGCACGAATTGTGGATGGTGCTAAGAAAAGGAGAAAGATGGAAGGAAATGTCATGATGATTGAGGAAGAATTTATAAGTGAACCTAGCCTAAGCCTCAAAGTCAATGAGCTCGAAACATTGGTCAGCCCGAGTAGAAAGAAGGATAAAAAGAAACCGGATACCCAATGTTGGAAATGCAAAAAGGGACATCAACCAAGACAGTGTCCTAAGTTCAACACAAGTGTTACTACTGCGGGAGTCCGAATCACAAAGTCATGAGATGTCCAAAGAAAACCTTTGCCACCTGCCTGATCTGTAAGGAGCCAGGACATATTGCCAAGAAGTGTCCTAAGAAGAAAAATATGGAAGGGAGATACTCGGCATACCCCACAAGAAATACGTGTGTACAACCTACAAGGACAATGGATTTGCGAGGAAGCCAACCAAGAGAGAATTCGCGTTTTAGAAGAAGATAATAGTCACGATTACGAATTGATATCAGGTCACCCTTAGATAATAAATTTCTTGTTGTATCATTTGAACCAAAGAAACAGTTTGCTAGTAATGACCACAGATTATGTAATTGTCACCTATTTCCCTTGATACAGAAGGAATAAAAACATGTTTACCAAAAACTTTGTACGTATCAAATGAAGAAAGCAAATAAATTGTCATTTACCTTGAACACACCAAAAACCAAGTACATCAAAAGCATAACTATTACCGCCTAAAAGCTAAAACTAGTAATGATAAAATCTCAACAAGCAAATTCCAAATTTTTCATCTTGACCTCAAACCCTGTCGAGATGACCACGTAAGAAATAAAACAACGATATGGGATAAGTATAAACATTGCGTATTTTATACGTGCATGTCATATATATACTCACATAAGAATGGGAAAGCGAATTCACAACCTTCCTTTGTCAAGTGAATATACCAGTGACATGTCATAGTGAGTCGTCATCAATTCAATAATGAGTCAAGTCAAAGTCGTCGGTTGTCTGTTGTGTTGGTCGAGTCTGAGATTCTTCAAAAAGGGTCAAGTAAAGTGAAGGTTGAAATCGCTAAAACCAAATCTTATTGATTCTATATATGCTATATTGCATAAAATATTAAACGCAAAAGATTAACGAAATTCCAATATTACCGACTAAAGATACATAAGAAATAGAAAATACGAAAGAATAAATTCAAGAACAACGATAAACTTCCAAACCCTTTTTTTTTATGGAAGTAAAACTAAAGAAGGTATCAGATGTATAGAGATTAAAGGAACGACTTATAAAATCATAATACCGTCCAACAAAAAGACTTGAGACAAAATTCCAAATATCACAAATGTTGATGAACGACGATATACAATTTCTCATCAACCTACGTACGCATAACAAGTTTTGAGGACAAAACTTTCTTTAAGGTGGGTAGGTTGTAAACCCCCAAAAATTTTCATAATCCTTAAAAATAATTCTAGAAGTATAAATATAAAAAACCCGAAAAATCAACTGAGATTAAAACTCAATTTCTAGACCGAGTCAAACACGGAAACGAAACCCTAAAATCGAACCAAGTTAAAACTTAATTCCAAATAAGAACAAAAACGAGTTTTCTCAATCTTGAGAAAACGAGAACCCTTGAAACGAAATATAAAGTCCAATTACCGATATAATCAACGTCCGTACGTCGATTAAATAACCAATTCTAAACGCGAATCGAAACGATAGATCAAATACGCTTAACAACGAGATGATAAAATCCTAAATCCTTAGAAAATTTTAGAATCACAAAATCCAAATTCTCACCAAAAGTCAAACTGAGTCAACTCATAACCCTAGACTCGGTTAAACGATTCCGAGAACTAAAAACTATTAAATAATCACAAATAAAATAAATAAAATAAACATAAATTCGAAACGATCAAACTCAAAAAATTATACGATCTTACGAATATCTCGACAAACGGAAATCAAAACGGAACCCTAAAAGTCAACAAGCCTATAACGAACCCTAGTGTTTAAGATCCGGCAATCCCGCGTTTTCAAACCCTAGAAAACGAAATTAAGTTAATGACCTAGAATAGTTCGTAATAACATAGGTAACATAAAAATATCAGATTCGCGAATTTCGAGTGACCTTCGGACCCAAACGGGATCGGTTCTCGAAAAGCGTGTCCCGGAGCTCGGAATATTAAAAATATTCCGTTTATACCAATAGACTCGTAAAAATATAAGGATTCCAAAAATATCAGTTTTAGAATTTTTCGGTAGCTAAAAATTACAGATATCGCATTATTACGCGTATTTTTATTACTACCGGTACTTTAATTGTCTAGTCTACTATTCATAGTACTTTTCTACTATTCATTACTATTCACTCTCTCTACTTTATATCTAATCACTCTTACAAATGACACAATTCACACTATTCACATTTTCTTTTCCCATAAAAATCTACTCATACCTTTCTTACAAAATATCACTTCTCTTACACAAAAATTAATCATAATTGTACTTTTCTCTCTCCCCCTTCATGTTGCCATCCAATCACTCTCTCTCTTCCCTCTCTTTTTATTTTCTTTTTCAATTATTTAAATCACTCTTAATTCCTCTCCTCTTTTCCTATAAATATCACCTCTCCCCTTCTCATTTCTTCACACCATTCCAAAGCAAAGAAATTATGCAAAATCCTCTCCAAAAACTCCTCTCTATATCTTACAAGAACTCTCTTCTTGTAAAGAGAAACACTCTTTTCCATTACTAAAGAAAGTTTCTTTTCAAAGCATCACTACTTACCACTACCAAAAGCCTTCAAGCAATCCTTCTTTTCTTCTTACCCATTTAGGTAATGAAGAACTCATATTCTATTCTTTTTATGTCAAGTAACCTTATATGGTTTTGATGTTGTTTCTTAGGTTGAAAAACTAAAGAAAACCACATTAAGATCATGTTTGGTTCTTGTTCATGGAACTACTTTCATATATATATATATATATATATACTTTGTCATTTATTACTTGTTTATATTTTGATCTTGCTTATATATAAATATACATATGTATATTATATTTATTTAGAGCATATAAGCTCATTTGTTATTTATTTATTTTCAAGTTATGCAATTTATTTATTTTATGTTGATATTAAGACTAGTCTTTCTAGTCTTAGACTTGTCCATATCAAGTCAAAACAATCTTTTATTTATTTTCTTTAATCTTTCGGGACTAGTCCATTCTTAGTCCCGGGATGCCTTGATAAAGCTAAGGCTCCAATACTTGATCGGGATTCCTTGATGAAGCTAAGGTTCCCAATGCTTGATATTTTATTTTCTTGCTCATTAATTATTTTTAGTATTTTCTTATGTTCTTATTATTTTATATGCTCATGATACTTGCATTTGCATAATGTTAATGTCTCAACTATCTAAAAATAGAATCTTGTTTTACTAAATGAACTCAAAGCTAAGTTTCCAATTATATGATTTACCACAAAAACATGAAGTTATTATCAACAACCTAGAAATAGAATAATACAAGTTTTCTTAAATAACAAAGATAGTTTTACCAAGAAAACATAAATAAATATTTTCCTTGTATTTTATGGTAATCTAAGTTTTTAGAAAAATAAATCGTTAATATCGAAAGTTTAAGACTTAAATTCTTTTCTAAACTAAGGAACAAACTAGTTTTCAAAGTTAAGACAAAAATCAACTCATCAAGTTATGAACCCACTTAGGAAAAATAATGATTTTCAAATTTCTAAAAGAAGGAACTAATTTTCAAAGGAATATAAATGAGGTAAGATTTATAATAATGGATTTTATAAAAATGATTCTTTTCAAAAGAAATGAAAGAACAAGTTTTGGAAAGCAAAAGCTTATATTTTAGAAATGAATATAAGAAGACAAAATTCATTTTCTAAAACCATCCTAAATACAAAATTATAAAAAGGTTTTGAACAACCTAATATACTTTTTGATAAAAATAGATCTTTTATCACTAGAAGAAATTTATAAAACTAATTAAGGAAAATTTACTTGTTTTGGAAAAGGAAATGAAGAAAATAAAATAAGAATATACTCATTTATAACAACCTAGTAAAAATATAAAGTTTCTTTAAATACTTGAAAAGAAAATTTCAAAGTTAAAGTTTAAATGAATTGTTTTATGAAATAAATTGTTGAGACACTACCATTAGGATTTTTGCATATAAAGTGAGCATACCTATATATTCAAAAGTGTTTATCAAATATATATTTATATTGTTACAAAAGGATTTTCTTTAAAATGAAGTTGAGTTAGAAAATGGATTTTTGCAAAAGTTTAGAAAATTCGTTTTAAATCTGTACCTGACGTTTTCGGAACCCAAATGACCTTTTATGACCAAGATAAGTTTAGAAATGGATAGAACTTTTCGAATAGGTAGAAAACGGTATATCATATGCGAAATTCCGAGTTAAAATGAGCAAGTTATGGCCATTTTAAGTTGGAATTTCTTCTTATACGATTTTACCGCGATTTTAAGAAAGTTTAGAATCTCCAAGAATAGAAATTCATGAAAGACTTATCCCGGGTATTTCTTTTGTCTAGGTGACGAAGGATACGAGAATACCCTACCCGAGGATTACTACGACTAAGAAGATAGCGAAATGGACGAGTGAGTTATTCCTCCTAATTCGTTACTTGCTTGTGCTTGTAATGTAGTAGCATTAGTATACTAAGAAAAGATAAAAACGAATATATTTGGGGATTTCGGGATTATGCGTATTATATGATTCTATGTTTATGCGTGAATTGAGAATTAAGAATATCGCAACTTCGATCTGCTTGTTTAAATAATTTTGTTTACTTACTTGTATGATTGTTTATTGTTGCTAAATTGATTGATCCCCTAATAAACCTTAATAAGGTTTGACCTAAGAACAATAAAACGTTCACGCATAGCATCCATCGAGTCACATCTATTTCGGAAGGCTGCTACTCCTACGCGTAGAGTTGGATTGGCTGTGATCGTGCGGTGCCACGGGCCATGTTCCTTCCTGGAGAATCCAAATCGCTCGGGGAAAGCGACTCTAGGTTCGGAGCCGAGCCAACCGAACGCTGTGGGTGAGGACCTGGGGACTAGCAGTAGAAGGTCGAGGACCTTCAACCCCGATTCCCTAACCTTTGATACGGAGGGGTAAATCCGTTCTATATATGGTTTCCGGATGACTATATATATTCGCGTAATCATGTGATTGTTGCATTGTATGCATAGCATATGTGTGATTAAATAAATAAACTTGTTTGAAAATATGGTGCGAATGAAAAGGAATATCTCACTAAGCTAGTTGTAGCTTATACCCCTATAGATTTTGTTGAAACAGGTATATTCGTGGATTAAATTTGAGGATCATGACATTAAGGAAGTCATGGACGGATGATTAAGGATATGGAATCATACGATGAAGAAATTTTGTAAGGTTCTTTATATGTGCTAACCTATATGATTAGGGACGTAATTTATTTGAAGATAATAGAAGAATATCCTTAAGAATTGAATGTGATATGCTTATGTTTTATATTAAGTATTCTCTTTGCCTTGTTACTTATTTATTATCAATGTAAATTGCGCTACTCCGATGCGTCCCCTTGGTTGTGATGTACGCCTTGTACATAATATGGAAGCCTTTGCATGACTAAGGTAGTCATTCCTAGGCTTTAGTATTGTGTACGGCGGACTGCCACGTTTAGGGTACCCCTCGAGGCGTGACAGTAGCTACCATCCATTCCATTAGCTGGTCTTGCACATCTTGCTGATTGAATTGTCACGTTGCAGGATCGACACGTGCAGTATGGGAACTGTTATCATTGGTGGGATCATCCACCATAACATGCCCTTTTGATATATATGCTTCTACATGTTATTTTAAGTGTCTCGTACCATTGCAGGACCTAGACGACAACTTATTACCGTAAGTTCGACAAACGACATATTTAATAGGTTCACCACTTGATGTGGATTCTTTAGTTTCTGTAAAATATTTCCATACGGTTATTGTCTTCTTTCTAGAACATCTAGAAGCACCGCTGATCATGGCAGAGTTGTTATGACTTTGTGTTAGGTTTGATTGTCTAGTCGGGGAGAAAGTTGTTGCATACAAATAGAAAATAATTGCAGATAATTATGTTATAATGATAAAAAAAAATTAAACACATCGAAAAATTACCCCTTCATCGTTCCTACTAGCCATGTAAGGCGGGTATGTAATTGTTGGTAAAGCTTGTAAATACCCTGCTCTAGCTGCTTCTGGTCCAGGATATAGTCAGGGTTCCCTCTTTGATTCATGAAGGTGTTAAAACCCTACGTATTGTTTCCACAAATCAATGAATCATCAAACTCATTAAAATTGGGAAAATTGTCCTAGTTGTTGTTGTTTCCTGCCATATTGATATCTAAATGAACAATTAGAAAGTGTGAACGATGTTTGGATTACAATTTGCAAACGGATAGGAAATGATAATGGCTAAATTTGCTGCAAATTGGTGGAGTAACAATGTAGAGCCTAGCTGACACTCAATTATTATGTTTTCGGCCATTTTTTTTTTTAAATTTTTTGAGGCCACGTTGGGCCGTCGGCCGCTAACATGCCCACGACTGTAACGTATGTGGGTATTGAGCAACAATATGCCTACATCGCCTAAAAAAAGAAAAAAAAGGCCGACGTGAGCATACCAGCCTGGCAGCATACGTAGGCATATTGGCCGTCAGTATGCCCACGTCGCTCTATAAAAACAAAAATTTGACTGACGTGGGTGCCTCGCCAACCAATGTGCCCATGTTGGTGTACATAGGCACGTTGGCCGTTGGCGTTAAAATTGGCCGATGTGGGCACATCACCAGCCAATGTGCCCACGCCGATGGCATACGTGAGCATATTGGCTTCAGCACGTGCCTACATCGCTCAAAAAAAAATATTTAGCCGATGTGGGTGCTTTGGCCGATAATGTATACACGTTGGCAAAAATTTTTTTTTGGGGCAACGTAGGCTCACCGGCGACCAATTTGCCTATGTACACTGCCGGTGTAGGTACGTTGGCCACCAACATGCCCACGTTAACCACAATCTTTTTTTTTTTTTCAAAAACATGCCCATGTCCGTTCTATATATGCCTTTCAATCGACGTGGCCATGTTGATTCCCAACCCCTATCGTTTTTCACACTATTACACTTGCTATTTGCATGCTTATATTATTTGCTATTTCTCAATTTTTTTAGAAGTTCATTTTACTATAAATAATGGAGCATCCACAAAGTTCACGCCATCGTTCTAAAGTAATTACACGACACCACTACCAAGAAAGAACACCTACCCTGTCTTCGTCCCCATCCCCTTCACCATCACCATCTTTACCTTTTTTACCCAGTCACCCACATGATGATCATAATAATATCCGTTTGCCCATCCCGACTATGAGAGTACAATACGAAACTAAGGTCTACTCTCGCTCATGCTTTTAGGTAAAAATTATGACATGGACGAGTTAAATCAGTGATACAACTTTACTAACGCCTTATGCCACACTGTTTTGGCTGCACTCATGGACCTTCCCAACGAGACATATGTCAATCTCGTTCGTATATTTTATTCGAATGCCATTAAAATGATGTCATAAAAGATAGCAATGTGGTTCCTTGGGTAAATAGTGGATGCCAAAGTGGATAGTGGATGCCAAAGTTGGACCTCCATTGCTACTTTTATGTTTGGCTGTGTTCTCCATATTATCCTGGATTATCTGAATGGTCTATTCTATCAAGTTAATGGGAGTGATAGGTTGCGAAAAAATTGGGATATGACTATGGTATTCCACTGGGTATTTGATCAAGCTAACACCCCAATATGTATTGGTGAGCATCAATCTGACCACATAAAGCATCCTAAGCAAAAAGAGCTCTTGCCAATTTATATACTAATCGATCATATGATTGGCTACAATATATGTCTATATGCAAATTTAAGTAACATCTTTATTGAAGACGTCTTCCTAATGGACGTAATGAAGGATCCCCGAGCATTAGATGTCGGCTATTTAGTGATATAATGCATGCGTTGAGTGCTCAAGAGAAAAAACACCTATCTTGCATATGGTCGCCTTATCACAATCATTCTTAAATAGTGGGGATTTGACCTTTCAAGTTACAGGAAATCAGAATCAGTGTCAAAATTCACAAAGAGTGACATAGCAACAAGGTTGGATTTTAGGTATGATCCTAAAGCCAACCAATATCTTAGAGATCATAGTGGTGCATCACAACCGAGAGACAAAAATGAATTAAATGAATAGAAGTTTGATCTCAATTTAGATGATTTGTCCCTCCCCCTCCCATGGCACGATGAAGGAATGGGAGACGGGCACTGACATGGACAGTGGCAGGGTCAAGCTCAAACATCGCAACAATCAGGATCCGATCTATATAATATGGAGGACATAATGAATACTTTAACACATATAGCCAACGTCCAAAAGAACATGGAGACTCGCTCAACTCCATGAGTACCCACATGTACAATTTCTCCCAATAGGCAGGTTATCTACCAATGCATCCTCCACTACTATCCTCACAATGGCCACAACCATTGTATCACTATCAGCTCCTAAATGATACTAATGATCAAGACAGATAACAACGCGGAATCATCACGTTCGCACCATTTGTTAAAATTAAATTAATTATTTTCTTTATTATCAATGTATATAACAATGTAATGCATGTTATTATTAATAGAGTTTAAAATATTGCTTCAGTAATTGTTTAAATTTTATTTATGTTAAATGTTAAAACCATTAATTTATTTGTAACTAATTTGAATAATTAGTTTAATCAAAAATTTGAAATCCATTAGAAAAAAACTAGCAAGTCGAAAATAATAAAAAAAGGGAATAAATCGTGTGAAAATGGACCTGATTGAAGGCATGCAAATCGGCACGCGGAGGCATGTAATACAACCCGCGAATAAATGGACCGACATAGTATGACACTCGAAAAAAAAAGCACGCGAAACATGGCATACGAGCACGAATGGGCCAAGCACCCAAAAACACGTGGCAAGCAAAGCATGCAAAATTTGACACGTGGATAGTACGACACGACCTATTTAGCATGCATAATAACGAGGCACTAATATTCTTCCAAATTCTTAAAAGTACTTGTTCTTTGAGTGTTGAAAAGTGCAAGTTTTTTCAATATCTTTAACATTTAATGTGGTGAAACTTTTTTGGATTGTCTTATTTTCATATCTCTTTACCCTTGTATCTTATCTATATTTATATTCGATATATATTTTATCTATTGATATATTACATGTAAGACTACTTTTTTTTATCTATTTTATTTTTTAACAAATAGACCAAACTGGAATGACAACGTACCATTCGCATAGCAAGAAACCAAACAGTGGCTAAACTTTTAATGTTTTGTACTATGTGTGGAAGAAAGAGAGGAAAAAAATAATGGAAAGGACAATCACATTTTTCTTATATGAAAAAGCATTTAAACAAAAAGTAAGGGATGGATTTAGTGTAAAAAATTTTTTGGTGTATGAAAATTACATTCCACGTTTTTTGAAATTTTACAAAAGTTTATGAAATTAATTTAATACCATTTTTTCCCTAAAAAAAAAAAGAATTTATTTAACTATCTATTGTAGAAGTGTTTTGAAAATGAAATTAATTTTATTATGAGCTATCCACTTTTCTTTTTCAATTGAGTGCAATTTTTCAAATTACTTAGCGATGTATATTTTTTTTTCAAGCTATAAACAAATTATATAGGAAGTAGTTACACCATAACCCATTTATTTAATGCTTATCTATTTACTATCTCATGGAACTGAATCTCAACTAATTTTTCAAGCATTTTTTATAAGAGAAAAAAATTATAATGGTATTTTAACTTATTGTGTTATAAGCTAGGTACAATCTACTTATATTACATTTGGTTTATTAAAATGGAATAATACAAAAAAGAAAGGACAACAACTCTTTTATTTTGTGATTACGGATATTTTTATATAGTAAAATATATACTTTGGTAAGAAATAAATAATATTTTTGGTGAATGAAATAAATAGAGATTCATTATTAATTCCATATTATCTGAAATAGACATTCTCACAATACACATTGTTACAAACCAAACAAGAGAATAATTATTTTATAATAATAAAAACAGAATAGCAATTTCATTACAATCACTAAATATAAAGTTAGTGAATGGCATAGTAAGTTAGATTTTTAGTTAAAGAGAGTGTGATCAACAACAAATACCCGCGCTGACATCCATGAGTAATTAATAGGAAAAATTCCAATCATACTCATTATATGTGATTCATGTACACTACCAATGAAAATGTGAGAGCTTGATAAAATCGTATAAAGCTTCCTTATCAGTATTTCTATGAACATTGACACTGAAACTGACATTACCGCTAAAACAACAAACTAGACTAACTAAAAGAATGTGCACATGTTAAAACACAAAACCTGTGCTAAAATACAAAACAAATGTGCTGATGCAATAATAATTATACAACATTGTTCAAGAGAGTGAAATTTTGAATAATTGATTCAGAACTAAAACAAACTGTTTCATTGTTTTTTTTTTAAGTCTAAAACCTTGAAAGTTTAATAACGAAACAAAACAAAATTAGAGGAAAACTAGAGATAAAAATCTTAAATGGGCCAAAGTCTTTCACTAACTACAACTCCTGAGGTTTTTCATCATGAGACTAGTGATTAGAAACAAATTTTCATAAATGGACATTAAAAAAAAAGATAATACACACAAAAATGCATGTAGAAATCATTCCGATTGAATCATAAAATAACAAGTAATTTACTCAGCTAGTAAAATATATCAAAAACAAGATCACTCGACACGGATCCATAACTCACTAATTATATATCTATGACTTTAGATTTCAAGTATAAAGTGAAATGGTTAACTTTTAAAACATATTGGCTAAAAAGGGATAGTTTGAATAAGAACCATTAGGATTGAAAAATACATGATGAGATAAAAAAAACATATCTATATCTATGAATCTAGACCTCAAATGAGAATTTGAACTGCATGAATGCAAAATATCAAGTCTGAAAACCCTAATCGCGTACATATAAACCTTAATATTACTTAATTGTATAATTATATAATGCTAAATATTAAATTAAAACTATCTTTTACGATATTTGAAAATTAGAAATAACTCTTAATATTATTTTAATGAATTAATTAATAATTCACTTGTATACTCACTAATAACTATCTGCTATTGTAAAATTATTCGTCTTATATACATTATGATTATCTAGCTTAATTTCTATGCATGAGATCTTCTTAATTTCCTAAAAATTTAGCTACTTGTATGGTGGAGATCGATAGGCAAATGGCAGCTACAAAATTCTCCAACATTCCCTTCATTAAATGCATGAAAGTGACACTTGTTAAACAAACTTAAACCCCCTTGAAGAAGCTATTGCAAATCACCACTAGGAAGTAACTCTCACCACAAAAATCTGCAAATTGACTAAATATTATGTGTAAATAAAATCTAAAATAATTATTACAAGATGACGATAACACACGGCACACCCTCAATTTCATTTAGGGATACCAAAAATTCAGCTCCATTTCCTCTCTTCACCCAAACAACACTAGTTAACAATAACTGTAAAACACTTCATTCCATTTAGATTTAGATCCACAAGAAAAAATCGCCACCTCCTACTCATGAAACGCCTAGAGAAAAGGGAAGAAACCACAGGATAATAACAATAAGGCTCATGATTTATGGGGTCAATTTAGCTATGTTATATTATGGATTGAGATAGGTAGAGATGTGTAATAGTTATAAACTATAGATAAAGCTATTACTTTAGATGGTTATATAGGGGGTATAAGTATTCGGGTTGCTTATATTAACTCCCTAAACAGTTGCTGCTACCTAAAACCCCCAGATTCCCAAAGTATGTTACTTGCAGTGTGAGTGATCCATTATCGTTTAGTTATACTTAAAATTAAAAGATAATTTATTGGTTGTTGCATTGCATTAGTTAAGTGTATGTGATCATTTTGTGTGTATTTATGTACTGTTGTACTGGGCTTTGACATTATTATGCCTTTTTCAAGTGATGATGCTTATGACAATATGGGTTATGAGATAGACTTTGAAAATTTTCTCGACGAGTGGGATGAATAGGACCAAAAAGCCTTTGATGCTATATTTTATTTGAGACTTTGTTTTTAGATTTCAATCTTGTGCTTTGTTAAAGGCTTATCCAGAAGCTTATGATTTTTAATTTAATATACTAGACTTACTTTAATGTTTTGAGAGATTAAACACTTTATATTTTTGAAGTACCCATGGTTGGTACTAATATGTAAGTATGTACTGTAAACCCCGAGAATTCGAAGGAAATAGGATAGTAAAAATTAAGATAGATATTAAGGTTCGTTTACCCGGTTAGGCCTTGGTTAGAAATTTTAGAGTATTATAAATCTATTTATGATCTAAAAACCCTAGATTGGGAATTTTTAGATATTAAAAGAACTATAGCTAAATTTTATAATCCAATTTTAGAATCTAGAATACAAGTGTAAATAAAATTTTATTTCAAGAACATTAGAAAGCCAATGACTTGTAGTATGTATGGAATGAAAATGATCCATTAAAGATAAACAGTTAGGGTTATAAATAAGTACTAAAAAGCTATAAACGAGCCTATAATTAATAATATAGACTTCAAGTAAAAATTTTAGACCACACCATAATTTTAGTTAGAAAATTTAGAGTCCATAGATACTAATTTTATATTTTGACCTTTTAGGCCCCAAAAACCCTAATCGCGTAAGACTAAACTTTAAAAATACTAAATCGCGTAAATTTTAAACTTAAAATTTGAAGTCAACCATATTGTAGAAATATTTAGGGACCTAAATTAAATTTTTTAGAATAAAAATTTAACGAAACTAATATTAATATACGTGTAGGGGATAGTTTTTGGCGTAATTAGCTAGATATTTAAATTTTTTACTATTCTTACCAATTTGTACATGCAAGTTACGATAAAATGAAGGTCCAAGTTGCTGTTTTAGAAATATTACAGCTCCCACCTGCAGCAAGTCAAGATTAGTTGAAATAAAAGGCTAGAAACTTGCACAAATGGACCAATTAAATTGCTCCAACCATGCCCTAATTATTACACTTAATATAGCACTTACAAATCAGCAAAATGGACTTGGACAAGCTGCCCTCCTCTCCCTCTTGCACCGTGACAGCCCCTACCCCCAAAAAAAAAAAATTAACTAAATTAATTCAACTCTTACTCTACAAGTTACTTACCTCTATAAATAGGTGTATTAAGTCAACATGGGAAATTAAAATTTCAACTACCAGCCCACTCTCCCTCCTTGCTGCACCGAAACTGCACACACACACACTCACATTCCACAAATTCAAATTTTCCTCCTTTATATCCTCTAGTCTTCACTAAACATTCCAACAAACTAAAGATCAACCAACCAAAGCTCCAACTACCATTATAGAAAGCCACCAATCATTCTACCATTAAGAAGACTAGGGTAAGAAATTGTAAATTAGTCATTTATTTCATGAAATATAGTAGACTTACTAATTTGCTAAATATGTAGGTCTTAATCTAAATAGAAAGGAGGAATTGCCATCTACACTCCTAAGTCCTCAAGGTAAGTCCTACACCTTTAAATTATTTCCTCATTCTAAATTAAGAAAATGAATGTCATACATTGCCATAGATACATTTTTAGAAGCCTCCGTAGAATTATATTGATGGTAGAATAAGTGGAAATGATGTAGGATAAATACTTTGAATGAATTAGAATAAGGAGAAGCCTTGAAGAAAATTGTCTAAACATTAGAAAACCCTAGAATGTAACATTGAAGTTACTACAAGACTTTTTGTCTTGAAAACCCTAACTCATAATCTTGTAAATTAGTAAACATGTTATAGTCATCTAAACAATTTGAACTAGCCAATGCCTTACCCATTAGAAGTCTTGAACTTAAAACTCATAATGGAAATTGCTAAAGTGTAGATAAGGGAAATTCAATGGAGTAGAAATAATCTTAAAAAATATACTATAAACCGAATACATAGACAATTAATTTGATGAACCTAAAAATAATGTAGAATGGTCATTAGTAATTTAGATGGAAACCCCTTAATTCTAATTGAGAACTCACTTTACATAAGGTTGAAAGACAAAGTATATAACAGAAGAAAATATTGATATCACTAAGCACATTAATAGGTAAAATAAATTAGAGTTCAAATAAGATTCTTTGCCATTAGTAGAAGTCTAAGAAGACTAAGAAATAAAAATGATCTTCAGAAAGTCTTACACTAATCATAGAAAACTATTTGCAAACAAATAAAATTATAACTACATACTATAGCTAAAATAAGATTTTTAACACTTAATTATACATAAAAATATAAGCTAACATAAGTAATATAAGTATACTTAAAGATTTGGTACTAAAAACATGAATTTAGAATTAATTAGATCACTTTAGTAGCAAAAGTGTATTCATACGAATTTTACAAAAATAGGATAATCCATAAGTCTTTAAACAATTAAAGATAAACTACTTTTGGAATTGATAAAAATGACCTTACTAAGAGATAAATTTATATAGGACACTTAGACACTCATTAAGAGATATTTCAAAAGTCAATTATCTAATTTATGGAACTTCATTCATCTAAATAGGTGAATCCGAATCAAATTTAGACTTCCTAGAAGATTATTACGATTGAAGGCATCATGAGCAGGTAAGTAACTTTGATCTATTACATTGTTTGTGTTTGTAACAGTAGTAGCACCTAAAGTTATATATGAAAATGATTGTATGAAGCATGTGGGGTTAGGAATTGTTCTTGCTTGAGTGATGGATGAATTGAGTGCTAAATTGTTATTATTAAAAGTGATAACAAGAATTGTGTGAAAAATTGTTGAAGCATGTTGAGTATTGTCTGTAAACTGTTTGGTCATTTTATAATCAATTTATAACTAATAAGCTTATAACTTAAAGGATCATACATTGCATAACTTGCACAAATATTGCATAAAAGTGTGATAGCTTGCTACGTGTTAATATTTCGGATCTCGGTTAATGTTTGGTTTTTCTAGATGTAAATTTCCTAGTTCTCTCAAAATTATCCCTGTTCTGTTCGATTCCACGGGAACTACTTGGCAAAAGAAGGAACGCCGCCCGTGGTATCGGCTTGAAATAACTAATACTTAATGGAGTCTCTTTGTTCCTAAAGGAAATTGAGTGAAGAAACTATAATCATAAAGAAAAGAATAAAGTGAGTATTATTATTCATATGGTTCTCTATTTCTCCTGAGCAGGTGGGTCATAAGGTTATGATTCTTGACTAGGTTCCTGCAACCCCGATATGAGGGCGTAAATCTATATCCTGTTTGGATTCCGGTTGTCCAAACTTGTAATTATACATATGCTTGAATATTGCATTACATTTGTTTGATATATTACTTGTTTGTTGTGCTTGATGTGTAATATGTGATGGTTATTTACTGAGCTGTAGAAATGTTCATACTCCAACAGATTTTTCAGGTCATTCTCAAACCGTGGCTAGTACCATCTCGAAGGTTAGAACGAGTAAGGAAGCCACGTTTGTAAACCCCCGAATATTTAATAATTCTAAAAAATAATCATAGAAGTTTAAGTATCAAAAATTAAATCCCGAAATCGACTCAAGATAAAAAAAAAAAAACCAAATTCTAGATCGAGTCAAAACACTGGAAACGAAACCCTAAAAATTGAACCAAGTTAAAACTTAATTCCAAATAAGAAAAAAAACGAGTTTTCTCAATCTTGAGAAAACGAGAATCCTTGAAACGAAATATAAAGTCCAATTACCGATATAATCAACGTTCGTAACGTCGATTAAAAATCTACCCAATTCCTAAAACGCGAATCGAAACGATAGATCCAAATACCGCTTAATAACGAGATAAAAAATTCTAAATCCTTCAGTAAAATTTTAGAATCACAAAATCCAAAATTTCAACAAATGTCAAACTGAGTCAACTCATAAACCTAGACTCGGTTAAAATCCCGAGAACTAAAAACAAATAAATAATCACGAATAAATAAGATAAACCATAGACGTCGAGCTAGAAATATAAAACGATCAAACTCAAAAATTATACGATCTTACGAATAACTCAGTAAAAAATCGAAATCAAAACGGAACCCTAAAGTCAACAAGCCTATAACGAACCCTAGTGTTTAAGATCCGCAATCCCGCGTTTTCAAACCCTAGAAAACGATATTAAGTTAATGGCCTAGAATAGTTCTAATAACATAGGGTAACATAAAAATATCAGATTCGCAAATTTGAGTGACCTTCGGACCCAAACGGGATCGGTTTTGGAAAAGCGCGTCCCGGAGCTCGGAATATTAAAAATATTCCGTTATACCAATAGACTCGTAAAAATACAAGAATTCCAAAAATATCAGTTTTAGAATTTTCGGTAACTAAAAATTACAGATATCGCATTATTACGCGTATTTTTATTACTTACTACCGTACTTTAATTGTCTATCTACTATTCATAGTACTTTTCTACTATCATTACTATTTCACTATCTCTACTTTTCTTACACTTATTTCTTACATCTACATACCTATTTTCTTACTTTTTTTCATTTCCAATACAACTTTATTCACATCAACTTTACACATTACTTCTTTATTACTCAAAACAAATTAAAATAAATCAATTTCCACACCCCCCAAACCCCCCCCCCCCCCCCCCCCCCCCATAAAGCAAACCGGCGCCCCCCTATGCCTCTTCCAAACAATTTGTTTTTCTTTTTCAAATTATTTTATTACATCCAAAATTCACTCCAAAAATTCTATAAATACCCCCTTTCTCTTTCATTCTTTCACACAACTCTTTACACTACCAAAACTCTCATCAAATCTCTCCACAAATTCTCTCTTCAAGAATTCTCTTTACCAAAACTCTCTCAAACCAATTCCTCACAAAAATCATCTCTCATACATAAACTATCTACCACATATCACTACTCACATAATACCCATTTCATTTACCATCTCCATACCTCTTACATACTTTAGGTAATATTTCTTTCATCTATTATTCATTCATGTCATGTAACTTAACATGACTATGGTGTTGTTTTGAAACTCATATGAGTAGTAAAAGCAACAACATGTTCATGTTTTGTTCTTGTACATAAGCTTCCTATTTATTATGTTATTATTATTGTGATTATTTGCTTCTAATATAAACTTATACATATAGTTATGTATATTATTTATTTAGAGCATATAGTACTCATTTGTTATTTATTTTCAAGTTATGCAATTTATTTATTTTATGCAATTATTAAGACTAGTCTTTCTAGTACTTAGACTTGTCCCTATCAAGTCAAAACAATTTTTTATTTATTTTCTCTTTCGGGACTAGTCCATTCTTAGTTCTAGGATGCCTTGATGAAGCTAAGGCTCCAATACTTGACCGGATTCCTTGATGAAGCTAAGGTTCCCAATGCTTGATATTTTATTTTCTTACTTATTATTTGTTTCTAGTACTTTCTTATGTTCTTATTATTTTATATGCTCATGATACTTGCATCTACATAATGTTAATGTCTCAACTAATTCAAAAATAGAATTTTATTTTATCAAAAAGAACTTAAAGCTAAATTTTCTATTTGTGTGACTTGTCATAAAATAATAAAGTTATTATCAAACAACATAAGAATAGATTAATACAAGTTTTCTCTAAGTTTTCTTAAATAACAAGGATGGTTTTACCAAGAAAACATGAGAAATAAATATTTTCTTTGTATTTTATAATAATCTAAGTTTTAAGAAAAATAAATCTTTAATATTGAAAGTATAAGACCTAAACTTTTTTCTAAGCTAAGAAACAAATTAGTTTTTCAAAGTTAAGATAAAAATCAACTCATAAAGTCATAAATCCACTTAGGAAAAATAATGATTTTAAATTTCTAAAAGAAGAAACTCATTTTCAAAAGAATATAAATAAAGTAACATTAACAATAATGGATTTTATAAAGATGATTCTTTCAAAGAAATGAAAGAACAAGTTTTGGGAGGCAAAAGCTATTTTTAGAAATAAAAATAAGAAAACAGTTTCATTTTCTAAAACCACCGTAAATATAAAATTATAAAAAGGTTTTCAACAACCTAAATATACTTTTTAATAAAATTGTTCTTTTATCACTAGGAGTGAAAATTTATGAAAGACCAAGGATCAAAGGAAAATTTACTTGTTTTGGAAAAAGGAATGAAGGAAATAAAAAAGAATATATTCATTTATAATAAAAAATAAAGTTTCTTCCAAATACTTGAAAAGAAATTATCAAAGTTAAAAGTTTTAAGTTCAAAATGAATTGTTTTATGAAATAAATTGTTGAGATACTACCATTAGAATTATGCATATAAAGTGAGCTTACCTATATACTCAAAGTATTTATCAAATATATATAATATATGAATTTTTCTTAAATAAAATTGAGTTAGAAAACGGATTTGCAAAAGTTTGGTAATATTCGTTTTAAATCTGTACCTATCGTTTTCGAAACCCAAATGACCTTTTATGACCAAGATAAGTTTAGAATTGATAGATCTTTTCGAATAGGTAGAAAATGGTATATTATATGCGAAATTCCGAGTTAAAATGAGCAAGTTATGGCCATTTTAAGTTGGAATTTCTTCTTATACGATTTTACCGCGATTTTAAGAAAAGTTTAGAATCTCCAAGAATAGAAATTCCATGAAAGACTAATCCCGGGTATTTCTTTTGTCTAGGTGACGAAGGATACTAGAATACCCTACCCAAGGATTTCTACGACTAAGAAGATAGCGAAATGGACGAGTGAGTTATTCCTTCTAATTTCGTTACCTTGTTTGTGCTTGTAAAGTAGTAGCATTAGCATACTAAGAAAAGATAAAAATGGATATATATTTGGGGAATTTGGGACTATGTCTATGTGATTCTATGTTTATGCGTAAAATAGGAATTAAGAATATCGCAACTTCGAACTGCTTGTTTTAAATAATTTTGATTACTTACTTGGATGATTGCTTATTGTTTACTAAATTGATTGATCGCCCCTAATAAACCTTAATAAGGTTTGGCTTAAGAAAACTAAAACGCTCACGCATAGCATCCATCGAGTCACATCTATTTCGGAAGGCTTCTACTCCTACGCGTAGAGTTGGATTGGCTGTGATCGTGCGGTGCCACGGGCCATGTTCCTTCCTGGAGAATCCAAATCGCTCGGGGAAGCGACTCTAGGTTCGGAGCTGAACCAACCGAACGCTGTGGGTGTGGACCTGGGGACTAGCAGTAGAAGGTCGAGGACCTTCAACCCCGATTCCCTAACCTTTGATACGGAGGGTAAATCGGTTCTATATATGGTTTCCAGATAACTGTATATATTTGCGTAATCACGTGGTTGTTGCATTGTATACATAGCATATGTTGATTAAATAAATAAACTTGCTTGAAAATATGGTGCGAATGAAAAGGAATATCTCACTAAGCTAAGTTGTAGCTTATACCCCTATAGATTTGATTGAAATAGGTATATTCGTGGATTAAACTTGAGGATCATGACATTAAGGAAGTCATGGATGGATGATTAAGGATATGAAATCATACGATAAAGAAATTTTGTAAGGTTCTTTATATGTGCTAACCTATATGATTAGTGATGTACATCTATTTGAAGATAATAGAAGAACATGCCCTTAAGAATTGAAATGTGATATGTTTATGTTTTATATTCTCTTTGCCTTGTTACTTATTTATGATCAATATAAATTGCGCTACTCCGATGCGTTCCCTTGGTTGTGATGTACGCCTTGTACATGATATGGAAGCCTTTGCGTGACTAAGGTAGTCATTCCTAGGCTTTAGTATTGTGTACGGCGGACTGCCACGTTTAGGGTACCCCTTGGGGCGTGACATCGTTAGCAAGTTATGGAAATAGTTAACAAAGATTTAGATCTCTTGTATTAGTAAACTTACATCTATTTTACGTTCCTAGTTGTAAGTTGATAAAACGGTTTGTAATAGTTTATACAGACTTTATATGGAGTTTATTTTATCTGTTTTGTATATTTTATGTATTTATATCATTTCTTATTAAGCAACTTAAAAGATCCTGTTTTCTTATGTCACATCCTTTAGAGTAACTAGTTGTATTGTATAGTAATCAATACTACATACAATACAGTACAACTAGGGTACCTTTTAGGGCGTGACATGTACGATGATCTACTCATAAGAGTAGCTTCCTTTGAAAAATATTAGTAAAGCTTTAATTTTCGCTATGTACTCAATTGTTTTCTAAATCTTATTATATGATTTCAAAAGTTAAAATTTATTAGCAAACAATCACAAAAAATGGTTTCATTTTGGATAGCTTTGCGTATGATGCTTAAGTATTATTCACGGCTACGCTAGATATAACTTGTCTTCATTTTGGGGTGTGACACTTCAAGTGAGAGTCTAGACCACGGAATAAGAATTTAAGGCACCTCAATACCCTTCTGTATTATAACCATAGAATCTAGTGCACATAGTGGGGTCAAGATAAGATGATTGCAATAGATATCCTTTGGTAGTAGCTGTTTAAAAGACTGTCCATGAGTAGATTTCAAACAAGATATATGAAAAACATCATGTGACTTAGCATAGTCTGGTAACTCCAATTGATATGCACACTATCCAATCCTCTTTATAATGTGAAATGAACTATAATGCCATTTAGATTGTGATAAGTACTCTGAGCCATTGAAGTCTACTTATATGGTTGATGTTTGACAAAAACTTCATCCCCTTCAGAAAAATAGGCTTTAGTTATATGGTTATCTGCACATTCTTTCATTTTAGTTTGAGCTAGTAAAAGATTGTTTTCAAAAAAGACAAAACAACATCCCTAGCCTCAAAATCCATTTCAGTAACTTGCAACTTTGATGTGCTATGTACAAACATAGGAAGAGTAGGTGGTTTTCTATTATAAACAACCTCAAAAGGCACTATATTAGCATTACATGAAATGAAATATTGTAAGCTAGCTTAGTCCAGGGTAAATATTTGTACCATTCTTGAGGTGTATCCATCACAAATCCCTTGAGATACTGTTGAATAATATGATTCAAAACTTATGTCTAACCATCAATGGATGGTAACATACACTTTCAATCTCATGATGCAAGTGTTAGCATAAAATTTAAACATTGCTTGAGAGTATAACGACAAATAATCTCTAACTGAGATTGTATACTGCTGTTGAGTGGGAAATTTTCAAACTAAACATATCTGGAGGCTACACATATTCATTCATAAAGTGAATGATAATATGTTTGTTGTGACTGTAATAAACACAGTTGTTAGTCATGTGGATTCACAATAGAGACCAAAGATAGATATTCAGTATTCCCATTTCAGCTTACAACTCTCATCATACTATGCTGTCCAAAGAATTCAATTCTATTCTCAACTCATAAATAATATTTAGTGAAAAAAGAATGTTATACATCGCTAAATTGCATTTTATATTGACAATTTACATTAGTTATATATAAATCACATATACTATATGAGATTTATACCTATACACGAAGTTTATTTTCGATGGGTGGGGATTATATACAATTTCCTCCAAATTGTGAGGTCTATAAAGATCGTAATTGTTTATGCTTATTTTATGTGCGACAACTTTACATTATATTTAAACTAGAACTAGCATATTCTTGCTTTCTGCGACTGGTCATAACTTTTTCCATGCCACTAATAAATTAACAGGACATATGCTTGATGAAAGAGGAATAGCGATAAGATCTAATGAGTGGGCATCAATACTCTTCCAAATTCCTGGAAGTACATGTTCTTTGAGTGGCGAAAGGTACAAGCATTTGCAAGATTTTTAACATTCGACGAGATAAAGTCGTTTTAAACTTTTGATCTTTTATACTATGTGCCGACAAAAAGAGAGGAAAAGAATAATTAAAAAATAAAATTAAATAAGGGATGGAATTAGCGTGTAAAAAAGCTCTAGGTCTATGAAAATTACATTCCACATTTATTGAAATTTTACAAAAAATTTTACGAAATGACTTAAATACAAATTTGTTTAACTATGTATTATTGGAGTGTTTTAAAAATTAAATTAATTTTATTATGAGTTGTCCACTTTTGTTTTCTAATTGAGTGCAACTTTAATTACTTAGTGTTATATATATATTCAAGCTAAAGACAAATTATATAGAAAGTGATTACACTTTAATCAACCCATATTATTTAATGCTTATCTATGAAGAGTACAACAAAAGCCCTCCAAAATACCATAATCATATCCTATTGGATCCTCTCCAATTCTTTATCCATTAATTTATAACAACATAAATAGAAAATGGAAATTATTTATCCCCCAATTCCCTAGTAAACTCGGCATATTAGCCCTACACGATATACAATACTTGTCGTCTTTTATACATTACAATAGCCTACTAAATCTAAGTAATGTAATAGAAAGTTAGAAACATCTTCAAATATCCATTAATATCTCTCTTAGATACTTAAAAACTAACAAGATCACGAGTTGACTGTTTCCTTGCCTTGTTCATCCACTTAATGGCCTCCACTAAGTCACCTCCACCATTCCCATTTCATTCACTTCCATTACTGCTTTCCATCTTTAAAAGTCAAGCCCAAGCAATCATCATCTACCCCCATTTTCCTTTGGAGAATAGATAGCTTCACCCACCATCATTTATCTTTCCATTATTAGTCAACCTTATATTGTGACTACTCAGAGCACTCGATAAGAAGAATAAATCAAAAGTGCTGGAAGAATAATTTGGAGATGGAAGTTGGGGCTTACATTTTAACGCACAACTATTAAAAAAACAATTTTTTTATTTTATAATTATGGGTATATTTTAAAAATATAATTAATTTTCATAAGAATTAGCAATTCCTTTAGTATTGGAAAGAAATAAGGATTTATTCTAGGTTACATGGAATACAATTCTAATGGTAATAAAAATATAATACCAATATCATTACAATAAGTCAGACAAAGTATTAATGAATGCCATAATCAATTCAATCTTCATCAACATTTTTAGTTAAAGGGTTAATTATGTGTGGCCAACAACAAACACCCAAGCCAACACGCATGAGTAATGAATATGGAAAATTCCAGTCATGCTCTTGTATCTGTTTCATGTACACACTATCAATGAAAATGTGAGAGTTTGATAAAGCCACTGAAATTGGCACTATTGCTAAAATAACAAGCCAAACTAAATAAAGGAATGTGCACATGTTGCAACACAAAAACATGTGCTAAAATACAAAATAAAATTATTGATGCAATAATAATTATAAAAAATTGTTTAAGAAAGTAAAATTTTGAACAATTGATTCACAACTAAAACAAACTATTTCGTAGGTTTTTATAGTCTAACCCCTTTAATAAGGAAACAAAATAAAATTAGAAGAAAACTAAAAATAAAAATCCTAAATGGACCAAAATCTTGGACAACCTGAACACTAGGAAAGCAAGCAATAGAAATTACATAGTCTCGTCATTAATTTTGACGAGACCAGTCTCGTCACTATCCAATAGCACATACCATACCTAACCATGATGAAATCACTAAAATAGTTAATATTTTAATTACTATATTTATTTTGATGATTAAATTGATGACTAGAGACCGTGCCGACAGGATTGTAAAGACTCCCACGCAAGCTAATATGGCATTGGGTGTCTGCGTCAATTATTAAATTAATTCTAGATAGTATCATGCCTTTTGAAATTCAACATTTATTAATATGTTTATTCAATTTCCCTCTAAATTAAAATTATGCCTTTGATATGACATGCGGTTAAAAGATAATTTCTATAGATTTTCCTCATTTGGTAAATTTTACTTTCCTAATTATTGAATTTCTCACTTTGTAGAAAAAGTAAATTCTACCAAATCATTATGTGTATCATCACTTTTATTTTGAACATTATGGTTCATTTTCCTATTACCCAATTTAGTCATATTTAAAGTAAATATTCCTGGATAATAGTTATTAATGCGAGCTAAATGATTACAATATACCTTTTGTATAACCATGTTCCTTTATAATTGACATTGTTTTGTTTAATCAATCTTCATCATTTCACATGATGAATTGACTAGCGTACGGTTCATCATATCTCCTTCCATGCTGGTCTCCACTATTTGAATTCGAAAGCTCCACCGGTTGGCTTTAAGCCACAAAGTCTTGAAGCCAGATAAAGTAAAAGACATGAAGAACAAAGGCAAGAAAATTTATGAAAGCCTACTTTATTCCCCCAAAAAAGAATAAAATACGTGTATCATGTTAAACAAAAGCAAGAAAAATTCAAATATATATACACACACACACACCCCTTAAGATGAAAAGTACACTATACACACAGTAATTAATCCATTATTAACATATACAGAAGGGAGAGCTCTCCCAAACTGGCTCTAAAGATGATCACATTCCTCCATCTTTTCCTTTTAAGTTCTTTTGTTTACCGTAATACAAGTTCGGCTCAGAAGACGGATGGAACCATGCACTTTGACCATCCTACCGGAGTGTCAACTCCAGTCTTAGCAGATAATGAAGGTATTTGAAAACTAGCCAAGCGATCTTGTCACTTTTATTGCTAATATATCTATCATTTATTGTTTATTATATTACCTATGGTCTGTATCTATCTATTCTCCATTTATATTATCCAATATCAAGTAGCATTTACTTATTATCTATATATGCATCTCTAGTTCTACCATTACATAGGACAACTATACAAAAGTCCACGGGAAGTTACATGAGAAACTTTTTAATTTGTTATTTGTCAAGGGAGATAAGATTCTATAAACCCCTAAAATTGTCTCCATCTCTATGTATGTAGAAAATATGGCTGTTCATTATTGTATGTAGTGTGTGCATATCGTAATAAACGGCTATGGTGGTCTTGTCTTCCATTATGACATGCTACATAACTGAATTGTATTATGAGAGTTGGACATTAACAGGTCGTTCATTTTATATCCAATTATACTCTATGTCAGCACATCGAGGTGGCACTAATCGGAACCGCGTCTCAAATTTTAGTGCCGCGAACCATATATAAATGCAAATATATACAGAAAATAAAAAGGTGTAAAAAACCCCTAAAATTGAGAATCCTTATTTGTCGGATTTTGCATGATTAGACAGGATCTAGCATAGATATTAGATGTCTGTTATAGAAGTCTGGCAATTTTTTTTCTCTTTTTTTTTTTTTCAATTAAAGATGAAATTTCATTGACCAAAAACGAATTACATCAATCCTATAGTTCTATAAATTGATAAATGAAAAGTTGGAGTACAAAGACTCTATATAAACGAACATAACTCCTGTACGATTAAAATATCCTATATAAAAAATAATATTGATTCTCCTAAGAGAATGGAACTGACTCTATTGATGAGTAGACATTATTCTATTAAAAGGGCTAACATAATCCCATATAAAGAAAAGAAACACAAAGGAAAATGGATACATTAATGAAAAAGCTTACTTTAATACTATTCACTAAGCAATATTCTCTTGACCTCCATAATCTTCAAACTAACACAAATATCCATAAATACAACTTGCAATGGTGGAAATGTCATGTGGATGGCTTGATAATGATGGGATAGACCAAATCTGATATAGTAATAATAGATATGTAAATAATAAAATCTATAGTGATATATTTGAGAATTTGTGGTGGCAAATGTTGCGAAGATATTTGAAGAGAAAGGACTGCTAGAGTTGAGAAAATGAGCTTTAGCGCGGGCTAGCTCTTTTAACCCATTTTAAAAACAAGTTAGTGTCAACTTTTTTCAGCCCATTCAAAATGGTCATCTAACCCAACCCGTTTAACGTAGGAGCCAAAGTGGGCTGACCTATGGGTTAAGTGGGTTTGTCGGGTAGCCCACTTATATAAAAAAAAAAATACTAATAATTATAAGGGAAATGACTATTAATTAATTATTTTTTGAGAATTTTATACTTGAATTTAGTAATAGAGAATTGATGTATAAGCATCATAACATGTTTTTAAGAAAATATTTATTATTTCAAATGAAATATGATATCCAATTAATTATTTTCAAATACTTATTCTAATATATAATTATTATAATAATAATGAAAGTAATCATTAAAATATTTAAAACTTTATAAAAGTCATATTTTAGTATATACATTTTGCTAGATTAACATAAATAGGTTAAATGGGTAAATTTGACCCGTTTAACCCACAATTATTATAAGTGGATTAAATAGGTTAGGAAGTAGGCTAGACCGTTTAATCCACAAGCCAAAGTAAGTTAGGTTAGGATTAAGAAATTTTGGCCCGTTTTAAAAGTAGGCTAATTTTTTTTAATTCATTTAAACCGTTAGTTGAAATGGATCGGTCTGGATTGGCCCGTTTAACCTATTTGCACACCTCTAGAAAGTGACATGGTAACCTTCATGTTAGGGGTTGTCGAAAAGTTTGGAGAGAGAGAGAATGAATTTTTAGAGTCCGGCATCTTAATTTTGTTGAAATCACCAATGGAATCTTTAGTACATAGCACCTGTTATCAAGTATTGTGTGGCTTTTGTACGTTGTATTTCACCTCCAAAAATGCAATAACACATATATGGATAAATTGTAAATATATATTCGTAATATTTATTTTATATGTACATTTTTTATTCTCTTGAATTGAGTGTTTATAACCTCAAATCTTTTGAAAAAAAAATTCAAATCCTCACATAGATGACTATTATTTCCTTGAAAAGGAAGCAGAGAAAAAATAAAGAAAAAGAAGGAAATATTAAGTATAAGAAAATATTATACGAACTTAAAACCTATGAATTTTATCTTATTGCCTAATGTTATATATTTTTTAACTTCAATATTTCATTATTTATCATGTTTTAAAAATAGTTAGAGGTCTCACCACTCCAATTTATATGTGTGTACATATATAGACATAGGCATGGTTCGATTCCAGCGATTCTAGAATCGAAATCAGACCAGTTGGACGGTACTAGAATCGGTCAAGGAACCATTGGTTTTTCTGTTTCTTAAACAGTTCTAGGCCTAGAACCGGGTGGAACCGGCGGTTCCAACTGGTTCCATTAAAAAATATAATAATTATGTAAAAAAATTTAAAAATTATATTAAATATATAATTATTAATGTTTACACTATTTCATATGAATAGTAAAATTTATTATCTTTTTACATTATTTAATGTTTTATTATTAATAATACAAATAAATATAACTTAAAATTGTAAATAATTTAGTTTATATAAATTTCTCCTAAAAAGTAAAATTCATTCTTCAATAATGTGAGATTATTTTTTATATTACAATTTTCTTATTATCCTCTAGAGTATTTCACAACCTTATATTACTAATTATAATTGATATTAGTTGTGTTTATATAGAAATCTAAAAACTTTTTTAGAAATTTTGGTTAAATAATTTTACACTTTTAGATCTAATAATTAATTATTTTGAGTTTAAAATTTATTTTATTAAAATATAAAATTTATTTTTTTACTTAAGAAAAAAATCGGAACCGCGGTTCCAAAATTTTGTCTTGCATCTCTAACTTAAGTTGCTATTCCGGACGTTACGATTAAAAGTAAATCAACACCAAAAGAATAAAACAAAACAAAACAAAATAAAATAAAATAAAATAAAAAAGAAAGAAAGAAAGGAGAAAAAAAAAACATGTTATTTTGGTGTCTTAAACTCTAAAAATATGACTTCACCAGCCAATAACGATAAGCCGCGGATCATTGCTAAAGTGCCGACATTGATTTTATCAATAATTCTTGTAGCAAAGGTTTGGCAGTTCTAATAATAATTTAGAAGTTATTTGTATGTTTTCAATCTGTTAAGAGGAGGTGAGATCATCCTAGATTATAGAGGTACACTCACATCTAATAAGTATCAATAATCAATATCTTAAAGGCAATCCATGATGCTAAAACAGTAGGGTATCTCAAGAGTATATGAAAACCGTAAAAACTGAGTCTCCAGTATCTCAGAAGGATAAGTGTTAAAATGGTATATTGAAAACTAGTAAAATCCAAGGCTCAACAAAAGTCCTATTAATTAATAAAAAAAATAAGTCTGCAAATACTTTAAAGAGCATATGCTTATACAATAGATAGTTCACAACCCTAGATTATAAACTCATCAAAGAACTCCTCAAGGTATAACCCGTAGCCCTTATAGTTATAACAATCACCACCCGATCCATATGGACTTAAAAAGAAAAGAATGAACTGTAACCCAATACAACAGCAACATAAACACACACAATATGATTACACGCACATAGTCTAAATGTAATGCAATAACCAATGTTTTATATCTTTTTAATTTAAGTGTGATAATTCAATAGTGGAACTCTCACACTCGAGTAATACACTAGAAACCTAAGAGTACTGAGTAGTAGTAAATACTTAGGGGATTAATAAAGGCAATTCGAATACATTAATCTTTTATCTCTATCAAAGAAATAGATTCTTATGGGGGTTACAGTCGTTACGCATCTCTATTGATTTTACACCATTACACTATTAAGTTTAATAGAGCCCACAATCCTGAACTGTACAAGTGTAACTTCTCATTGAATGTAAGTAGACGTTATTCGGCTATAATTTTCCGTATCAGCTACTTGTCGAGTATCTTTAATGACTTAAGCATCTAACTACTATGCTGGTATCACCTAGTAAGGCCATCGCCCATCGAATTAGATCTAAACAACAACACAAGCACAAGCAAGACTATCATTTATTAGGTCGTCTTTTAAGTTTTCATTCATTTTAGGATGTCTATCCTAATTAAAAGATATGTAAGTTACTTCATACTGATATCAAATATGTAGTCTGGCAAAGTTAGATGATAGGTCAAAAGGTAAAGTAAATGGTAAGTTAGAAGCAAAAGTATATCTTCAAAAGATATTCCATATAAGTATTGAGTAAATAAATTAATTATCATGCTCGTGTTAATTATCCAATTTTATCTAATAATTCATTAAGGTAAGGTCTTATATATATTTATACATATAGGACCTTAATTGATATCATAAGTTGCATTAATTTTAGGTTATTGGCTTGAGTGGTTTGGATTAAGTTAATGAGTATAAGTGATTGAATTTGTTATTTTGAAGTATTAAGTCTTTAGGGGTCTGAAACTAAGCCTAATAAGAATACAACTAAGCCATCTTCTGTTTAAGGTAATGGACTTTAAGGAATTTATAATTAAGTGCATTAAGTAATATGAATTACAATTTAGGTGGATTTAGACTTAAGTATTAGACTATGTCCAATTTGAGTAAAATTCGATACTAGACTCAAGAATTGGATATAAGCCCAAAAGAATTAAGATTATTTTAATTTTTAGTTGTTGGGCCTTCTAAATTCCTATTGAGGTTTACTAAGAGTTTTTAGGGTTACATGAGTCAATTAGGTAATTCAATACCTAAAATTTGATGATGGACTTATATATTTTTAATTAGGCCCAATTAGAATGGTTAGGGTTTATTAGGACCGTGTTTGATGATTTAAGTTATAAAGCATAATTCGATTTTTTATCTTGATTTGAGGCCCTAAAACTTCTAAGGAAGTTAACAAAGGTTGAATAAGCCCATTTGAGTTGAAATAGGCCAATTTAACTAAATGAAGTTATTGGATCCTAAGGAATTACCTAAACCCATATTAGTTGGATTATAGCCCATTTGAATTTATTTAGCCAAGTTGGACGTGGTGTCTAAGCCCATTTATAATTCCAAATCTTGGGATTGAGCCTAATTTATGAGTAAATTTACTCTTAATTCAATTAAGCCATGCTGGGCTTAAATTTATTAACAAAGTCAATTTTAGAGTTAAAAGCACATAATAGTCCAATTTAATCAATTAAGCCCATTTTTAGTTCATTTAATAAATTTGAGCCCTAAATCACTAACCAAGATTATTTTACATATTAAAGTCCAATAAGATTACATTAATTTAATTTAAGCTTAAAATATACTTATGGTCCTAATTATATTAATTTTAAGCCTAAAGTAATAATTTACTCTATATACTCAAATTAAACCAAAAATTACATTTATTAAGTTTTAATTCAACAATTACCCTAATTAAGCTAAAATATAATTAAATTAATTAATCTTAAATTAACTGACATGATTTAGTGTGTAAAAATATCAAATAGACCCGTTCAAGTATTTTTTTTATTCAAGACAAACCCGAAACAAGGAATGAGTAGGGATATGACCGGTTTAGGTCCGATTCTAGCCAGTTCGGTGGGTTTTCGGTCTTGATTGGTTTACAAAACTAAAGTTTACTTTTTAAGCTACTGGGCTGGGTCCCTCCTCCAAAAAAAAAAAAACTACTGGGCTGGCAAAATGCAAGGCCGATTCGGTTAAAAAAAAAGTCCAGTTTCGACTATTGAAAAATCTAGTTCGCCTTACAGGGAAATTTTTCAGACTAATTTAAATTAATTTTGAAAAATAGTAAATGAATCTTTAAAATCATGAAAATTTCCAGCTTCATATAGACACATTAAACTTCCATATTAAGAATTTCATTCAAAAATAAATTTATTTAATATTTTATCTAAGTTTAACAACTCAAATTACTATATATTGTACACCACACATATTTAAGTATAAAAGCTAAGTTTCTAGCATACAATGCCATCAAAATTCAATTCATTAATATATATATATATATATATATTTCATTCGTAATGATCAACACACATCACACACATATCATCCTTAGATCTTAATCAATTTAATAAAATTATCATATAGCTATAATATTGAAGCTAAAAATTTAATATATTTATTATTCGAATTTATTTATCAAATTTTCATTAAAACAACTTACGTATGTATATTAGTTATTAAGTTCTCATACCTATATTTATATTATAAGTCAACTAATTAAAATAGAAAAATCACATAAATAATATATATATATACACACTATATCCGGTTTATATGTATATATTTATATCATCAACTATATGATTATTTGATCTATATTGTCTTAGTATTAATTTTACTTATAAAACTATATTCAACAACCAATTTAAATAAAATACTTACTAATAGCAAAATTACAATAATATGCCTTCATTACCCTACTCCAAATTTGTTTAAAGCTTCTGCAAGCTAATACCCACTTGATTCTTGATTGCAAATCTTCAATACACCTATCATTTAATTGAAAAATAGATTATAAATAGGTGTTGAAATAGGTAAATAATAGTAGGAATTTTGGGTATGCATTTACCTACTTTGGTGCTTGAATTCGGTAGAGAGTTTTTTGGCTTTTAGAAGTTGAACAAAAGATGTTGGTTAGGTTTTTGAAGAGTAATTTTCTACCCTTTTTGGTCGTGTGAATGGGAAGGATAGTTGGTGGCTTTGTGTGTTGCTTGTTAAATAGAAGAATTTACATTAGTGAGGTGTTAAATGGGTATAGGTGCAAGGTGGTATTTAGGATTTTAGGTTATTATTTTAGTAATATTAGTAAGAATTTGCCTAGGATATGTGTCTTCTTGAGTGTGGAGAGAATTAGATATTTTTAAGTAAGTGATTATGTGCATTTAGGTGTAATTTAGGTCTTGCGCACTTTAATTAGGAAGATAAGGGTTTGGGCTATTATTTAGGTGGGTTGAACTTAAAATATGGTTTGGGTAATTGGGTTATTAATTATCTTTAGGGGCTTAGGAATTGGATTTAAGAATTTTAGCATAGATAGATGAGAATTGAATAATGGCTTAACTAAATTAATTTTGTAATTTAGCTTGATGAATCACTTTGTCGAAATTGGTATTTGGCTAAACTTTATGTATTTAGGGGCTTAGGAGCTAATATTTGAATTTAGGAAGTTGAGTTTGAATTTCTAGAACTTTTAGATTATAAAAATTGTATTCAAATAACTTAATTTGATATTTAGGGGTTTAGGTATTTCAATTGAGAAATTTAGCTCAAATTGTTAATTGAGTGATTTGAGTAATTTAGGCATTTGAATTTGAGGATTGAGATGGTTTGTTGAATTTAGATGAGGATAGGAAGTATTTGTAATCTCTATTTTCAACTAAATCAAATTACTATTCCAATTATGTAAATCCACTTAACCATATATTATACTTCATTTACTCCATTTGAATATATAACCTATATTCATTTAATGACCTAAGTTTAAATTTACCCCTTAACTAAATTCTAATTAGATGACTTATAATGGGGATATTTCATAAAATAAATGGTGGAAAGAGAGGGATTAAAAAGCATGGCAATAGAGAGATAGAAAACTTTTTAAATGAACAACCAATTTCCAATACGATTTCATTTTCTAACATATTAGGTAAGAATATCGTATCTTTATCACACAATTTTAATGCAAAATGAAATCATTTACTAAAGACATGATTTGAACTACTATAATCTTGAGATTAATTTTAAAATTTTCATTTTTTTAAAAGAAGACATTTTTTTCCTTATAGCAAGTTAATGCTAAATCCTAGGACTTATAAATTGTTAAGGAATGCAAGTCCATTAAATATATTTAATCATGTTTTGTTGTGACACTCTATGGTCTAGGAGTGAATTGACTATGTTAAACATCTTGGAGCCTATTAAGGAACCCATGCTATATTGGTATGTAAAGTTGCTATGCATTTCTAAAATAGGGACGAGGCCAGCTAATTCATTCATAGCCTATATCTACTTCCACATATTATTCACATAATCGAATATGTCTACTTTTGACATTCAAGTCATAGGCCTATGGGGGCTTGTGAATACTACAAAAGTAAATTCACATTCAAATAATGCCTCTTTCTCGACTCATAAGCCTACTTAACAAGTCTATTAAACTTACCTAAAGGATGAATTCATGATCATCCCAACTTGTATTAAGTGGTTCCGTATGCCCCACTAATATTTCCAAACCATAAAAAACAATGTATAAAACATTGTTATATTGTGGTTTAACATAGTTTATCCAAAAGATATATTCCCTAAACAAAATGGGCAAATAACACTCTTATATTCCCAATATAGATCATATTTTCAGTCTTCCATGCCTGCTCCTAACATAAGTAAATGAAAAAAAAAAAAAAAAAACAAAACCACTCAACTTGGGTTTGAGCATACACAATAAAACCTAAAGAATGCAACACACAGAATCCAAGATACCAATCACAATAATATCATCCAAACATTAGATGACACTTACATTTAGAAGGAGTACTAATCAAAGAGGATATGATGTAATGAGGTTAAGATTTACTTACTGAGCCAATCTTATAATATACTTAAATGTTTTTTTATTTTAACAAACCTTTTAAGGCCACCTTCACATGGGAACATTCACAACTTTAGCCTAGTTGATCCATGCAATACGAATGTTGCTATCTTACTTCATTCCTTAACCTATTGCTGAGCAATTTTTAACTTTCACTAATTTTTGAACCAACTTTGGCTATTGAATTATTAGTAATTTTAATGTGTCGTCCTATGGCCATAAACAAATCTAAAAGATCAATCTCTTTAAGTTACCATTGCTGGTTTAAGTCAACGATGGTACAACTTAATCATTCCTGTAACTTTATGAGTTATGATAAACTTATCAGGTCAAACTCAAAGATTGGGCCTCAAACCTACCAAAAAAATGTTTGGAATTTACTTTCATTAAGTGCTTTATGTTAGTAATATTGCCCTTGAGCTAGTACTGTCATTACTAATATTATAAAACAATAATGAGGTAGAACTATACATTCCTTCAAGCCAAGCATTACACCAACCAAAGATTAAGATAATGATATATAATTCTAGCACTTAGCTTCAGATACAAGTAATACTAGTTTGTTTTGCTAATTTAATCATTACATGTCAGTCTCAACAAACCAAAAAACAAGTAAATAGTGAAATATTCATCAGTCATCCATCAATACATTTCAAATTCTCTTATAATATTCACGATAAGTGATTACATACAAAATTCATAATTTCCAAGTGTGTGATTTATATTATCAACCATAACGCATGATACCTATATAGAAGGAGAGGAAAGACTCATTAGATGTTGGAAAACTCAATACTCTACGTACGATATCCGACATATTTGGATAATTCAATGGCTTACACATAATACTTAAGTCAATAGACTATAGGTAATGCAAAAACAATAATTCTTCCTATTTCATAGTTTCTCTTTTATGATATCTAACTTCTAATTGTTATAACTTTCATATTTTTTTATCCAATTTTGATGTTTTTTATATCATCACTAATGTTATCCTGATTGTTGAGAAGTAGACAAATATGTTATGATAATAAACCAATTAGAATAGCATAATGATATAATTTCCATTTTATAATTTACCCTTTTGGATTCTTGGCTTCCTATTACCACATTATTGTATATCTTCTGTTTCACTTGTTCCTTAAATTGATGGAGGATAAAATACATCCTTTTAATTACATTTTGAGACATTAAATACCAGCAATAACAAATAAATAAACCATATGCCCTAGTTATAATATTTCAAAATCCAATTTACTCTAACTCTAATGAGTTTAAGTAAGAAAGTACATTATTTTGGTTCTAACTTAATATTAAGTGGTAAATATCTTGAAATCTCTTTATATATTACCATTATTAGTAATATATATCAAATCTATAATATATTAGGGATATTGAGGATTTGATTTTACTTAATTTGATTGTCACATGAGAAAATATTTACCAAAATAGTATGGATAGACAAAACAAGAACAATCATAAATTTAAATCAAGACGTAATCACTTTTTGAGATCTTTTAAAATATTTAGTTGAATTTATACTCAAATTTTGAATCTTCTTTTTAACCACTTGAAATGTTGATGCCTTATACGAACTTACTTTTAAATGTTGAAACCCTTCAATGTAATTTACTCTAAAATTGACTAGAGTACTCTTTGAGGATTAAAAATACTCTTTTGTGCTCTATTACTGGTTTCATTGAAAATTAAACTCATATCATAATTTTGGTCTAATTTTCATTAGTAATTAACATAGTTGTATGTAATGACCAACACGAGTCTGGTTAGACATACAAATTGGCTTGACCTACCATTAGTAGGTCAGGAGCATGAGCTTAGCCAGTTAGTATGGATCTTGCCACTCTGGTGGGTCTAGCTAGTCCATAAGTCATGGTTGGGTCATTGGTCAAGACTAGTGGACCTACTGGGTCTTGGGAATTAAAAAAATGGAAAAAGGAAAAGAAAAGAAAAGAAAGTTGGATAAAAAACTAAATGTAAATGAAAAATAAATGTTTCAACTATTTTTATGTGAATTGTAAAAATTGATCATAATATTTAATGTGTTATTAATAATGATACAAGTAGTAAAAATATTTAAAAGCATGTTTAATTGGATTTATATAGATTTCTAGTCTAAGTAAAATCTTATCTCTTAATCATGTGGGAGTTGTTTTCATCTTTTGTAGGACTTGTCCATCTCTTGAGTATTTTATAATCCCCCATAGCTAATTTTACAATTAAAAGTGGATGTACTTATGTATAAATAAATGCATATTTAAAACAACCATTTAAGCATAAAGACTATTGTTTTTAGGCCCAATTTAACTTTAAATAAAAATTTATTTTAGTTAATTTTGAATTTATTTTTTATTTTAAATTTTATCTTCAATTTTTTTCGATTTTAAGTTATCTTTACAATTTTTAAAATTTGTCAAAAAATATTTAAATGTGACCAGTGGTTCTATGGAATTGACCCGACTTAGCCATAGCCAATTCTTGTTGTGGTACGCTGGGCCCGTAAACAAACGATGTCGTGCCGGTGTTTAGTCGTCTGGCTTAAGTTTTATAAATGATACAGATGACTCCATAGTATTAATCATCCCCATGTAACATTAAACTCAGCAAGATTTCAAATCATAATTCCAAATTATGTTCTTGCATTTAGTAATACTCCTATTGTCATAGGTTTCTATATGTTTAAAATTTGTTTTGAGGATCTTCCGGTAATTGTTACTCGATATAATTTAATAGATTCTTCATGCAATCACCTAAATATTTTTATCCTTAATTGTCTCTCATTAACATTTCAAAATTAAGTTGATTTTCAATTAACTTTAGGGCTGGTCACTATTAATTCAAGGGAGATTAAAAATTTGACTTTTCATGGCCCTTTTCAAGGGTAGAGGGTTTTGACCTCGCCTATTTATGCTCCATGGTTGGTGTTCCTACGAAATTTTTGCTGCACTTTAGTGGAAGCATGTAGAGACTTGAAGTGTGTTTATTTAATTCCTATAACACCCTAGATATTATGGTCATTTAGAGTTTACCCCCGTGTCTCCATTTAATGTAGACATGCTAAGGCTTATAACCTACTACAAACCACAATAATTGTTTATAATATCATTAACTTATATACACATACATTAGGAATTATTCATATACGTGTCACATAGCATGTGCATAACAAACCATACTAATACCACACTAAACATCTAACCACCATGTCTAGAAAGGGTTCATAAAGGAGTCTATCTATTGAACTACAAAGCATAAACACATAAGTTCCAGGCCCTAACTAACAACTAAATACACGTATATTTATAGAACATGATGGTAAACATAAGAAGCCTATATCTCTAAAGCTCTTCACACTAGTCTACTCATTAATAGGATAGTCATCATCACTAGTGTCTTCCTCATTGTCCACGACAACATCATTTCCGGAGAGACCAAACATGATACAATTGCTACCTAAACCTAAAAAAGAGAAAAGAATGAGTTCAAGCCCAGTATGGTACTTCCACTGACACAAATGCATGGATAATATAATTCATTTACATGCATACATACATCTAATGTAGCAATTAGTTGATCATTATCTTTGTTTTAAGTCCAACAACCAATGTGGGGACAACTCCTAATCTTGATATTAAAAAAAATATATATAGTACATACGTATACAATGTTGGATACTCCTCAACATCTATGAGTTAAAGAGTCTATGAATACAAACCTAGATATACTCATAATCATCTCTGGGTGCGACTCCACGCAAGGATAGCATTATACAAAGATCATCAAGGTGCCACATTGACATTACCGGTACTCTAGGTCCACTAACCACAGCTAAGCACACACAACATACAATGATTATAGTTGGGGTATATAATTAGTCAAGTTATGAATCTATCCTAACAAGCACAACTATCAAACAAGGTAATCTATGTACTTAGATAATTGCTTCACTTTGGATACTAGAATCCACTACCTGAATACACACAACTAAGTTAATTAGAACCTTAGATATATATATATATATATATATATATAACACTCAACTCTTATCATATTCCCATAATTTTTTACTCTTATCCCACTTTTATCTAGGTTCCCAAGTCTTAGAGTATGCTTTAATCATAAAGGAAGAGTTAAACTAATTTCAATTGTTTTTAAGCGTGAAAAAGGTGTTTTATAAGGTGTTAGACACGAGCAGGTATAAGGTCATATATCACTTAGGTGAAGAAAACAGGTCACATAATGGTACATAGACATTACAAAAGCTATGCATGGGCTAGTGTACTTTAGCTGCACCTTCAAACATAACAATTTAGGCCATAGAGAGGTACACGGCTTAATACATAGGCTTATGCATAGGTCATGCACTTTTAGGATCACCTTTTTCAAAACACAAAGAGTTATATAACTTGATGCATGAGCTTGAGCATGGGTCATGCACTTTTAGATTTTCAATATTTCCACTACTAAGAGTACATGACCAAATGCATGGGCTCTTGCATGGGTCGTGTACTTATGGAAATTCCTCTTTTTGCGCAATCCTTCCTTAATTTGTTTTCAAAATGTTTTGAAATCCCTTTCGTGTTCATAAAAACATTCTACATTGAAAACTAACTAGATTTACTTATTCCTCAACATAAAACCATCGTATTTCACTTTCTTTAATGAAAGAAACATCAAAAGATCGGAATTGCAACAATCATTGTTTACCTTTTGATTTTTTTTTTCTATATTTCTCAATGTCTTATACATCTACTCCGTAACAAGCTTGTCTTCTTGAAGTTTTTCAAGAAATCCCTCACTGTTTGTCGTTTTCGTTGTTGAATTGTGCTATTCACTTCAAGATATTAATATCTCATCATTCCCTGATTTGATTCATCAAGAACGATAGAAGAATTCTAGTGAAACAATAACTTATCTTGGGATTTTATTGATTTTTTCCAAATGCTTCATAGGAGTGTTGATAGGGAGCAAGAGAGTGTTTTGTATGTAATATCACAAGAAAGGAGAAGAAGGATGTTACAATTCAATTTTAGACGTTTTCATATCATTGTATCCTTTAAATAATACTGTGGATGGACATAAATGTCCCTATTTAATAATAGCTTATTACCATTCTGCCATTCCTTAATTTATTTTAAGTTATTGCAATCCCTCTCTTTGGTAAATGGCCTTGACATTGCATAGGTTCTTTTATGTCTTTAGCTTATGAATCTAGCCTAGGTGTCATTCCGATTGCCTCACTTCTAGCCACATACAAAAGGTCATATCCAACATCAACACTTTTCTTTGTCTTCAATAATTCAAACTCCAACCTAGTTATTTTAGGGCCTTATCTTACCTATATATATTCATCAAGTTAATACATGTGTATATTATTTAATTAAAATGTCTATTTATAGGTTTACATATCTTTGAATAGACTAATATATAATGTATTTGTTATGTCTTTTTTTTTATTTTTTTATTTCAGAACTTGAGTTTGGAATTTTCAATAAATAAAGGGTTATATTACTAAGCTTATGTTTATATTAAAATAGGTCTTGTATAAACTTCAATTTAAGAAACAAAATTTGCAAAGTCATGTGACCACGCCATAAAGTTTATACTAATTCTGATTGCATTAACTTGATCCCTAAAATATGATTTCAGTACTCAAAATAAAACTCAGAAGTTTGGGGTAAGCTAATAGCTTAAAAAGGCTGTGGTGTCACACCTGTCCTATACATCGTCTTCTCAACAAAAATATTCTATTTACCTATGGCTGACATGATAAAGAACATATTATACATTCTAGAAAGCAGATTTGTTGTATATGTCCAAAAAAAAAAAAATGAAAACCTCCTATGATAGGGATTGCTTAATTACTTATTGTAATTAACTTTTCTTGTTACTTTAGTATAGACCTAAAATTAATTTAACTGTCGCATGTTTAATTTCTATGCGAAGGTTTGTTTATTTTTTGCTTTATTTGTAATAATTTAACATTGTTTTATGTAGCACAAGCTCTTGAAGACTTGATAGATGAGTTGGGTGGTATAAAAAAGACTGTAAACATATCCATCTGTAATGAAACCGAGAAGATTACGACAGTAATCAATGTGACCTGCTTTCGCACTCCGGGGAACATCTACCATATTGTAGAATTGTAAGCATCTATCTTGGCCTCTCTTATCAACATTCAAACTTCTCAATATGGAACTTTCTTTCCTCTTTATGTGCAAAGCCTGTTAATATATGGAGTTTAACTCTCTTTGAAGTTAGAGAGTTGATATTTTGTTATGTAAATATGTTGGTTTTCTTTTTGATTTGGGTTTCTAGATCATGATTTGTATTTAGTCATCTTCCTTCTTTTGTGAAATAAAAAGGAATTCCCTTACAGTTTTTTAATTTAATGAAAAGGATTTGGGATCATTTTATCGCTAGAGAAGATGAAGCAACAAAAATATAATTTCATTAAGTGTCGTAATTATTAATTTATATATGTTGTAGTTATCTTTTTTTTTTTTTTTCATTTTGTCCACGTAATTATGTTGTACTTATCTAGAGTAACCATTTTTTCCTTATTGTAATTAACTTGTATCCTAGGACTCTTTTCAAAATTTTACGTTTAAAAAAACCATGCAAAACTTATTTTTCCAATTATAGTACCCAACACTTTTAGTCTATCTATTACTCAATAGTGGCAGTTTGAAAATTCTCCGTACAGAAGAAAAGTATATTTTTGTAGCTGGTTTTTATATAGCAATGTTCTAAATGTTCATATGATACAACTTATAGTTGCAATACCAAAAAATTTTATGTGTATACATATATATATATATATATATTGGGATTAATGTGACGTTTGGTAGTCAAATTTTATCCAATGTATAATTAATTACTTGAACTACATGATAGTCAATTTAATATCTAATAAAAATTTTTGTATTTATTAATATTACCTCATCTAATAGAGTTAACTCTCTTAGCTAAGCTAGCACTCGGAAGAAATGGAGAAGTTATTGTCAAATAACCAATAAAAAACTAAACAAAATTAAGGAATTAAGCAGGTCGATTAATAGACATTAAAGTTGTTGAGAGTTAATCCGTTGACTTAATTGTCTAATTAAGTAATGTAAGTGTAAATTGCTTACTTGATTATCTAATTTCCCTTTTTTTTTTCCTAAGCTATTTGTCACATCTTGGGTCCCTATTCTGCCTTCATAACAACTCTGTTTGTTAAGATAGTATTAATGAAGATGAAAACTATAGTTGGGTATTAAATCGATTACTTTAAAATTTAAGTAGTTATAATTATATTTTAGAAAAGTTTAGGTATCAAATGGTACATTAACCCTATAATTGATGACCATAATAATTGCCTATAAACTTCCATTAATTAACATCCCATGTCACTCAACTTCCTTATAGTACATGGATTTGCTTATAATTACGTTAATTCTAACTATTATTCTCGAATGAAAACACCATGGGTAGGAAATAGAAATTGAAGACTGATAGGTTGAAGTTGAAAGGCTTTCAGAGAAGGAAAATGATATGCGTCGCTTTATATAGATATACTATATATATATTTATTATTCACATTCTTTGGCTTGTAGAATACTCAGTAGTAGTATACTAGGTCATATGACTCATATTGTATTATAAAGCTCTTCTTAACAGACAGCAATCTTGTTACAGGAATTCGTCAGGCTCTCAAAAACCTTCTCGCGGTTCTATGATTTCAAGTTCAAGTTCACCGTCAACTGATAATGAGATCCTTGGACATGTGATTAGACTGACCTTCTTGAAAAAGTTGTAAGTAATCATAGCATACATGTTATTTTTCTAATGCTTGAAAATTTACTCTAAATTTAATATTTAGTCGTGGCTGCATCCTTACACTCCCTAAACTCCCTCCCTCTCTCTCTCTCTCTCTCTCTCTCTCTCTAAACTTACCGAAAGTATATCTACGATTCTATCACCGTTAAATATTGTATATTTAATTTAATAATATGATAATAAATGATAAACAACCAAAAAATAAGAAGAGGCTGAAAAACGCAAACTAACCAATCATGCCTCAGCGAGCCTTCATAGTGCCACTCTTAATTAGCGTGTAGATGGGGGAAGGGGAATTGATTGTGTTAAAATTTTAAACTTTTTCGAATTGTTTTATGTGAAGTCTTCTTAATTTTGCAATGCCAATGGCTTGAGACAAATTTAAACAAATAACAAAAATAAATGCAAAAATAAAAGAGTAACGAAAAGAAGATCAGGTTCGACAATATATAGAGGTTTTTTTAGTGAATTAGTTCTCTCTTCTAGCTCCATGTTGGAGATTTAGTCATCTACTAATTTTGTTCCACTATATCAAATAAAAAATTGAGAGTACGATCTTTTGATAAACTTTCACTACTGAGTCTCCCTAGCTACTATCTACCTACTCACTCAAATACAGTAATTAAACTCTCAATCTCTTAAACAAAGATAATCTAGCAAATCAAAAGAGGATAGTATTGTTTCCTCTACATTTTCAAAGATTAATTTGAGAAGTAAAATTGAAGGCGTTGATGGAGATGTTTTCTTGCAATGTTCAACTTAAGATAGATATAATCTTGTTATCTAACCAAGCTCTTCTTCTTGTATTTTTGAAACTTCTAGCTACAATGGTTGCTTCATGATGTTTTGGATATTTTCTTGAAATTTAAAATTTGAAAATTTGAATTCAAAACCATTAAGGAATCTAGAATATTCGTCCTAAAATATGTGTCTATTTTTCTTGTGATATTTTTAACAAGATATCCCATAAATCTTGCCAAGCTTTATCCTATAGTTGTATAAGTAATTTCCATGTTATTTGAATATGATATTTTGTAGATAATGTTAAAATTTGTGATATATATCCACAAGATGTTCAAAAGTGTATGAAATGTTCAAAAATGATAAAGATAAGCCTAAAGACTATTTATACTTTTACATAGAGAATTCTAAAGGACAAAATTGAATAAAAACTGGAGGCTTAAAATGGAAAAATAGAACATGGAGGCCATCGATGTAGATCTAAAGGTCGATGGTGTAGGTCTTTAAGGCCAACGATATAGGTCTAAAAGCCAACGGCTTACACAATGCTGCTTCTTCCTCACTTTCTTGGATGACTCCCTCTTGATCAAATAAGTGTCTGCTATGTCATTCGCATAATTCTCTCCCATCTGAGAAGAACTCGATCTTGAGTTCTCTTCTGGATATAATGGAGAATCGTTAGGGTGGCATGGAAAAAGATCAGCAATATTGAAGGTCTTAGATATGCCCATATTGTTAGGAAGACTCATCATGTATGTATTGTCATTGCTTGTCTTCACAATCTGATAGGAACCATATTTCTTAGGCTGCAACTTATTGTACCTGCCCACTGGAAATTGCTTCTTCGTCAAGAATACGATCACCTAATCTCCTAACTCAAACAACTATTTCTTTTGACGTTTATATGTTGCTTCCTTGTAATTGGCATTAGCTTCTTCAATTCTTTCCTTTACTTCAGTAGTAGTAGCCTGCCAGTGTATAGCTATGTTCTTGGCAGCTATACTAATCTCAAGTTCTTGGGCAACTTGATCAGATCTAGTGCATGTTGTGGTGGCTTGGTGTAGACTATAGAGAATAGTGATTTTTCTGTGGTCCTATGAATAGTGCTATTGTAGTCGAACTCTACTTGGACTATAGCCACATCCTATAGTATTAGCTTTTCTCCAAATATACTCTTGATTAAACTACTAAGATCTTGTTGGTTACCTTTGTTTGCCTAGTTGTCTATAGGTGAGTTGTATTGCTGTAGTTTAGAGAGGAATCAAACATTTGCCATAAGATCCTTCATAAGTGACTAAGAAACTTATCGTCTCTATTTGAAGTTACAGACTTGAGAACTCCATGAAGGCAGACCACTTCTTTGAAGAACAACTTCATAATTACTTGCGCACCCGTAGTCTTCTAGAATGAAATAAAGTGAGCCATTTTTTAGAACCTATCAACAACAACAAACATTGAGTCAACACCTCGTTAGGTGTAAGGCAAACCTAATATGAAGTCCACAGATTGGTCCTCCTAAATGTTTTCAGGAACTGGTAATGGTGTGTATAATCCAATATTCTAGGACTGCCCCTTAGATATCTAATAAATATAGCATCTCTGCACAATTCTGTTGACATCCCGCTTCAAATGTGGCCAATCAAACCTGTCAGCTATTACTACTATATTTTGTCTCTCACTAAGTGCCCTGCTAATCCTCCACCATGTAGATCTCTAAGTAACTTTTCTCTCAAAGAAGATTTAAGGATACACAGTTTGTTCCCTTTCATCAAGTAACCTTCATGAATATGAAACTCACCATAAGGTTCTTTTGCAATGCATTTCTCCTAGATTTCCTTAAAGTCACTGTCATCCTCATATAGCTCCTCCAAATGCTCAAATCCAATAACCTCATTGCTTATAGTCACTAGCAAATTAGCTCTTCTGCATAAAGCATCAGCCACCTTATTCTATACCCTTGACTTATGCTTCAATTTGAATGGAAACTTTTGTAGGAACTGGATCCATCTAGCATGCCAGTCTTTGCTAATTCAGGTTGATTGCTCAGATGATTTAGAGTGCCACAGTCTGAGTATAGAATAAATTCCTTCCCAATCGATAATGCTTCTAGATCCTCAATACTCTCATAATAAAGTAGAATTCCTTGTCACAATAGACCAACTCATCCTCTGGATTCACATAATTTTTCACTAAAAAATGTACTGGTCTTTTTTCCTGTGACAACACAGCTCCAATTCCTACCCTACTACATCACAAATCTACAAATAATTTATAAAAATCAAGTAGTGCTAGTACAGGATGCTACACAACTTCTCCGCACACTGCAAAACTAACCTCAGCCTCTTCACCCAATTGAAACTTCCTTTTCTTCAAACACTCAGTTAATGGAGCAACAATAGTACTAAAGTGTGATAAAATTCCTGTAAAAACTGGCTAACCCCAAAAATCTCCTTAGCTCAGTTACAGTCTTTAGAACAAGCTACTCTCTAATAGTTTTTATCTTCTCATCATCCAGTGTAATCCCCTTACCACTAACTATAAACCTTAGGAATAACAATTTCTTAGACATGAAGGTACACTTCTTCAAATTTACGTATAATTTATTCTCTTTCAATGCAGTCAATACACCTCTAAAATGTTCCACATGCTCCTTTTTAGATTTACTATAAATCAGAATGTCATCAAAGTAGACCATTACAAAATGACCAATGAAAGGTTTCAATACCTGATTCATGACGCGTATAAAAGTGCTAGGTGTGTTGAAGAGACCACAAGGCATCACTAGCTATTTGTATAAGCCTTCTTTTCTCTTGAACATGGTCTTCCACTCGTCTTCAGGCTTGATTCTAATTTGATGGTAGCTACTCCTTGTGTCAACTTTAGAAAACACATTGGCCTCGCTTAATCTGTTCGGCATGACTTCAATTTAGGGTATTGGGAATTTACACCTAATAGTGATTTTGTTGACTGTTCTACTGTCAATACACATCTTCCAACTGCCATCTTTCTTTAGGGTTAGTAATGTAGGTACAACACATGGACTCATACTCCCTAATATATCCCTTCTGCAACAACTCCTGTACTTTCTTCTACAAAAGTTCAGTCTCTTTAGGGCTCATCCTATAGTGTGGTAATTTAGGTAAACTTGCCCTAGCACCGAATCAATTGATGCTAGATTCCTTCATAGGTGGTAGTCCTTCTGGTAAGTCTTCAGGCATCATATCCCTAAACTCCTCCAATACCTCCTTCACTATCCCTAGCATATCATCAATACTCTCTTTCTCTACTATCATAAAAGAGAAAGAGCATGTGTACAACCTTAGATTCCTTTATGGCCTCCTCTATCTCTCTTTCTGAATGAGTGAGAGCTAGAAAAGAGCATCCCTCTTTCTTGACAGTTTTGGAATGAGTTGTTATATTTAAGGGCAGTAGAGTACACTTCACACCCCTTTCTCTAACATGTACACATTCTCCTTTCCTAAATGTTGGGCATTCACATCATACTGCCAAGGCCTCTCAAGCAGCAAATGACATGCATCCATGTCCACTATATCACAATAAACTTTGTCTTTATACTTTCCTATTGAGAATGGTACTTTGCACCTTTCCTTCACATTAATCCTCTTGGCTACCTTAAGCCATCTTACAGTGTATGCGTTAGGATGTTTCCCCACTGGTAGCTGCAACTACTTCATAACCTCCTTATCAATAATATTTTCATAGCTTTCACTATCAATTATTAAATCACATAACTTCCCATCTATTGTACACTTCACACGGAACAACTAGTGTCATTGGTGTCTTCCTCTTACTTAGGTGCCAAAATCAGCTCCCTAATAACACATGTCTGCTTAACCTCCTCCTCTTCCTCATCATAGTACTCATCTTCCCTATCGGGTTCACAGCAGATCTCTTCATCTCTCTCAATGATATTCAAATGTTTTCGGTTAGAACATTCGTTCAACTGGTGCCCTGGTTGGTTACAACAGTAACACTTTCCTAAAATAGGCTTTGCATATGGATTGCTTTACTTCTAAACATCCTTAACCTCTATAGGTTTCTTGCTCGTAGCCTTATCCTCTCTTGTCTCATTACTCCTAACTTGCTTCTTCTCAACATTCTTATTATTTTTTGCTACAGTTTTGCTACTGCTTGACCCCTTAACTCCATATTTTTATTGCTCCCCTCAAATAAGGTATTCCTCTCCTGTAACATCATCTCAGCCTTTAGGGCTAGTTTTTAGCCTTATTCAAAGTTCGAAGAACATGGACTCCGATTCTATCTTAGATTTACAACTTTATGCCATCTACACATCGTGCCACTTGCTGTCTGTCACTCCCTCTTAGATCATTCCACTTTGCTAGCATAATGAACTAAACTATGTAATCATGAATTAAACGTTGCCCTTGGTTACAACACTGATATTGTTGGAATAGAATTTGCTCATAACCAGGTGGTAAGAAATCCCTCTGTAGCAATTGTTCCACATGGAACCATGTCCGCATAAGCTATCTACCCTCACGGTACCTCCTATTTTGAAGCCTCTCTCTTCAAGCCAACGTACTACCTTTCAATCAGCATGCTACCAATTTCACTCTCCTTTCCTTGGGGATCTCCCTATATTCAAAGAATCTATCCGTATCAGCAAGCCAATATAAGAATTATTTGATATTGAGATTGCCATTAAAGTTGGAAATATCAACTTTTAGGCGAAAATCGCCATCGTTTCCTTGATCATACCCATAATTGCCCCTTCGGTATCCACCACCACCACCATCACTTCTCCCTCACAGTTGTCTTTCTTCATTTAAAATAGCATCTTCCTCATCAAAATTCGAAAATCTTTGATTTGTAGCTACAAGTCGATTGATTATATCACCGTAAGCATCTCTTGCCCTTGGTTGTCTCCCTCCAATATCCCTGTCCCTCTTGGTATTAGATTCCATTACCATCAAATCCTCAAAACACTATTCCAAACGTCAGATTCTCTAATCCATGGTGTCTAATATCGCTCTTTGAGCATGTGACTCAGTTCTCAGGGCTTCCATATCTCGAACAACATTGAGGACGTGACCGCCTCCTAAGTTGTCATATCCTAACATCTGCATAGGAAGTTTTCCCTTTCTGATACCACTTTGACTTAGTGAGTAAGCATAGAAATAAACAAGAACGCTCATTGAATGTTTTAAAAAACACTCAATTGCAAAAACATGTAATCTCCAAGAGAAAACTCTCTCAATTAAGATTTCAAAAGCATATGAAATGTTCTAAAATGATAAAGATAAGCCTAAAGGCTATTTATACTTTTACATAGCGATTTCTAAAGGACAAAATTAAATAAAAGCTAGTGGCTTAAAATGGCGAAACAGACCATAAAGGCTAGCAATGTAGATCTAAAGGCTAGTGGTATAGGTCTTGAATGCTGGTGGTGGAGGTCTAAATGTTGGTGGCTTACACAATGCTACTTCTTCCTTACTTTCTTAGATGATTCCCTCTTGATAAAATAAGTTTCTGTTATGTCGTTCGCATCAATATTGCATAGAGATAAGCCTTCAAATATATGATTGTTGAAGTATCCATGAATTGAGGAAGCTCTATCTTTATCTATTTCTCTTAAATAATTCATCATTATATGCTCATCTTCTTTGTAAATCTTTAATAAAAATATCCTAAAATCAACTTGATAATTTTACAAATCAAATCAAGTGATATCTTCAAGATTTAACTGAACAAACTTTGATGAATATTATATTTGATCTTCATAAAATAATCTCCATGATATTTTAATCAAACTTTCGTGGAGCACATCAAGCATATTACCCAAGTATGTGTGACAAGTGGGTGGGTTTTCAAATTCGACAAAAATCAAAACTTTTTTTTAAACTTTTACGTAATTTTGGAAAATTTCATGACAACATTGTATGAAAGTTTTGATCTAACTTCTGCTTTCATTTAGCATCTTCTATCTTCAAATGCTAAACTTTTGAAGTAACTTTTGATAATTATATTAGTTAATTCATTTTCTTCCAATGAAACTTCTGAAATATTTTCTTGAAAACTTTGTTTATATAACTTCTTCCAAAACTTTCATCATTCTTTAGATGATCCTTATAACCACTTTTATCATGACCAAGAAGTCTTGACAAAACTTCTATTAAATTATGTTGCTTGTATTTTCATGTTTCATAAGTTCTAAACTAACTTCTGTCACATAACTTCTGCTAAATTAAATTTTTTATATTCTTAATTAACTTAAACCTATACTCATTAAAAATTACATTAGATAATCGTAATCTTTTTGTTACCATTAAAACTATATTATAAGAGAACTCAACATAATGGGGTCATGCTGGCAATAGATCGTTACCTTGCCTTTGTTGGTGGGTAGCCCAACACACCAACAATGGTAAATCATCATCCACAACCCCACCATCATTATTGTGGATCTATTAATATTTGACATATGTTAAGAGGATAAAAAAAGTTTGATGAACTGATGAAAGTTCCTTTTTTGCAAAATTTTAAAAGATTAGACTTAAATAGGGGAAAAAAAGTTAAGGATTCACATAGAAAATTAGGTAAAGTGTTGAAGATTAAATGTTTATCTTTACCTATATCTATTATATTAAAGCACAAGAGTCCTATTTGGCCTCTTATATATATTAATAATATTTGAATTTAATTATACTGATAAACAATAAATTCACATTAAAAATAAATTGCATTATGTTATTAGCTATGGAAGTTTACTCCTCCCTCCATAAAAATCTTATTTTACCAACCTTTTTCTTGATATATTTCAGAAAATCCTCTATATTATAAAATTAACTTCCTTATTCTATTTTAAATAACAACATGCAATTCATAATTCTTCATGTTTTTATCGTTTCAACATTCTTTACTTTATTTATTTTTTAATATGCCATGGGTGTACGTCCAACTAATAAGTAATAAAAAAGAGGTCTGATATTCAAAATTTGCATTGCCTTAATGTTACAAGCTAAGTGATGATTATTAGATTATTGACAGGTCCATGAAATTATTTTTTCTAGTTTTAGTCGTACATGGGTATCCAATCTTCTAACCCTCTTCTATAGGAAACCTAACGCACCTTGAATACTTTGAGTAAATATTTTACGAAATGTTACTCGATGACCTATCGTATAAGGTTTCATATTGGTTAATTATATCTAACTCTCTTAAGGCCAGACACATGTGTGATAAATGTGTTTCATATTTTCACTTCTTTTGCCATAATGTCTTTCCATATATGACACTTTACTAAGTTAGTAAACTTAAGGAAATTGTCGAGAAAAACATAAATTGTGCATATAATGAAGTAAGTATGCCCATATTTTTACACACTATAGATGGGAAGCCAAACTAGGTTAATATAAAATAGCATCAATCCTAATGCAAAATGCAAAAAGAAATTTGCCTGTTGTGCCATCATATAATGCCTTGAAACTCCGCGCACAAAGATATTGTTCGCTTTAGCCACATGCCGTATAGTTTTTCCCTTTTGATACAAGTACTTCCCAGAAGGTCATCCTTCCTGGGATTGCTCTACATAGAGCATGTTTAATTTTAAAGCTTCTTTAAACTCTAAGCCATTACACCAAAAGGCACCTTTGTGATTAGAGTTTCACCTATTTAAAGGGTATCACATACTCCACCACTTATAGAATTGACATCCTCATTAGTTTTGTTACACAAGTTCAGAACCATACTAGGTAGTCTACTATTGATTAGTGAGCTACTCTGATAGTATCTGTAACGCTGTGCAACTCCCTGCAACTCCACCTACCGAGGTATTGTCCGCTCTGGCCACATGCTGCACGATTTTATTCTTTTGGTGCCAGCTGTGCCCAAAGGGTCACCCATCCTAGAATTGCTCTGCACAAAGGACGCTTAACTTTAAAGTTCCAACGAACTCCAAGACATCATACCAAAGGCGCCATAGTAATTAGAGTTCCACTATCTATATTTAAAGAGTATCATACATCATCATCCTTTGTCCTAACAATAGCATATAGATAGCTCGATTCTCTTAAGAATTATTTCTTGATAATGACAGACAACACACACACACACACACACACAACACATATATATATATTCATCTTCACAAACCACAAGAATCAATTCAAGGTAGAAAAGAGAATTCTACTATTTCAAGACATGATTATGTCATGGACCTTTACAGATGGGCAAAATTCATGAGGTTCATTCCTGGATGGTCTAGAAGACTCCGGAAGTTCCAAAAATGTTTAGATACATTATATTATAGTTAGTAGGGTAGGTGAATGTATCTACCACTAGTTTGTAGGATTTAATTGTAATCGTTAGATCACATAAATCTTGGCCATCTATTTCAAGAGGCCACTTGTATATATTGGGGTGACCCTCTTAGTTGTAAATCCATCCAGACACTAAGTGAATACATTTACATACAAAGTTTCTCTCTTTATTTTCTCTCTCTAAATTCTTGTGTGGGATCTTTAGGCTGAACTTAGTCTCTTAGTGTAGGATTAGAGTGCTAAGTGCCACATGGGTTCATTCAAAAATCCTAAACCCGTGATAAGTGGTATTAGATTAAGGGTTGGTGGAGAAAATGTTGTCTGGAAATGACTACAACACCTTTGTGGTGGAGGAGGTAAATGAGCAAGAGGAATACGAATGGCCAAACAGAGAGCTTAGATTAGAGACATGCTAAATGCTTTGAATGCTTGAATGGAGAAAGCTAAGTTAAGCATTGCTGAAAGGAAGGAAAGGCTTGATGAGATGGATAGCCTGAAGGAGGAAATTGATGGAGACCTACGTGGCCAGTTTGAAGTAACTATCAATAAGGCAATAAGAAATCTCATAACTTGAGACGAGCCATCGAAGAGAACGAAGAACTCCTTGAAGATAGGATTAAGACACTGGAAAATAAGGAAGGTGCTTATAAGGCATGGATTAATGCTACAATTGCTACCTTACATCAAGAGATGAAGAAAATCAGGGCTTAGTTGATGGCTTGTAGAGTGACAATGGCTAATGGGGTAACAATCTAACTAATGCCTAAGGTGGATGTGCCCAACCCAAAGTTAGATCAGCTTGAAAAGTGGATAATTTCCTTTGGGGACTTGAGCAATATTTCAATGCAATTGGGTTGATGGATGACATAAGCAAGGTATGTATTGTTGCTATGTATTTGAAAGATTCTGCATTGGTTTAGTGGCATTTGAGGGAAAATGATATCACCACATGGGTGGATTTTGTCTAAGAGTTTAAGGGGCAATGCTTCCCTCATAATGTTCCCAATGAGGCAGAAATTAAACTGCGAACTTAACTAAAAAAGGAGATATAAATAAATATGTGTAGGAATTCTCTGAGTTGATGTTGGAGATACCAAATTTGAGTCCCAACGATGCTCTTGTTATGTTCCTTTATGGGCTCAAACCATGGGTGATATCAGAGCTGGAATGAAGAGGAGTAGGAGACATTTCTAAAGCCATGGCTATTACCAAAAGTTTGATTGAATTCAGGAAGATAGATTCTAGGCCTCCCATGGGAAGAGGAAAGAGTGGCGCAGAAAAAGAAGAGGGTAGTAATTCCTCTAAAGCAAAGTGTAGGATGGAAGAAAGAGATGGACAAAGAAGAAAGCCTTAAGAATTGAACTGCTATTTTTGTAGTAAGCCACATCATGCTTGAGAATGCCTAAAAAGAGAAAGATTGGTAATCATGATAGCAGATAGTAGTTTAGAGGATGAAGGAGAAGCTAAATTAGGCTCATTGCAGGTCTTAAGTGCCGTGATTAGACAAACAATTGAGAAGTGCAAAGGGTTAATGTACACCAAAGTACAAGTTGTTGGTAAGACATTAAATGCCCTAATTGATGCCGATGCTTCCCATCTTTTTATTTTGGAATTAGTAGCAACTAAGTTGAAGTTGCTAATAGAGAAAGCTAAGACCTGGCTAAAGACTGTCAATTCTAAAGAAGTCCCTACAGTTGGTCTAGCGAGAGGAGTTGATCTACAGATTGGTGGTTAGAAAGGAAAGGAGTCCATTGAGGTAGTACGCTTTGATGATTTTGAGTTTGTGATGGGGATAGAATTCCTTGACAAAATTGATGTTCTTATTATTCCTCGAGTCAATTGTCTATGTGCGATGGATGGTAAGTCTCAATGTGTGATTCTTATAATGAGGAAGGCAGGAGAAGCCAATAAGTTCCTATCAACAATACAACTTACAAAGGGGCTAAAGACGAATGAGATGACCTATCTAGCAGCTATGAAAGATGGAGAACTAAGTAAGGAGCCTCAATCCCTAACATAATAGGGAAGTTATTACAAGAGTTCAAGGATGTAATGCCACTTGAATTACCAAGGAAACTTCCCTTAAGGAGGAAGTGGACCATCGAATCGAGTTAAAACTAGGAGTGAAACCTCTTATAGCTGCCATATCAAACGTCTCATCTAGAATTGGAGGAATTGAGATGCCAGCTTAAAGAGTTGTTGGAAGCTGGATATATCAAACCTTAAAAGCTCCCTTTGGAGCCTTAATACTATTCTAAAAGAAGCAGGATGGCTCTCTTCGACTATATATTGACTACTAAGCACTAAACAAGGTAACAATGAAAAATAAGTATTCGATACCATTGGTAGTGGATCTTTTCGATAGGTTGGGAGGAGCTCGATATTTCTCCAATCTGGACAAGTCAAGGTTGTAGAAGGTGATGAGATTAAAACCACATGTGTCATGAGGTATGGTGCTTTTGAGTTCCTTGTAATGCCCTTTGGACTCACAAATGCTCCTACTACTTTCTGCACACTTATGAATAAAGTCTTAGCTCCATTCCTTGATTAATTTGTGGTAGTATATCTTGATGAATTAGTGGTCTACAGTAACTCCCTAAAGGAACACGTGAATTACCTTCTGGTAGTATTCTAGGTGTTACATGAGAATAGTTGTATGTTAAAAGGGAGAAATATGCATTTGCCCAAGAGGAAGTGGTGTTCCTAGGGCATGTGATTAGGCGAAGAAAGATATGGATGCATAGTAGGAAGGCATATGCGATATAGGATTAGAGAGAACTTACTAAAGCCCATAGAGATGAGGTTGTTTTTAGGTCTAGTGAATTATTATAGACACTTCATTTAGGGGTACTCAAAGATGGCTACCCCCTTAATAGATCTCCTAAAGAAAAAATGCCCCTTACTTTTGGGGTCTGAAATGTCACGAAGCCTTTGATACTTTAAAAAGAGCTTTCGTAAAGAAACCAATCTTCGCACTTCATGACTTTATGAAGCCCTCTGAGGTATATATTGAGGTTAGTGACTTTGCAATCGGAGTTGTCTTAATGCAAGATGAACATTCGGTAGCCTTTGAAAGCTAAAAGCTGAATGAGACAGAAAGGACGTATGTGGTACATGAGAAAGAGATGGAATCTATAGTACATTGCCTATGAGTTTGGAGACACTACTTGCTTGGTAGGAAATTTGTAGTCAATATGGATAACATTGCTACAAGCTATTTTCAAGCACAAAAGAACCTCTCATAAAAGCATGTTCGATGGTAAATTTTCCTGATAGAATATGACTTTGACTTAGAATATAAGCAGAAGGACGAATGTGGTTGTAGATGCCTTGAGCCAAAGAGTAGAGTTAGTTACCATTAGTAGACCAAAAAGTGATCTAATTGATAGAATCCATGTTGCTATGGAGGAAGATGAGATGGCAAAAGCTTTACTTAATCAGTGTAGAGAAGGGAAGATTCGAAGGTTTTCAGAAAAAGTTGGACTTATTTACAGCAAAGGCAAAGAGTGTATGTACCTCGCTCATCAACACTATGAAAGGAGATACTAAAGGAGTGTCATGACTCCAAGTGGGCTGGACATCTTGGTATACATCATGCCCAAGCACTAGTTCAAAAAGTACTTTTGGCTACACTAGCAAGAGGACGTGGAAAATTATGTTAGAACCTGTCTTGTTTGTCAGTAGTATAAAGTAGAACAGAGAGTACAACTAGGGTTTTGAAGCCTCTTCCAATTTTAGAACAACCCAGGGAGAGTGTTTCTATGGATTTTATGTTAGTTTGCCAAGTTGGAGGATACAACACAAAATGGTCATAGTTGACTGATTCTCTAAGTATACTACCTCATCTTAGCAATTAAGGAGTGCCTAGCTGACTAATTAGCTTGATTATTCTTAAAGCATATAGTGAAGTATCGGGGCCTTCCAAAGAACATTGTGAGTGATCGAGATAGATGATTCATAGGCAAGTTTTGCAAGGAATTATTTAAACTGTTGGGGTCATAATTGAACATTTCAACTATCTTCACCTCCGACAGACGGGCAAACAGAGCAGGTCAATGCACCGGTGGAAATCTATTTAAGCCATTTTGTGGGAGTTAATCAGTGAGACTGGGCCAAGCTATTAGATGAGGCACATTTCTCTTTCAACTTGTAGAAAAAAGAATCAATAGGTCAAAGCCCATTTAAGATTGTTTTGGGAAAGCAACCTTTAACTCCTAATACCATTGCCTCGGGGTACAGATGAATTAACCCACCTGCATGCATGTTTGCCAGAGAATGGCAGGAGAATCAAAACTTAGCTCGGGCACATTTGAGTAAAGCTATCAAAAGAATGAAGAAGTTTGCTGACAAGAAGAAAAGACTTGTAGAATATCAAGTGTGAGACTAGGTCCTCGTCAAGTTATACCTTTCAAAGGACTAAGGGTAAACTTCGTATAGAATTGATGTGAAGGTATGAGGGGCCTTTCATAGTGGTAAAATGAGTGGGCCGAGTCACCTACAAGCTAGACTTACCCCCAAGACTCAAGTTTCATGTCTTCCATGTGAGTATGCTCAAGCTATATTGTGAAAACAAAGAAGATCCGGAAAGGATGGTATCCCATAAGTTCTAATCGGCATTAGGAGTTCTTATGATAAAGAAGTAGAAAGGATTATAGCTGGCATGTATGTTCAACATTGAGGCCAAAAGCTTAAACACAAATACATGATCATTTAGAAAGGATTACTAGAGATTGAAGCAAGTTGGGAACTAGTAGAGGCACTGTGGCAATTTGAAGACCTCATCAATACATTCCATGAAGAGGATACAATGAGGTCGTTGCTAAATTGAGAGGAGGAAAATGTCATGGACCTTTACAGATGGGCAAAATTCATGAGGTTCATTCCTAGAAGTTCTAGAAGACCAGAAGTTCCAAAAATGTCCAGATACGTTGTATTATAGTTGGTATGGTAAGTGAATGTATCTACCACCAGTTGGTAGGATTTAATTGTAACCCTTAGATCAATTAAATCTTAACCATCTATTTCGAGAGGCCACTTGTATATATTGGGGTAACCCCCTCAATTGTACATCCATCCAGACATTGAGTGCATACAGTTACATACAAAGTTTCTCTCTCTACTTTCTCTCTTTAAGTTCTTATGTGGGAACTTTAGGTTGAACTTAGCCTCTTAGTATGGGATTAGAGCATTAAGTGCCAAACAAGTTCATTCCAAAATTCTGAGCCCATGACAATTACACATTTCTAGAAAAACTAAGTACATGAAAAGTTGAACCAAAACTTATTTACTCCGATTAATAATATGTGTATTTGGAAAAAAAAAAATTGTTAATACGTTTTTTTAAACACTCATAATCATGGCTAATGTTATTAATTTACACGTGCATTAATTTTTATTTTTCACTAGATTTGTTGATATAATAGATGGTTGATGTAATTTTGAAGCACATATGCATTTTTTAGGAATATAATTAAGGTATATAAAGTTAACTGATTAGTCTAGTGCCTTTAATTAAAACTTAGGTTACATGTTTGAGATCATAACCTCAATATCAAACAAAACAAGGACAAAAGTTTGCTTAGTACATACATCATGATACTTGCCTATGTAAAATAGGACTTCTTAAACAATGTTTGGATGAGACAACAATTATGACTATCGAATCCATTCCTTTCACTATAGTAGACCAAAGTGACTTTATTGAATGGTCTCACCATCAGCAAGGGATATATGTACTATAAAATTAATTTACTATTAAATTAGGCAACAAGTGCGACAATATAATCATTCAAAACTCTCAATGTCTAATACAATATATCAAAGGAGTAGTGGAAGAAGTATGAAACTTTGATACATTATCTAAAAGAAAGCACATCTTATGGAGTATAAGGAGCCGACTTTGCAATGTACTCTTTTTGTGAACATGTTCACTATAAAGCATGCATTAATGACTTGTATGTGGCTAAAGAGTCGTGGTTTATGGCATAGAAGTGAAGGTAGATTAAGTAGGAATATGATCACTTGTTTTGATGGATTGGTTTGAAGGTATGATCACCCTAGTAGTCAAGATAAGGAGCAAAGAAAAAGATGGAAAGACGCATTGTGTGCGTTAGCAGGGATGTTTGGAAGTTCAAAAGTAGTGTGCTTTGTAATTTGAAGAGTTTGTTACCAAAGATAGACCATCATGTTGACTAGAGTTTTCTTGAAGGGGTGACATGATAAAGATAAAAAAGAGAACCATTGTGTCTTGAATATGAGTGTTTATTGGTGTCAAGAGAGCCATTTTGGCAATGTCCAAACAACATGGATCTCAAAGCAAACATGGTCATGGATGGAGCTTGGGAAGAGGGCAATAATTGTGCAGTAAGTGGATGTGTTGTTGCTAAAGATTATTTAAGGGAGACTGAATATTGATCCTTTGCTTTTGTTGAAAGATGAAAAATATAAAAAGTCCCACATGAAACAGTTAGGGACTAATTAACTAAAATATATGAAGTAAGGTAGCAATTGTGCATTGACTTAGGCCTTAGGCATTTTAAATGCAAAGCTAACTTCTACTATTAACACCTAATTCTACGTGGATTCCCCTATACATAAATCTAAGGTCCCACACACACTTCTAATAATTGGTATTAAAGCCCATTGCCTCGCAGCAATTTTAATGCTACATGCTAAAGAGTCCTACACTTTTAGAAAGTTTTAGGTTAACTTGTGATCATAAAGGTCTATTACTTTCGAATCTAACTACATTAGCTTGCAGAGAGTTGTGAATGGGTCTGATTTGATTAGTCATTAGAATAAGGATATTTTTAGGAATTTTCTTTCTTCCATGTTAAAGCCAATAGATTTTTTGACTGGGTAGTTTCTATATAACAAAAATAGGGACATGTTGTAAGGATTGGTGGTTCAACAAATCAACCTTCCATCCCACTTTATAGCCTTATTTTTAATGATATTAGTATATGCTTGCAAAATGGCCATGTAATATCTTCAAATACCTAGTTTGAGTAATATGTAAATGTAGTTTATTTTTTGAATGGACAATTTAAAAAAGAATAAAAAACTATTTCTTGTAAAGTGAAGAGGTAATGATAACTTCTAAGATAGAGCACTGACACGCTGATTCCAACTTTACTTCCACAACTATGGCAAACATGTAACACAATCTTCAAAAATAAAATTGGTTATTCTAAGATAATGAACTTCTTTTAACATCTCTATTCAAAAATAAAATTGGTTTACAACATCCATTTTTACATAAAACTTCCTCATAATTGTCAAGTTTGTCCTTTTGCCTTAGTAAAGAACTCCTATTCACATCATCATACTTATTGGATTAGCTAGGTTCTATGAACTTGACCAAGGAATCATCTTTTTATAAAGGTTTCAAATGAAACATATCAAGTGTAAGTAACCTCTTAAGTTGTGAGATTGCCTTAGAGCTTAGCATTGAAGAATGAAGCCTAGAGAGACATGATTAGAAGAGGGCTTCTAAGATAGAGCACTGACTCTAACTTCACTTCCACAACTATGGCAAACATTGAACACAATCTTCAAAAATAAAATTGGTTATTCTAAGATAATGAACTTCTTTTAACATCCCTATTCAAAAATAAAATTGGTTTACAACATTCATTCTTACTAAAACTTCCTCATAATTGTCAAAGTCTTCCTTTTACCTCAGTAAAGAACTCATATTCACATCTTCATACTTATTGGATTAGCTAGGTTCTATGTGTTTGACTATGGAATCATCTATTTATAAAGGTTTAATCGAAACATATCAAGTGTAGATAACTTCTTAAGTTGTGAGATTATGTTAGAGCTTAATGATGAAGAATGAAGCCTGGGACATGTTTAGAAGAGGGCTTCTAAGATAGAGAATTGATTCCAACTTCACTTCCACAATCATGGCAAAAATCTAACACAATCTTCAAAAATAAAATTGGTTATTCTAAGATAATGAACTTCTTTTAACATCTCCGTTCAAAAATAAAATTGGTCTACATTCGTTCTTACAAAACTTCCTCATAATTGTCAAGTTCTTCCTTTTGCCTCAGTAAAGAACTCATATTCACATCTTCATACTTATTGGATTAGCTAGGTTCTATGTCTTTGACCAAGGAATGATCTATTTACAAAGGTTTTAATCGAAACATATCAAGTGTAAGTAACCTCTTAAGTTGTGAGATTGCCCTAGAGCTTAATGTTGGAGAATGAAGCCTGGAGAGACATGATTAAAAGAGGGTTTCTAAGATAGAGAACTAATTCCAACTTCGCTTCCACAACTGTGGCAAATATTTAATGCAATCTTCCAAAATAAAATTGGTTATTTTAAGATAATGAACTTCTTTTAACATCTCTATTCAAAAATAAAATTGGTCTACAACATTCGCTCTTACGAAAACTTCCTCATAATTGTCAAGTTCTTACTTTTGCCTTAGTAAAGAATTCATATTCACATCTTCATACTTATTGGATTAGCTAGGTTCTATGTCTTTGACTAAGGAATCATCCATTTACAAAGGTTTTAATCGAAACACATCAAGTGTAAGTAACTTCTTAAGTTGTGAGATTGCCTTAAAGCTTAGCATTGAATGAAACTTAAAGAGACATGATTAGAAGAGGACTTCCAAGATAGAGAACTGATTCCAACTTCGCTTCCACAACTATGGCAAATATTTAACACAATCTTCAAAAATAAAATTGGTTATTCTAAGATAATGAACTTCTTTTAACATCTCTATTAAAAAATAAAATTGGTCTACAACATTTGTTCTTACGAAAACTTCCTCATAATTATCAAGTTCTTCCTTTTGCTCCAGTAAATAACTCATATTCACATCTTCATACTTATTGGATTAGCTAGGTTCTATGTCTTTAACCAAGGAGCAATCTATTTACAAAGGTTTTAATCGAAACATATCAAGTGTAAGTAACTTCTTATGTTGTGAGATTGCCTTAGAGCTTAGCATTGAATGAAGCCTGGAGAGACATGATTGGAAGAGCGCTTTAATATTATAGGTTTTCTAGAAGACATTAATGGAGAATGCGTATGGTTGAATATGGGGGAAGAGGAATAAAGATAATTCTTTAATATCATATTTAGTAGAAAAGTGGTCTAAAAGTTATATTATTTAAAAAAAAAAGCGATTATGATCTAGCTAAAGGGGTCCTCACATAAGCACACATTTTAACCATATTGTTAAAAAAAGATCTCCAATATTTTTTTCTTATCAAGCAAATATGGTAATAATTTGTCTCAAAATATTCAAATCTCTAAACAAAATCCTCGTAAGCTTTCTTTGAATTTAAAGCATGTTGTATAGTTATTAATGAAGAGTGTACATGTTAGATTATGCTATAAATGTTTGGTACACACATAGAGACGCAACAAATTTTTCTAACTTTCTTAGACAAAATTTAACTCACAAAAATATAAACTTTAGAGAACCTTTATCATCATTTAATTGAGATGCTAATTACTGGTTTCATTTTTATTTAAATAATATCTTTCATGATTTCATGGTTAGTGAAAATATATGCCAACTAAAATTTTATATCTACATATTCAATCCATATATCTTTATTATGCAAATGAGCAATAATAAAAAAATGAGCAATAATAAAATCATATCTATTGTTAATTTGTTTTATTGTGCTATGGTGCATGAAATTTTTTGTCAAACTAACAACATTTGTGTTGTCATAATTTATAAAATTCCTATTGAAATCAAAGTGAAAATCTTCCAACTTCATCCAAAGAATTTGTGCCTAAAGCCATGTGTAATTTTTAGCTAATGAAAATCTCAATTTTTTTTAACGTACTACAGGAAATTTTGGCTTTAGGAACAAAAAATTCTATCTATAAACGTGAAAAATCTATCCCTAAAGACTTTCAAGGATAGATATTTAAGTCGTAAATTTCTATCTCAAAAATCATCTTCGCCAATTATTTTAAAGAGATTTATTATCCATAGCAAATTTGCGATGGAATTTTTATTGCAAATCTGTCCTTGTTATAGATTTAATTATTATTAAATACCTAATTAGTAAATAATAAAGAAAATAACTTCATCGCAAATCTGTATCTTATTCTAAGATAATTTTTCAAAAAAAAAAATTTTTTTCTTATCTGCCTCCTATTTATCTTTCCTAAGAGGTCACCCATCATTGAATGCTATGCATTAAGCATACTTAATATTGAAGTTTTCACAAACACTAAATTGATGAACCAATTCCTATCTTCATGAATAAAGTTCTATTATTGTTTATTTAAGAGGTATCTCAATTTACAGTAATATAACTATAAAACATTTTACAAATTATATAATTTTAAGTGATATGTTTATTTTTATAATTTTTTATTACACTTAATTATGTAAAACTTATAAATATATAAATTTTATTAGATATATGTAATAAATATACTCTAAACAATATAAAAATATATATTTTCATTGATATATTAATAAAATAATATATAATATCAATTTAAATATATTTATATTTAACTAATTATTTCATATTATATATTTTATTATTTAAATAAACTATATTTTTACATAGTATATAATTTTTTTAGCAAATATGTTATTATATTTAAAATAATTATATTATTTAAATATAAATTATGTAATACATATATATATATAATTTTATATATTCAATAACATATGAATATTATAATAAATATATAAAAAAACATTATAATTTTTTTTATTTTTCATGTTTTTTATTTTAAATACTTTATGTTTAAGTAGTATTTTATGGTATTACTTATTTATAACATATAATATTATTTTTAGACATTATTTTATCAAGTTGTATATTTTAATTTTTTTTTTATAGAAGAAGTTATTTTGTTGAAGAATATATAATACACGTAAATAATGACTTATGAAATGTAAAAAGTTTTATAGCAAACATATTTTAAGTACTATTTATTATTTATACTTTATAATATAAATATGTAATATATTAATAAACATATTATAAATAAAATATATAATATTAGTTGTAAATGACATATAATTATGCATATTATATTTAATATATAATAAAATTAATTTAGAAATATAATATAAGTTCATATTATATATTACACAATTATATATATTATATTTGATATGTATAATTAAAAATATATTTTAAATGTAATTTTTTGTATGTAATATGTATAATAATTTAATTTAGAGACAGATTTGCAATATAATTTGAAAAAATAGATATTCGAGCTAAATTTTCCACTAAAATTAGAGAAAAATTTGCAACAGAAAAAGTTCCGTTGCAAATCATTTTATAATCTGTGCAAATTCCATCAGAAAAGCATTTAAAAATTATAAGATTATCATATTTTATGTTATCATAAATCCGTCACAAATCTATTGCTAATTCTTTTTTTAAGACAGAAATTTTCCATCGCAAATTTTCTATCTTTACATATTAGTTTGCTACTAGTGACAATGAGCAAAATGACTATAAAAAAGAATAATAAAAGAAGCAACAAAAAAGATAATAGGTCATAAACATCTTAGTCTAACATTTTATGACATGTTACCTTTCTTGTACCATTTAGAGTGAACTAGTAGTAAGCCTTAGCTTTGGCTTTTGCGTTTTTAGTTAATGCCTTTTTTTCCTTTCTTTTTTCTCTTTTTTTTTTTCTTTTTTCTTCTAAGTTACTACACATATTAGAAATGTTGAGAAAGTGAGAATCAAACCTTTTCATACCATTCAACAATAATGATTTTTTTGGGGAAAAAAAGAAAATACATAATGGTTTTAATGAGTGATTGCTATTTGAAGTAGTCCATAAATATAACACTTAACCTTTTAGAACTTCAATACCAATGTCATCACATATACAACATCGGTACTGTAGATTAAGACATGGTGCTAAGACCAAGATGGGGCAAAAGCTCTTAATTCACATCTTGTAGATCTATTCATTCACTATTGGCAACCTATTAGTCATTCATAAAAATTCATCATAAGCTATGCTTCAATCTTATTAATTGTTCACTGTTAATAATTCATCATCAATCAACATCTTCTTAGCTTGTTCACATACAACCTATCTTATTAGCTTTAGCAGCTTTAGATCCTTCATATTACTAATTAACACCTATGGATAGTCTCTTCAAAAGTGGTGTTTGCAAGAGAATAAATCGTTTTATGCGAATCGAGGGCTTCGATAGTTAAAACCATCCACTTTACCTAAATTTAGCTCGACAGAGCTAAGATTTGTATTAAATTTTTACAGTTTCATTACAGATTTTTACATAACAATTTTCGACTAAAATAAAAAAAAAAGAAAAAAATGTATAAAATATAATCCTGGAACGAAAGTTCAAAAGTTAGACTTCTGTTTCAATACAACTAGCTAATATTATAATAAACTCTCTTCTTACTAGCCAACTTCATTCTTTAGTACTTATATGTCAAGTTGGTTAGCGAATCTAACCCCTTTAGCTCATTGTTAAGCAACATGGGTATAAAAGAACAAAACAATCGTATAGCACATGCATTATTGAACCCAAGTAAATAAAACTTAGAACATATTAACTATAGACGCCTATTGGTACTGTTATATAAAAGGGATGCTACTTTGAAGTTGAGCCGTTAATTTCATTAACTTGTCGCATATCATGCCTGTCTCTTCCCTTTTTCGGCTAAAGCTTAACCGGGTGAGCTGCTTAAGCCACTTTCATTGAAGAAAGTTCCTTTTAATTAACTACACTAAGTGGTATTAGGTCGCATAGACAGATAACGTTTGTTAAATTAACGAAGTTATTTAGGGTTACCTAGTGATGTTAAACCAACTCTCAATCCTTGCCTTTAACATATTGACTCAGTTGCTAAACATCTTCCAATACTCTTTTGGTTAGTACTAAGCTCATAGCAAAACCTTAAAAATATTACCAGCATCAGTTCTCATGAAATAAAGGTTCCATAAAAGTTTAGTAGTAAATCAAGAAATCAAAGAAGACAACAAAAATTAATATCTCAAATTACTTCCCTGATCGAGCTCAACCTACTGGAATTAACAGTCTTCTTTGCCAACTCAATATTCACTAATTATCAAGCAATAAACAACGAACAAAAAGTAGTTAAGATAGATTTTTGAATCCTTTGGAGTTAGTCATGATAAGTAACAATTTCGACCACTACCTTTCTTAACTCTGCAACGAGAAAGGGGAGTTTTGTTGCTTATTCACATTTTATCATGAGATTTTAGATAGTATTATGTATTGTCCACACCTGCTCAAAGATTTTATATTAGTAGCTTATTCAAATATTATGTAAAAATGTTATCTCATATAAAACATTAGCAATTGCCTCTCCTAACTTTTAGATACCATTTCTTGCTCATCTTGTACCTGATCCATCATTCTAGATATACATGTGTGACCAGGTTTACCTTCTTACACTACCTAGTTTCAATTTCCTAATTTATGTTCCCGGCATTAATTTAATATACTTTGCTTCAAATTGAACCCAATTCTTTTATATTTCTTTCGGTACATCACACACACTAGACTAGACATTTTCAAGCATTTCGTGAAAAACATCATGCTAAATTTTATATTTGCCAACAACTCACCATCTCACTTTGAAGCTTCATAGACACTAATGTTCGAATAATTTCAAGCGTATAGTTATGGTCACAAGCAAATCATACTTAATTATTCCTTTAGTCTATAATATTTCCATCTCATTGATTGAATATATATATATATATATATATATATATATATAAAGCCTCAAGGTTTTCACTAAATTTTTTGTCCTTCTAGCCTTTCACTGAGCATTTCATAATCTTCAAAACGTGAACCCGATAATTGAATTTGCTTTTAAAATTAATTCTTCTATGGGTAGTAACCCTTTGTACTCTTTTCCCTCACTAAAATCAAATTAAATAACAAAGGTAAAAAAAGTATTTAGAATCTCAACTTAACTATATTCTAGATACTATTAAGAGTTTAAAAAATGAAAAAAAAACACTATAACCTTAGAGCAACGCCATTCAGGTATCAAATTAACATTTTAAATTAAAGATTCCTAAAAGTACATATCACAGGGCTAATTGAAAAAAAAAATCATAAAACTGTCTCAAAATCTACACATCAAAATTATGTTAGAATAAATCACTTGTAGATTTTTTTTCTCAACTTATTTCATATTATAATTTATTATATATTATAAGGCCCTAAACATAAGGTATTTATAGCCTATCACATGTTAATATGAGATATGAAGACATTCAGATTTAGAATATGGTAATTATCTCTAGATACATTAGTGACTATAAGAAAACTTTAGTTACATTCATACTGATTCCATAACTATAACAACTCCATAGGTAACAGAACATAACAACACTAACAACCTTTGAGTCCACTAACAATTATACATACCTAAAGCACATCTAACAATCAAAAGGTTCTATGCTCAATCAAGAAGACAAATAACAACATTTCAACTGATGTTGTTAATTCTCTACAGAACAGATACTATTCACTAGTCTTCTTGAGATTCACTAACTATAGCATCGTACCCCAAAACCTACTGATAGCTGGTCATGTTTACTTTGTAAACTATGACACATCACCTGTACCTAAAAAAAGAAAAGTATAATTATGGAGATACAATCACATGTGCATACTCACACATTAACATAATCACATCATTCATATAACTAGTTTAACAACAATAATTTATTAACTTAAACTTAGTCATGCAAACATTAGAGGGATAACTCAGTATCCCACCACATATGTATACAATACATAGTAAATTATACCAAAGGGTATCAATGTTTAGAAGTAAGTTTATTGGTATTGATCTTTCGACAATTAAAAAGAGGAATCAATGTTTTACAAAAGAAAAAAAATGAGATATTAACATTTCATAAAATTCATTTAAGGCATCAAGTTTGAATTAATTTTCATTGAATTTTCCTTAATTTTCCTCAATGACCAATTGTGAACACCTTATTTTGACTCACATTGTAAAATGTTGATTTTTTTAAAACCACTTTTAGTGTTCATACCTTAAATAAATTTATCCGCAAAGAATGATTCTTCTTTTTTACCATTTGAAATGTTGATATCTTTAATATAATTTATCTGTAATATATACACATACAATTTTAGGTGCTCCTGACATTCTTGAGTCCATTAATGATGCAAAACAGATTGCGAGCCAATTTTTGAATAAGTTAGATAAATCCAAGAAGCCCAAGAAGTAAATGCTCATCCTATCTTCTAGAAGCCATAATTTTTATCCTATAACTATGTTTTCTTATTATTATATATGCACATAAAGCTTTTTAGAGATCTATAAATCTTATAGTAATAAAGTGGTTCTCAAGCCCAAAAACCTTTGTTTAGGGCCCCAAAACAAGCCTCAAAGTTTTAGTTCCAATTTTTGTATTTTGGACACTTAGTTTTTTTTTTTTAGAGATAATATATAATTGTCCTTTTGTTGATATAGAACGATTTTTATCACATAATAATATTTCAAATTCCTTGAGTGAAGGATTTTCCTCAATTTTGTTTTAGTTTTTAAGATCAATAATTGATTGATCTATGAATGATCTTATCTATTATGCTACTCGTTACATCAATTGGTATCAGAGTGGGAGAGTCTTGCAACGATGTTAGGAGATGGCCGTTTAGGAGGCGGTCATGTTCCGGATGTTGCTCGGGATGTGGATGTAAGGACCAGCTATCACCCATATATTTGAAATAGGTGATAACACTTCCCCAACCACATATAACCTATAAGATTATATGTAAGGTTATCTGAAATAATTGTTTGAGGAATTGTTTATCTAATTCCATATAGATAATATAATAGAAATCATAATTTTTCTAAACCTTAAACAAAATTACACTACTTCACTACCAACATATTTTGCAATAGAAGCAACTTAAGTTCTACATAACTAAGTACATATATATATATATATATATATTACATCTAAAGGCTTCTTACAAGCCTTAACAAAATTTTCAAAACATAACCCAAACTAAAACTTTAGTTACATTATCAACAAAAGAAATCACATCTAGTCTATTACAATTATAGGGTTCCATTGAGTCTATGGTTAACTCTAATCCTCTAAATCATCAAGAAAATCTTCAAAGTCGGTTCCATATCCCATACTCGCATAGAACTCATCGGAGTCATCACCTGAAATAGATAAAATATGAGCCAAAGGCCTAATACACAAGTAACGAATACAAATGCAAAATGAGTCACACATTCTTATACTAAATGCATTATGCAACAATCAATTGTTTATTATTCAATCTTTAATTAGTAAAACAACACGGGGGTATTCAAACTCCGGACAACAAGGATCTAGTATTACGTCCGCCTCCCTGAGTGGTCCCTACTGTTCATACAGATTAGGCAGCCCCACCTTCCAGCGTAGCCCATAATATTAGGGGTTCCTGAGTAACGCATCACGACGCTCAGGGGGTTGATATGAGTAGCTCGAATACTCATATCTCCTAAATAATTCTATCCATTAACGAGAAAGTACCGTGCCCCCAATCTGGGCAGGGTCCCTCTCTCCAAACCAGATTCAACGACAAACAAGGAAAAATCAACACTCATCAATTAATGAGATTTTCTTAAGTTAAAGTAATTTGGTTTGATGCCTACCCTAGCAAAGAAACAAGCAAGTTACTGCGTACCTGTACTAGCTCGAGAATCAATGAGAATAACCAAAAGGGGATCACTCACTGTAAAACTTAAAACACAAAAGTTGTAGATCCCTTTTTTTAAGCTTCCCAATGCAATTGAATCACCTCAATCGGAGGTTGGATGAAAAAATTATGATTAAAATAAAAATAGTATTGTGTTAGGGAAAATACGAGTCATGACCGTGATTTTTGAGTTTCAAAGTTTTTGACCAACCTGAGGCTGCCAAAGGATGGATCACGACCGTGATTCATGAAAACTTCCCAAAACAGAGCTTTTTCTCTCAAAATGATGCCCGTGATTCATGAAATTTGTCCAACCCGAGCCTAACAAGGCTTGAATCACGCTCGTGATTCATGGTTTCCCCTGAGTTACGAATTTTCTTGTCTTTCAAACTTAATTTTATCAAACTTTAACACTTTTAACTTATAAAAAATAACTTTTCTTAACTCCTAACATGTCCTAAACCTTATACAAATTTCATATAACACTTCTTATACAACAATCACAATATAAGAATCATCAAACACAAATCCAAGCTCAACCCTATCATCAAGAACTTCACACATGCATAAATTCAAAACAAGAAAACATACTTACCAAGTGAGCTTTAGGCCTTAGCTTTGTTGTCTTTAAGCAAGCTTTTGGTGGTTATTTTTGTAAGAGTTGAAGGGGCTAATGGTATATAGCCATGGGAGGGATTTTAGAGAAGAAAGAAGAAGGTGTTGGGGCTTTTGGAGGTGTGTTTGGGAGGTCTGAACATTTTGCACGAATTTGACATTTATTAAGTTGATATTATCTTGTTATTTGACTTTTGAGGCATCAAAAGTTAAGGTAATTAATGACTTAACTTTTATCTAATTAATGATATTAGTTTAAGGCCTTAATGGTGGTTTAAAAGCTTGATTTTTCTCCTTATTTTTTTGCTATAAGGAGACTTATATGCATGCATTCATCTACTTGTTTTAATACATACCAAACATAATTCATACATGTTAATGAAATCTAAATTTTATGAACTAAATATTTAATAAATTCTAGAGTAATTCCATATTTTAACACAACAATAAAACACAAAACTCATCATAAAAATAAATCATATTCAACACATATTAAAAGCATGTATAAATTCAATAACACACATATAAAATATAAATTAAGAATTTCATGGTTATTTCAGTAGAAGCCTTATGAACTGAAGTGCAGGCTCAAAGGCCGGTGTTGGATAACATGGATCAAAGGTTCCGGCATTTTGAACATCTTTGAGGACTTAATCGAGCATTTTGATGCGATGGGATCCGATGCCAATAGAGATAGGAATGGTGATATGATGCAACCAAGGGTCAAGTATGCACATGACAATCCTATTGTCAGAATTATAGCTACAAATCGTAGGTTACAGATGTACGCAGATGATTTTGAAGAGGAAGACAACATGTTGTTTGAAGAGGAATAGCTACATAGAAGAGGTGGTGGTGGCGGCAGGTACATGAGAAACAATTACGGCTTTGACTATGGAGATAGCAAAGAATTTAGGCTGAAGGTTGATATTCTTAGTTTTAGCGGGAACTTAAACATTGAAGATTTCCTTGATTAGATAGTAGAAATTAATAGGTTATTCGAATATATGCAGATCCTCAAGGAAAGAAGGATGAAGTTGGTGGGATGTTGATTGAAAGGGGATGCATCGGCTTAGTGGGAGAGGCTTTAGAATAGGAGGTACCACGAGGGTAGAAAACCAGCAAGAACTTAGTATAGGATGAAGCAATTATTGTAGCGAGATTTCCTACCTTTTGATTATGAGCAAATCCTCTTTCAGTGATTTTAACGATGTTGCCAGGGCAGAAGACTATACATGAATATATTGTAAAATTCATGCGGTTGGCAAAGAGGAATGACCTAAGGGAAAGTGAGGGTTAGTAGGTGGCTGGATACCTGAATGGGTTAATAATGCAGATTCGGTATAAAATCAAAGTCCATGTTCTATAGATTTGGAGTGAAGCTAAAAACATAGATCTTAGAGCAGAACTGATGTTGCAAGAGAAAAATAGTTGGTTTGATGGTGGTATGAGATTCGGGGCTGAAAGTTCGAGTAGATTTTTGGTTGAGAAGAGTAAGACCATCCTGAAGATACAAGGAGGAGTTAATGATAAGAGGGAAGATAAAGCAGTGGGCAAAAAACTAGTTGAGATGAAAGACACACCAGAACATAACAATCCTATGCGAAGCCAATATTAAGGAAGTGTTATTGCTGTGAATAGCTAGGCCATCAGTTTAACAAGTGCCCTAACAGAAGAGGAATTAACATAGTTGAGAGAGATGAAGAGGGTGAAATTTACTGTGAACCTAATGAGGGTAATGAATACTTTGAGGATGAAGATAAAGATGATAAGAAGACTTACATGGTCAAGAAGTTGATGCTGGCATTGAAGCAGGAGGAGAAAACTTAGCAGCATTAGTTATTCTACACTAGATGTACAATTAACGGCCAAGTGTTTGAGTTAATAGTAAACAGTGGTAGTTGTGAGAACATCATAGGCAGGGAAGCTATGCAAATGTTTTAATTACTAATTGAGAAGCATCCTAACCCATATACCATTGGGTGGATTAATGTAGCGGAAAAGATTAAGGTTAAAGAATGTTGTAGAGTACCCTTCTTCATTAGTTTATATTGGGATGAGATGTACCGTGATGTAGTAGATATAGATGTCTGCCATTTGTTGTTTAGGAGACCTTGGCAATAAGATATCAACACCCAGTATGCGGATAGAGAAAATGTGTACAAATTGGAGAAAGATGGAGTGAAATTTATACTCTTTCCTTTGAAGATAGTGAGTCGTTCTAAACTTTCTAAAGTAGAGGGACATTCCTTCCTTACAATTACGTAGTTTGACAAGGAGATGGATGATGCTATGAGGAAGTCCTAAACTGTACAAGCATTAATTGTAAAATAAGTGCCGACAGTTGATGAGGAGGAGAAGACTAAAGGGTACACGATAGTATTAGGGGCTATTGGATGAATTCAGCGAAGTGTTACCCATTGACTTACCAGATGGTTTGCCTTCCATGAGGACATACAACACCATATTGACTTAATACCTAGTGCAAGTTTTCCAAATCTTCCATATAACAGGATGAACCTAAAGGAGACAAAAGTGTTACAAAAGAAAATATAGGAGTTGCTCCAAAAAGGATTCATTAGAGAGGGCATGAGTACATGTGTTGTACCTGCATTGACTCTAGATAGGGACAACATCATACAAGATCAAGAGGGTGCCATGTTAGTATCATTGGTAATCTTGACCCACTAACTATAGCTAAACATGCAACAACCTCGTGATCTTCATGCAACACACCTAGATGAGTTTCGTAACTTAAATCTACTTATATAGTAAGTAGTGTGTACCTCTTTGAGGAAAGGAAATTAGATTGGTTATAGACAACCTTTAGTTTTCCTCTCTACTATAGCGATGTTTGTAATGCCTTTTAGCTAGCTTCTCATGCATTAAAATGCTTTACGTCACTTTTTTTCTTTTTCATTTTTTGAATCATTATTAGTAACAATGTGGCTAATTTTATTAGTATTAATAAAGTTGCCAACTTATTGTAGGCATTACTTATAATAACTGAAATATCTTAGATGTTGTTGATAATAATTATATGTTAGGAAAAGTAATGCCTTTAACGACAAAGTATTTTTCCTCTTACCTAAAGGTGGCAAATGATATGAAAAAAACAAATTAAAATAATAATAAAGACAACATGATTTAACTTGAAAAAACCCAATAAGAGCAAAAACTATAAGGTTGTAATACAAAGCTTGCACTATCGAGATTACAATATTTTTCTCATCAACAAGCCTTGTGGAGTACTTTAACTTGGTCCTAATCATTTGATACCAGTTTGAGTATGATTTATAAGAGTAATCGCAAATTCCAGGCTCAGTTATTTGAAATCGATATATTAAAATAAATAAACGATAATCAATCAACATATCGAATATATATAAAATATCACTTTTCTTTTATAAATTACCAATATATGTCTCAATGAAGCTCCAATACCTATATTTGATTGTTCTTAGTCAATTCAATATAAAATAAGATTCTAGTAAATTTAAATTTCATGCTAATAGGTGTAACTACTATAAAAGGTAATGTTCAATTTCTATTAAAATTTCATTATTTTTAGTATATAAATGATAAACAATCATCAAAAGGCACTATTCAAGTTAAGGGAGTTTTAGTGCAACCTTTTCATTCATTTATTCTATTTTTAATGTTTAATGTTTTAGTGTTTAATATACCAGAGTTGTAATTATAGTTATGTATGTTAGCAAATTAAATTATCATCCTTATTTTAGAACATGGTTAATGTAAAAAATAATATCTGAACTTTCGCAAAAATTTCAATTAGATTCATTGACTTTTTTCATACCTTAAGTTTGGTTTTAACATTTTGGTACATGGACAAAGTTTTAAGAAGGACAAAGTTTTAAGAAGTCCACGAAAACTTTGTTCAAGTACTAAAATGTTAAAACCAAACTTCAGGTATAAAATAAGTCAATGAAAATTTTGTTCAGATACTAAATTATTCAAAATCAAACTTTATATATTTAATTGAACTTTTTGTGAAAATTCAGGTATTATTTTTACATTAATCCTAATATAATGCAAATATGGTAAACTCATCCCTTGATTTATGTCACTAGACACTAACTATTCAATTTTTTATCTCTTTAATTGAATGATACAATATAGTATAAATAGAATAAAAGTATCCAACATTTGCAATAGCATTTAATTACATATGTACATTTTGAATGAGTTATGTATGTTTATGTTAAAATTAAATTAGATTCTATATGATTTTGTTGAGTAATGGAAATAATATATGCTTTTTTTCCCCTCAAACTAAGTTCATCCATTTGTGACTTATCATTTATGGTTGTAAACACAAATAAGTTATATGGTGGCAATAACATAAATATAGAGAACTTATTATATAAGAGTTGGTCAAACTTATTATATACCAATAAATACATTAGGCGTATGTCATTCAAACTAAATATGGAGGACTTTGATAAAGTGATAACACAAATATAGTCTTCTAATGTGCTTAATCTTAATAAAGATGATTCAATCATAATGATTTACTGCATAATAGAGTGCATAAAATACATGCCTAGGAATTTTAGTACGTATATATATTTTGGCTATTGGGGAACTCTAAGTTACTCGTATTTACCATGTACTTTCACTAGGTTTCTCTCAGAGAACGAATTGACGGGAAGTATACCCTCTTCCATCGGAAATTGCGTTCCTTACAACACCTGTAAGTTAATTTACTTACAACTTTGATAATTTTCTAAAATTTCATGGTTTTACCTTACAACCTACTATTCGAGTCATATTAATTTGGTATGGCAAAAATAAAACATACACAAAGAGGGAAAAATAATGAAGTTCCAAAGATGTCATGCCTAATAGGATAATCATGTCTTATAAGTTGTTACACATAGCAGTTGTTATGTATGCTATTTGAAAGGACAACACCCACTACTAGTCTCATCACATAAGTTCTTCTTAATGCCCATGACATATTGGGATTATGATTAGATGGTATTCATGATCCTCAAAAGTTAAAACAAGAGCATGTGAATGGCCTCAATTGGTAATGGAGAAGAAATATTAATTGTGAAAATTGACACCTGCTTGCATTTATTTAGAAAGTTGTATCAATCAATCTACAACACATCTTCCTTATATATCACCAAAAGAACATAGAATATCAAGTAACCATAGAGTGCTACTACTCTCATCTATTTTTCTACTTGCTCCATTTTGACATCCATCTATGTATCAAAAGTACAATAATAACTAAAAAGGAATCTATAATTTAGGTATATCTTGATTATACTGGATTCCTTATGCTAAACATATAGCCTGTTCTCAATTAAGTTGGAGACTTTTAAGTACGAAGATGCCAAATTTTTCTATATTTCTTTAATAGCTTAACTCATAAAATTATTAAAACTTTAGATAACTATTATCATAACTTTTTTTTTCCTTTTTCACTGAATTGCAAGTTCATTTTGAATAAATTTAAGGTAAATGTTACATTTGATACATGAACTTTATTCGTTTTTTTACTAACTACCTCAAATTTAAAAGTATTAGTTTACTGTATATAAACTATTTTTTATGATTTATACTATATTACTTGAACTAAATAGTAAATTGTAGAAATAGACGAAGTTCAAGTAGCAAACTGTATGGCCAAATAAAGTTTAGGTATTAAATTACAAAAATAGACAAAATTTAGATACGAAATGAATATATTTTCAAACCTTGTGGAGTTAATTGCAAAAATTGGTGAAGTTCATATAGCAAGTATGGCATTTATCCATAAATTTTAATATTTCACAATCAGCTCATTGGTGAAAATATACGCTATGTGATACTTTATATTTACATATTATAGTCATATATATTTATTATGTAAATGAGAATAATTAAAATATCTCTTCTCGATTTGTTTTGTCCTAATGTGATTTATGAATTTTTTAGTCAAATTTATCTATATATTTCATTGAATCTTATTGAAAGATAAATAAAAATCTACCTACTTCATCCATAGAATCTATGTGTAACAACTACCTAAAGCCGCACATGAATTGTTGATCCTAACGCAAAAACTGAATGCTTACAAGTCATTGAACAAACCTGTAACATCCCATTTTTGGGTGTCGACTGAACCTGTTTACTAAAGGAATATGAAGATAATGATGCTACTATTCCTAAAATATGGATAAGGCTATCCAATATACACCGTCAAATGTCACAAAAATAAATCCATATTCAGACCACTCAATAATCCACTTTCTCGAAGAAGAGATCCATAAAGTTTCACATCGTGTATTATCTTATTGTATACACATTTACTAATATTTACATACTATAAAATTAATGCACAGAACCTTACATAGATCTATTACATATTTATCCAAACATTGATTCTCTATCAAACAAAATTAAATAGGAATCTCGTAGCCCATTTACTTCTACCATGTTTGGTATGAGAGAATTAGGGAGGAATGATAAAAAAGGAGAGGAAATGGAAGGAATTAAATATTATTTCCTTGTTTGATATGAAAGGAAAAAATAAGAGAAAAAGAAAATGGATGTAATATTTTCTTCGGGTCTCTCCATTCCTCTACCCCCTCTCCCCCTAAAATTGAGAGAATAATAAGGGAAAGTGAAAAAAAAATGAAATTACTCTTACGCCCTTATTATATAAATTACTTTTTATCTTTTAGGAGTATATAAATAATTTACTCCTATATCTCATTTTTTCTTTTATAATAATTAATATTCCATCAATTTCTCTCCCCTTCTATAGTCAAATACATGAAAGGATTCAAATTCTCTAATAATTCATTCCCTCTACTTTCCCTCCTTCCACAATCTTTCTTTTCTAATTCATTCCATCATACCAAAATTTTGGTATTTATTTGAGAGGATGACAATTTATAATGAATTCATGTTATGAAAAATAATGAATAGCAATTCATATCCCCATATATATGAACTGTCATCCAATGGTTTATTTTCAATTTTTACGATACATGTTATCTTAAACATATCACCTATATGATTAATATTTCTTTATAATAAAGACAATAAACATTATAGATATTTTACTTTTACTCTAACGATTACTTATTTTGTGTTTTATAGCAAATAAATATTATAATAGACATGTTTAGTCATTACAACTTTATTACATTCCATTGAATTGGAATTCAATCCTTCCTTTATTTCATATGATGAAGTAAACAAGCCATCAAACTCTCAATTTAGCTAATATCTTCAATCTTTTGAGCTGTAGTGGCAGTTAATTAGTAAAGGAAACTAATCCCTTAGCTAACACAATATAAACATAAAAGGAAAAAAAATTGAACACATATAATTCATATTTTAATCATAGAATGTCTTCAAACATTGAATGACATTCATTTTAGTGGATAATGCTTATTAAAGCATAGGCAACAAGTTTATAATTCTACTTATCGAGTCAAACCTATACTTTACTTAGTTAACGCCTCATTTCAATAAACATTTTCAAGTTATTTCGACCTAGGAACGCTTACAAATTTATTCTAACTAAACCATGCGATAGAAGGATTGTAGTCTCACTCTGTTCTTTAATCCATTGCAAAGCATTAGTTACTTACACATGTCCTTAATAGTCATATGCCATCATACTGCACAAACAAACCTAAGGGACAAATCCTAATAGGTTACTCTATATAGACCAATTTATTGATTGTACATTTCAACCATCCAAATAACCTTGAAAGTTAACACATACTTACTAAGTTCATTCAATATTAGACCACATGCTTACCAAGTAATGTTCCTCTTAACCTGTATTCCAAGATCAGAATGAAAAGAGCTAGTGCACTACTATGGATCACCTGATGCAAAAAACTATACATTCCTTCAAACCAAGTGTCACGCCCCAAAAGGTACCCTAAACGTGACAGTCCGCCACACTCAATATTAAAGCTTAAGTATGACAACCTTAGCCATTCCTAAAAGCTTTTATATCAAGTGTAAGGCGTGCTTTCACAACTTTAGAGGACCATTTATGGAATTATGAAGTTTAAGAAGATATAAATAACAGATTAAGAAAAGAGGATTCATAATAGTCATTCATTCATATCAATGGCTTTACAAACTTAGGGACATATCCCCTTCATCACTAATCTATTACATGAGTATTTGTACATCAATACTAATGCTACACTTTATCTATATTTCTAGTATCCAATAAGAAATTACCTGCCCGCAGGGTCCTCGTGGCCTTAACCATAAGTAAGGAAACTGCAAAAGATATCTATTGGGGTATAAGCTAATAGGCTTAGTGAGAACTATTTCCATAAATAACTTCTTGTAACAAGATTTCAAACAAGTTGATTAAACAATCAAATGTGATGCAACATACACGTGAGCAAACAAGCATATAGTTTTATAGGAACTATATGTTGAATGGATTTGGGCCCTCCATTCGAGGTTTGGTGATACTTAACCTCAAAACAAGTAGTTTACTTAAAAAGTTTTATGCTCACGAGCACTCATCGCCAAGCATTTCGAATCTACTTGATTTGACCTTGCTTTTGGATCATCCGCCAAGCATTTCCCTTAAGTTGCCAAGCAATCGTTTCGGATCTTCCGCCTAGTGTTACTTTTGACATGAGCTTACTATCCTTCTCACCAAGGATAATAATCCAAAATGGAATGTGACTCACTTCGTGGTATGCATGAATCCATTCATTAATAATGTTATAGCATAATTATTATTGAATTTAAGGCAATCAATGAATTTCATACAAATCAAAGGTTATACTAAAACAAGCATTTAAAACAATTCGGCTTCGATATTCTTAGGATTCTTTCAAAGAGTTATATTACATACATATCGGTTTATCTTTTCCTAATTCTAATACCACTAATTTTACAAGCACAACAAGTATAGCATTTAATGGAAATAAACTCACGATGCCATGTCGACTATTCCTCTAGGCGGATGAGCCGTTCACACACTCCACTTAATCGTAATAATCTTCGGGGTAAAGGAATCCTTCCTCGGGGTCACCTAGCCAAAGAAAATACCCACAATGAGTATTCCTTGATGATTTTCTTGAATTTTGATAAAACAATGTCAAAAGAATGTTAAAGTTCGTATAAAGGAATGTTCCAACTTAAAATGGCCATAACTTGGTCGTTTTAACTTGGAATCGCGCATATAATATACCGATTTCTACCTACTCGAAAAGATCTACCCATTTCCAAAATTATTTTCAATAAACAAAGCCATATAGGCCCCGAAACAGTGGTGATAAAATTCACCACATATTTTCCAACACAAAACAACTTTGGTTCAAGAAATCAAAGTTTGTTTGATAAATACTTAGTTATCTATATAGTTGAAAAATTCTCTTTTTATGACTACTTAGCTCATGTTCATTCATGCTTAAGTGTTTTGTTGTCCATTTATTTTACTTAAGTAAAATCATGTCGGTTTTGGAGTTGTTTTAGGAAAATATAGTTTACAAGATTTTCATGTTTGTAAACTTTTTGGAATGACTATTTGGTTTCTTTTTATTTTACAAAAACGTTTTATGTTGGTTTATATATATATATATATATATATTCAAGTAACTTTTTGAAAATAAATTTTCTTCCTTCTAAGTTTCCTATACTAATACTATTTGGAGTTTCCTTTAGAAAATACACTATCATTCCTATTCATTTTTCTTGTACAAATTCCTTTGTCTCTTTATTTGCAAAAATCTTTATTTGAAAATCTCTCATCCTTCCCTAAAAATTATTCATACATAAAAATTTATTTTCTCGATAAAAAATAGAACAATATGTGACTTAAGAAACTTTTTATAGAAAAAGTAGTTTCTAAAATTTTAGTGGTTTCTTCTTGTAACTTGAAAAGAGATAACTTTTGTTTTCCAAACCATAGATTTTCTTCTTTTCATAAACTTAATTCTAAGTGTCAAAATCTTTTTTTGTTTAATTATTTTTGAAATTTTTGGACAACAATCTAAATGAACATGATTTATGAGATTAATAGTAAACATAAAACATAAATAATAAAGTCAAGTATTAGAGTCTTAACTTTTTCAAGGCTCCCGGGACTAAGAAGTAGACTAGTCCCAAAATAAAATAAAATGAGAGAAAGAAAAACTTGTTTTGACTTGATGAGGACAAGTCTAAGACTAGAGACTAGTCTTAATATAACAAGAAATAAGTAAATAAATTGCAAAGAATTAATAAATAAATTGCATTGCATAAAAGTAAATAAATTGCAGGTGAGCTTATATGCTCTAAAGAATATGTATATATATAATAATATTTAGATATAGTAGCAATGATATGAACAAAAATAATAACATGAACATAAATAGATTTTTCATGAACAAGAACAATACATGAACATAATGTAGCTTCCATAACTTGTAGTCTTTGGAAACTCATACTATGGTCATGTAAAGTTACATGACATGAAAAAGAAGAAAAAAATAGTAGAAGGTGGTTACCTAAAGAAGACTTTGGTATGGTTATGTGGTTATGGGTTTTAGTTGTTGGTAGAAGTTGTTGTAGAAATATTTTGAAGAGTTTTGGGATGGTATTTTGAGAGAGTTTTGAGGGGAGAAATTGAGAGTTTTGGTAAGAAATTTGTGGGTAGTGAATGTGTGAAAGAAGTGAAATAAGAGGGAGGGTATTTATAGGAAATTGAGGAGGGATTTTTGCATGATTAAAATAAATGAAAAATGTAACAAATTGAGGGCACATGTGGGGGGGGGTGTTGGCGCCGGCCATTGTGAGGAGAGAGGGAGAGTGATTTTATTTTTTTTTTTTTGTTAAATAAAATATGTAATATATGTAGATGTGAAATAAAGTTATGGGAAAGGTAAAAAGTAAGGATTATAGGTTATGGAGTGTGTAAGAATAGTGTAAGAAAAGTAGAGATAAAAGAATAGTGTAGAATAGTAATGAATAGTGTAATGTAAGATAAATATGACTAATAAAGTACCGGTAGTAAGAAAATACCGCGTATAAATGCGATATCTGTTATTTTTACTCAACGAAAAATTCGAAATTGATATTTTTGAAAACCTTATATTTTTACGAGTATAATGGTGTATTTGGAATATTTTTACTATTCGGGCTCTCGTACACTTTTCGAGAACTATGTCGATCGAGTTCAAAAAACACCCGAAATTCGCAAAACTGATATTTTTATAAAGCCTATAGCTATTACGAACTATCCTAGCTAATTATTTCAACTTCGTTTTCTAGGACCAAAGAAAACGGCAATGCTGGACTTATCGGTTTCGGTAAACTAGGGTTTTGTTGACCTTTAGGGTTCCGTTTGACTTTCGGTTTAGGGTTTTATGCTAAACCGATTTAAAAATTTGGGGGTTTACACCAAGCATTATATAAAACCATTTATTCCTTCAACAAACATTACATAATGTATAACTGTTGCACCCAACTTCACATGCAAATGATACTTATCTGCCTTGCCAATCCAAATATTACCAAACACTCAGAGTCAACCAAAATATCAATTGACATTCAGTAACTCCTAAAACATAGAAATATATAGGGTAATAAATAACTATGAGAGACTGGGAAAATTGTTGTATCTTTGTTGCCATCTCCGCTTGATGTAGAAAGAATTAGGGGGACGATTTTCATTGACACCCATCATCCAAAAATCTAAGATCTTCGGACTTCTATGGATATATGAGAGCAGCTAGGTTTTGCATTTAAAAGTATCTTTGGAATGCTTTCCTGTTAAGCTTGAATTAGTATTAAATCACTCATTCTCATGTAATTTCTTGATAACTTGTATATGTACAATCCCATTATATACATTTATTATTTTTACCATAAACTAAATGTGAAGTCTTACCCTGTGATTATCCATTTTACAAGTATAAAATTCATCTCAGTATCTAGCACATGTATAAACTCGTAGTGCAAATTTCAGCATATAGTGAATTAAGTGATAAATTAGCATAACGACTATATTGAGTGCAATATATTATATTTTCACTGAAAAAAAAAACCCTGTATGTGTTCCCATCATCATAGGTAAGCCATAAAATCTAATACTAATGTTACGATTGACTTACTGGAATTGAAATGTATTATGTCTTTATTACCATGGAGTATTTATTCTTTTGTTTAATTTATAAAAAATTCTACCATAAGAAATGTCTATTCCATATAATATAGAAGAGATAAGGAAACTCCATTCCTTTCATTAATTGAAGAATGATTATTCCTGACATAAAGTATCTCTTTTGTAAAAGAATACACCCTTATTATAAAATAAATAAATTTCTATTCTTTTCTAGTTTTATTAAATTCTAGTGAATCAAACGTAACATAAATGATTTAAAATTGATTCAAAAATGAAAATCCTTTTCTCATTAACTAGAATGTGAGCTATTACAAATACTACTCTAAAAAAAAAAAAAGAAAAGACAATTCGTTGTGTCTTTTGTCAAATGCGAAAGAAAACACATAGTAATTTTTCCAAAAAGCATCACTGGATAGAATGATATTGACCTTATGTGTAACTTTCACTTCTGGTACCACCAAAGCAAACAAGCTATAAACCTAGGTGCTGAATTTTACTTTTTTTTGTCAATATTTTTTCCTTTCACAACTTAAATTATGCATTTTACAACTATTGAGATGATAAGAATCAAACCTAATCCATCTCATAAAAAATCATGGAGTAATTGTAAAAATATCCCTTAAACTTTAAGGGTGATGTAGATAGATCCCCTAGACTTTCAAAGTTAGATTTTTGACCCCCTAAATTTTTAAAAATTATCACCGTTAAGAACATATCATATTTTTTTCATTAAGATAAATAAGAAAAAGGTGTAAATTTGCCCCCTAAACTTTTCATCTATGTGCGATTTATATCATAAACTTTCATCTATATGCAGATTTACCCCTCTCCTTATCAAAACAATTAACTATCCCTATGGCACTAATTTTTTCAAGTTTAGGGGTCAAAAGCCTTATTTTAAAAGTTCGAGGGGTCAATATGATCCATCCTAAAAGCTTAGGGGGTAAATTTGTAGTTATCCCTTATTCTTATTATTAAAACATAATGGTTTAAATAAGTCATTATTGTTTGAATTAGTTCATAAATTAATACCAATCAATTGAAATGCCCAATAAAATGCACATTACGTGTAGCAATCACTAGTATATTCTAAGATGAAATTTTAACAGCCCTATTTTCTCAACCAATTTGACAAAATATACTAGTGATTGAGAAAATATAGTCTGTTATCATATATATATTTGGATTAACCTATAAATATTTCTATATCTACACTAAGATGTTATACCTTAAATAAAATAATTCTAACATATGTACATCACATGACTCTACATGATGACAAATGTTAAAAAGTACCATATGTTTGCAACAACCTTTATTTGTATGTTCTAAATTTTAATTAAGTTATTTGTATTCTTTATGTTTTAATTGTTGTGTATCTTATCTATGTTTTTTTTTTTTAAATTAAGTCAACCCCTTTAAAACATATTAGAGTTTTTTGAACTTCTTAAGATAAATATAGAGGACATGAGTTATTCAATAGAAATGTAAAGAATTTTGATTGAGCTTCAACAAAAACATACATGCTTTAATATGTTTAATCATAATAAAGATGATTCAATTAGAAAATTTTACTGCATATTAAAGTTTGTAAAATGCATGGCCAAGAATTTTAATATATACATATATATATGTATGTATATCTTTGGCTATTAGAGAACTCTAAGTTGTTGCTATTTGTCATATACTTCTACCAGCAATCTCTCAAGGAACCAATTGACTGGAAGTATACCATCAACCATTGGAAATTTGAGTTCCTTGCAACAACTGTAAGTTACAACTTACAACTTACAACTTTGATGATTCTCTAAAGTTTCTCAATTTTGCCATTTTGCCTTCTACTCGAGTACTTAAACATAGATAAAGAGAAAAAAAAAGAAACGATGAAGGTAAAAAATGTCATGCATCTTGGGTAGTCTCATATTTCATGAGAAATGACAAACCATCTAATCCAATAATATCACAAGTTCTTAATAATACACACGATTTATTATGGTTGTAGCTTAGATTGAATATACAATCTCAAAATAAGTCTATGCAAATAATTACACTTGGTAATGAGAAGAAAATAGTTAAAATTGGTGCTTGCACATGTTTATTTAGTAAGGTAGTATTGATCTATTTAGATCACATTTTGTTTATATTGATCATTAAAAGTACATAGAACCTTAATTAATCATAGAGTATTCTCATATGTATTTCTATACATTAGTCATTGATTGTATGCTCTATACTAAGGTCCATTTAAGTATCAAAAGGAAAAAAAGACTAAAAACGATTCCTATAATTTAGGCAAATCTTGATTTTTCTTGGTTTTATATGCTAAGCATTTAGCTTTTTTTTTTTTAAATGAGTTAGAGATTTTCTAGCTCATAGACCTTGTGTAGATACAATAGATATTTTCTAACTTCTTTGAAACATTTTACTCAAAAAAGCATAATAAAACTTTAGAGAACCATTGTTGTACCTATTCATGATTAGTGGTTTCTAAAACTATACAATAATTGAAATTTTGTATTAGGATATTTTATCAATATATTTTTATCACGCAAATGATCATGAGCAAAATGATATCTATTTTTTAATTTGACTTTTCTTACTATATTTTTTGGGATGCAAAGTCAAATTAATAACAATTGTCTTATCATATGTTATCATATTTCTTATGATAATCAAATTGTAACAATTATCTAAAATCACATATGAATTATTGATCTTAAAAAAGAAACAATATAAGACAACAATGATATCACTTTTGTTCAAAAGAAAATAAAAATCATAACAATTATTGCAAAAACCATTGTTGGAAGAATCAAATCAAGTTATGTATAACCATAAGTAAATGAAAATCTCAATTTCTTTTAATAATAAGAAAAATGATTATAGAAAAGGAATTAAAAAGAATTAAAAAACAATGAATGTCAAGACATGTGGTGTCTTACACCTACATTTTACAACTAGTCATAATGGTTTTAATTAGGATTGTAAACGAGTTGAGTTGAGACAATATAATGCCAAGCTCGAACTCGATGCAAATGTAAAATTGGAAACTTAAACTCCACTCAAAATTGATTGAGTTTTGATTTTTAAGCTCGAACTCAACTCGAATTGATCCGATCAGCTTGAGGTCAACTTGATTAAGCTCGATTATTCCTACAAAAATCAATTAGACTAAAAAATAAATTAAGATTTGAGAATATAATTGAGTTTTTAGTTGATTTGGTCTTAAATATAATAAATGTGGACATTGAATATGAAGGAAGAAACAAGGTATGAAAATAGTCTTTGAAAATAGAAAAAATAAATTTTATAACTTCTTATAAAAAAAATATAAAAAGCTTAATTAGGCTCACGAGCTACTCGAATTGGGTATTTTAAATCTTGAACTCGAGCTTGATAGCTACTTGAGTAGCTTGAGGTCAAGGTTGACTCAATTGCACTTAAGTCATATTCGAGTTATTATTGAGTCGAACTCAAGTAGATTGTAAGTAGTCTTGACTCATTTATAATCTTAGTTTCAATGAGTGATTACCATTTGAAGCAGTTCATAAATTAACACCAATCCATTGAAATGCCTAATAAAAAAAATACCACATTACTTTTAGCAATCACCAGTATATGCTTAGACGAGACTTTAACAATCGTGTTTTCTTAACCAATTCAATGAAATGAAAATCATAACAAATTTAAATTTCATACGAGGGTGTAAGTGCTATAAGAAGGTAAACTCCAATGTATATCTTAATTTCATTATTTTTAATATGGTATAAAAGTTATTCTAATTTTAATGTTCAATGTTATAAAAGTTTTATTCATAAAATTTAAATTTTCATCAAAAAGCACTATTTAAGTTATAAAGTTTTAATGAATTATTTTCATTCATTTATTTGTTTTTAATGTTTAATGTTTTAATATTTAGTAAAGTGTATGCAACATTCCCCTTATAAATGCATCGATGGATACAAATCTAGCCAACTCATCCCCTAATTTATTTTGGAGGTAAGTTCATTTAAGGTTCCAACATTTTGAATGGTTAAAAAAAGGTCTCAATGTTTAGGGGTAAGTTCATTTAAGGCCCCAGTGTTTGAAGAAGTGGGTTAATTTGGGTTCTTAACACTATCAATAGGAGAAGAGTCTTATGAGTTTTAATTGAATATTTCTCTCTGCTAAATGTATTCTTAGATACTCAAATTGACCCACTTCTTCAAACATTGGACCTTAAATGAACTTACCCTAAACATTGGTGTAATTCACCCAATTTATTTTGCTCAACCTTGTCTATAGTTTTTTTTTCCTCCTAAGTGAAATAGCGCTTAATATCTTACTAGACTGATATTTTATAATTTGTTATCATGTATATATATTGGATTTGCTTATAAATTTTTATATATCTATACTAAAATGTCATTACCCTAAAAAATTAGGGGCATGCAAAAAAATCAATAAAAAAAAAACCGAACCAAAATTGGAAAACCAATCCAAAAAATATGATTAACGGTTTGTTGGTTTCGGTTTAGGATTACAGTTTTTACTTTTCTAGTTTTTAATTTTGGTTTCGGTTTGTAACCACGTTAACCGTTTTCAATATTTATAAATATATTGTATATATAATTTACATATATATATGTCATTTTTAAAAATATATATATATATATACACATGTGATTTACATATACATATCATATACATATGTTAATGTTCTTAGATTCTAATTAAAGCACTATTGTCCTATGTTTGATGGGAGTTAACGTGGTAATTGATTTGACTTGATTTTTATTGATGATACATCCAAATGCTTGTTTTTCTCCTTTTTACTTAATTTGATTTTCTTTTTTTAGCTATTGTAATATATATAATAATATAAAGAGAAACTCTATGATAAAAGTTAAACAATAAAATTTGTTGAAATTATCAATTTAATTTGTTGAAACCATTACATTAAATGGTTAAAAATCAAAAACTGAAAAATTTAATCGAACAAAATGGTTAACCGTTAAGGCACTTGATGTTTATAATGGACCAGTTAAGGATCAAATATTGAAACCTATTATTATGGTTAGGTTAAAAAATTAGGGCACAGACCGTTAACTGATTCGTGAACAGCCCTAAAACAAATGTGTGTGTGGTGTGTGTGTGTGTAACATACGCACATGACATGGCTATGCTGCATGTCAAATGTTAATAAAATGATGAACACAGAATAAATAATTAGAAGTACATTATATATGCAGCAATTTTTATTCATGTGTTCTAAATTTTAATTGAGTTATTTGTGTTCTTTATGTTTTAATCATGTTATGTAAGTTATCTATGTTTGTTTTAATTCGAAGTCCCACATTGCTTGACTTATTTGGTAGTGATGACTAAACATATAGAAGTTATTTAAATAACCCATTAAAAACATATTAGAGTTCTTTAAACTTCTTGAAATAAATATAGGACATAAATTATTCAATCGAAATGGAGGATTTTGATTGAGTTTCAACACAAACATACAAGCTTTTATTGTGCTTAATCTAAATAAAGATGATTAAATCAAAAAAATTTGTGCACATTAAATTTTGTAAAATGCATGGCAAGGAATTTTAATATATATACATATATATATATATATGAATGTTTTTTGCTAGTAAAGAACTCTAAGTTGTTCTTATTTGTCATATACTTCTACCAGGATCTCTCTAAAACCAATTGACTGGATATATACCTTCAAACATTGGAAATTTGAGTTCCTTGCAACAACTGTAAGTTATAACTTACAACTTTGATGATTCTCTAAAATTTCATAGTTTTACATTTTTGCTTTCTACTTGAGTCCTTTCATTTAATAATGTAATCAAAACATAGATAAGGAAAAAAAAAATCAATGAAAGTCCAAAAATCTCATGTTATTAGGTAGTCTTATATGAGAAATGACTACACCATCTAATCCAATAGAATCACAAGTTCTTAATTACATACAAGATATATTGGTATTACAACTTAGATTGAATCTAACATACTCATCAAGTCCTTATGAATAATTACATTCAATAAGGGATAAGAAAATAGTTAAAATTGATGCTTGCATGCATGCGTTTTTAAGAATGGTGGTATTGATCTATTTGATCGCATTTTGCTTATATTGACAATTGAAAGAACATAAATCTAAAGTAACCTTTAGTATTCTCATATGTATTTCTATACATTGGTCATTGATTGTATGCTTTATATTGTAGTCCATTTAACTATCAAAAGGCAATAAAGACTAAAAATGATACCTATAATTTAGGCAAAGCTTGTTTATGCTTGGTTCTATGTGCTAAACATTTAGCCTGTTTTGAAATAAGCCAAAGATTTTCTAGCTTGTACATCTTGTGGAGATACCAATACCATGGATATTTTAAATTTCTTCGAAACAATTTAACCAAAAAAAGCATAATAAGACTTTAGAGAATCTTTATATCATAACTGTTTGAGATACCAAATATCAAATTCATTATGAATAAATTCATATCTTTTACGACATATGATTTGTGAAAATATACAATAATTGAAATTTTATATTTACATACTCTATCTATATTTCTTATCATGCAAATGATCATGATCAAAATGATATATAATTTTTAATTTGTCTTTAGCTATTATAATTTATGAATGGGTAGTCAAGTTAACAATAATTATTATCATATTTCCTACCATAATCCAATAGCAACAATTGCTTAAAATCATACATGAATTATTGATCTTAAAGTAGAAACGAAAAATTTATGAGTCTTTATATAGAGCTACTCTGTAAGACAATTATATTACTTTTGTTCAAAATAAAATAAAACACATAACAATATTTGCAAAAACTATTCCTAGAAGAATCAAATCAAGCCATGCATAACAATGAATAAATGAAAATATCATTTTCTTTTAACAATAAGCAAAATGATTTTAAAAAAGGAATTAAAAAGAAGCAACAACATTGAAGGTCATGAGATGAGGTGTCTTACACCAACGTTTTACAATCCTTCTTTTTTCAATGACATCTAAAGTAAACAAGTTATAATATTTGGAATTAAACTTTTACATTTTGAGTTAATACCCTTTTTCTTTTATCGGTTAATGATAAAATAGTACCTAAACTTTTACAAAAATTTAATCAAATATAAGAAGTTTGGTTTTGATAATTCAAGTATAAAAAAAGTTTACAAAAACTTGTTTAGGTATTAATTTGTCAAAACCAAACTTCTAGTACCTGATTCAACATTTTGTTAAAGTTTAGGTATTGAATTGTTTGAAACAAAACTTTAGGTACCTAATTAAACATTTTATGAAAATTCAAGTACCATTTTTGGTATTAACCCTAATATAGTTTTTCCCATTAAACAACCATGTATACCATTAAACTACAAATGAGTCATTACCATTTGGGGTCGTCCATAAAAAACATTAGTCAATCGAATTGTCCAATAAAAGATGTCACGCTACTTTTAGTAGTCCCCCATATATGCCAAAATGAAGTTCTTATACTCATATTTGACTTTTGTCAACCAACAATATAAAAGAGAATTCTAGAAAGTTCAATTTCATGCTAGTAAGTGTAAGTATTATAAGAAGGTAACCTCCAACATGTACTATTACTTCATTATTTCTATGTAGAAAATGGAAAACAAGCATATGGAAGCTTAATGTTTTAGTATTTAAGATACTGTAGTTATGTGTATGAGCAAGTTATATTATTATTCTCATTGTAGAAAAACTTGTAATGCAAATTTGGCCACTCAACGTAGCTTTACCTCACTTAACATCAACCATTCATTTGTGATTCTTCATGTACGGATTTCCCTTTTCTAAAAGCAAAAGCATAGATATCAATCTTTCAAAACAAAAATTTTATAGTTTTTATCAAATATTTTTATAGATTTGTATAAATTTTATTTATTTATACTAAAGTGTAACTCTAAATAAAAATAAAATAAAATTTATAGCATATGCGCATGACATGACTGTAAAATGAAGGTTTTATACACATGATAAATATAGGATAATTACAAAATGTACATTATATTTGCAACAACAGTTAATCATCTATTATATTTTTCAAGTGAGTTATTTGTATTCTTTGTTTATGTTGAAATTCCATAAGATTCTATATGTTTTGATTAAGTTCATTCAGTGCATATTACATTACACGCTATGTGAAATGTATATGTGGTGTGTAAATACCAATGTTATTCCAACACATAACCGTATGGGTGGTAGTTACTTAAAAAACTATCCACTATCATATCTATGTGTTAACCTATAATTGATAGTTGCACACACATATACATACATGTGATGTATATTAGTTATTGAATATTTTTCCTTGTTTCCAACCTAAGTCTATCCATTTGTGACTCTTCTAATTTATGGTCCTCAACAAAGATAACTTATATAGTGCCAATGACATAAACATAAAGGATTTATTTAAATAATCCATAAAAATATATAAGATTTGACTTAATTGTTGAAATAAATATAGAGGATGTAAGTTATTCAATCAAAATGTGCATTACTTTCTCGAAAGAAAAAGAAAACACAACCATGACTAGATATCAAATCATGCCTATGTGTAATTTTATGCTAATGAAATTATGAAAATGTCGATTTCTTTAACATTAGGTAAAAATGATTATAAAAGAAGAAGAAAAAAGTAGTAGCAAAGAATATCAAGGCAGGGGATGTTTTAGACCAACATTTTACAATCCCCCACTTTTCCTATACCATCTAAAGTAAACAAACAATAAACCTCGGTCTTGGCATTGACTTTTGTGTTTTTGAGTTAATACCATTCTTTTTTTTTTTTTTCCAAGTTACTATGCATATTGAAAATGTTGAAAGAATGGGAATCCAACGTAATCCATCTCGTTGAAAAACTAATATTTATACTGTTAACCACAATGATTTTAATGAATAATAAAAAATGTCGCGTTACTTTTTGTGATCACAGATGACTAATTTTCCAATGCTCATATTTTACTTTTCTCAATCAATTTAATAATACTAGTACATATTGGCTTAGCTAGTAAGGTTTCGGTCCATAACCCTTGATGGTCATAGGATTGATTCTTGCTGCAGACAAAAGCATCTCCCTTATGCATAGAGGTGGGCAAGTGGGTTAAACGGGCCAACCCGGCCCGACCCACTTTGGCCCGTGGGTTAAACGGGCCAAAAAATTTTGGCCCACTTTAAAAACGGGCCAAAATTGTCTGACCCTAACCCAACCCACTTTAGCCCGTGGGTTAAACGGGCCAGCCCACTTTTTGACAATTTTAACCCACTTACATATTTTGTGAGTTAAATGAGCCAAGTTAACCCATTTAACTTATTTATACTAATTAAATAAGATATATATAATAAAAAGAGAGTTTTATAAGGTTATATTATTAATGATTAATTTGATTATTATTTAATTACTTTTTATATAAAATAAGTTTTCTAAAAACTTATTAGGTAATATTTCATTTAAAACAATAATAATATATTTATAAAATTTTATGGTGCATGTGCATTAATTTGTCATTTATTGTTATAATTAACATATAAATTTACTCTCAAGTATAAAAAATCTCAAGAATAACCTTCATTAATACATATTTACCCTATAATTATTTATTTTATTTTTATAAAAGTGGGTTGGTGGGTCAACCCACTTAACCCGTGGGCTAGCCCACTTTGGTCCGCGGGTTAAGTGGGTTGGGTAAAATTACCCCACTTTAAACGGGCTAAAAAAAGCTGGTCCTAACCCTTTTTTAAAGTGGGTTAAACGGGCTGGCCCGCGGGCCATAGCCCATTTGTCCAGCTCTACTTATGCATGGGGTTTAACTTTTAAAATTTAATGATTTTATTTATTTCGTTGAATGAATATGATTGCAATAATATTATTATTGCTGATGAATGAAAAAGAATTGTAATAACATCTTCCTTTGTTAACTTTTTATTTAAACTAGGATGTATTGAGAAAAAATTTATTCCAACATTGAGTTACTCATAGGTTTGAATGATGAATGACTATTCAATGATTTTTTTGAAATAAGGATTCTTTATGGAATCTACAACGGTCAATTAAATACCATAATAGCTTTGCATGAAGAATAAAAATTATAATGGAATTACTATTATAGTGAAGTAAACAAGGTATTTAATGTTTATTACATGATAGTTATGTACGTTGTGTATCTTCTTACCGTAGAAGTACATATAATGCTAGTCCTGTTTGCTCATCCCCTCATTTATTACTCGAAACATCCACCATTCTTTTGTGATTCTTCATTAGTGGTTTTTTTTTTTTTTTCTTAGTGAGAAAATACATAACAGTCTTGCTAAAGCAATATTTTATAATTTTTTATCATATACTTTTATGGATATGATTATAATTTTATAAACATTTATGCTAGAATGCCATCCCATAATAAAATAGCTCTAGCATATATACATGAAATGAATGTGCGATATTACATCATTCAAAGCCATGACACATACATGATAAATACAGTAGAAATAATCTATGTTTGCAACAAATTTAATAAAGTTATTTGTGTTTTTATGTTTATGTTAAGATTCAACTAGATTCCATATGTTTTATTTGAGATATTAAGTCATATATGTTTGTATTCAAACTAAATCTATCCATTCATGACTCTCATCTATAGACTATTATGCGATTATTTAAATAACCTATTTAAAGCATTTGAGATCTGATTAAACTTTTTGAGATAAGAGACAACTTATTCAATTAAAACGTGGAGGACATTAATTATGCTTTAAAACAAACATACAGGCTTCTGACGTACTTTTTCTTTATAAAGATGATTCAATTAATAGAAATTTAATAACAAAAATTCATAAAAATATTGTTTAGGATCTCTAAGCTATTTTTATTTGTCATTTACTGTGGCCAGGTCTCTTGGGTGGAACAATTTGACTGGAAGTATACCGACTACCATTGGAAAATTGCATTCCTTACTAAAATTGTAAGTTAATTGCTTAAAATTTTGACAATTTTTTAAAATTTCATTGTTTGACCTTTCCACTTTTCTGGAGTTCTTTCATTAAGTATGTTGAAAACAAAACTTCAAAAGAAAGGAAGAACAAAATGGTTAATAACATAAAATATATCAATGTTTGAGGGTAACTTCCTTTAAAATATCAACATTTAAGTGATAGAATCAACGTTAAGGAATAAATTCATTTAAGGTATTAGAGTTTCAAATAGTTAAAACGAGGAATCAATGTTTTGTAAAGACAAATAAGATATTAATAATTGACTAGCCATGAAAATTAAAATTTAATTAAAAATTAATACAAATGTCAATAGCTTAAATAAACTTTGCAAATTATTGATAAATCAGTTGGTACAATTAGTTGTTAGAACATATATCTCTCTACTAGTATAATTAGTTCTTAATAACACATATGTTGTATTGGGATTGTGACTAGATGGAATCTAGTAGACTCAAAATAAAAGCATATGCAAAGAAATTGCTAAAATTGTTAAAATTAGTACTTCTTTTTTTTTTTTTTTTTTTGTTTGTTTAAATGGTACTTGCATGCATCTATTTGGTAAGTTGATTTTATCACATTTTCCTTATAGTGATCATCAAAAGTACATAGAATCTCAAATAACCATTGAGTAAAAAATAAAAAATAAAAATGATAGTCCTACATATTTGTGCATTAGTCATACTCCATATTGGAGTACATTTAAATATCAACATATAACAAAGACTAAAACAGAATCCTATAATTCTGGCTAATTTGCCTTATGCTTTGTGTCATAAATGTAACATATAACATGTTCTCAAATGAGCTGAAGATTTTCTAATTGGCATACCATTGTTAAAAACACTGCAAATTTTTCTAATCTTCTTTAAAACAAATTAACTCAGAAAGGCATAATTAACTTTTTCTTTAAGGATAGAACAACACCAAATTCATTTTGAAAAAATTCATATACCTTACGATCGGTGGTTAGTAAAAATATATGCTAATTGAAACTTTATATTTACCTATTGTATCCATGTGCCTTTCTTATGCAACAAACATGGACAAAATAATATTTATTTTAAATTTGTTTTTTTCTTAGTAAGATATATGGGAATTTTCGTCTAACGAACTGCAATTTTGTCATATTCTATAGATTTTTTATTGAAAGATTATTAAAAATCTTGCAACTTCGTCCACAGAATCCATGTGTAACAAAGATCTAAAGTTATACACATAAGGTATTGATCTCAAGGCATAAACAGAATGCCTATGAATCTTGATATAAACCTACTCTAGAAAACAACACAATTCATGTATCATTTTTGTCCAAGGGTAAAGAAAACACAGTCTTTCCAAATACCATTGTTGGAAAGTATCACATCAAGGCCACATGTAACTTTCAACAAATGAAAATTTTAATTTCCTTTAAAAATAATAAAGGATTATTTAAAAAAAAAAAAAAAAGGTGGTAGCAAAGATTAATTGAGTATGACATATTTTAGTTATTCATATACAACACCACATTTTTCCTGCGCCATTTATCGAGCAATAAACCTGAGCATTGAATTTTGCATTTAAGTCCATACGCTTTTTTGTCCCTTTTCCAGTTATTATACATATGACAACTATAGAGAGTGTAAGATTTTTACCTAAATTTTCAGGTTAAAAGATGAGCATTTGCACCATCAAACCATAATGGTTTTGACGAGTCATTATTGCTTGAGGTAGTTGATAAATAAATACCAATTAATCAAAATGTCCAATAAAAAAGTCCCATTACTTCTAGTAACCACCACTCATTAATGAAACTCCAATATACATTTTTTGAGCCAATTGAACATAAGAGAGATGTGTGGTAATACATGAAAGAACTTTTCATTCACGTTAATAGTATATTGTCAAGTTTTTGGGTACTAAATTAAATGATTTTAAAATTTTTTTAGGTTCTAAATTGAACAATTTCAAAGCTTTTTTAGTGCTAAATTGAGTAATTTCAAGTTTAAATACTAAATTAATTAATTTCAAAGTTTAGTTATTCAATAGCATATTTTACAAAAGTTTAGTATCATTCGTGATATTATTCTTTTAAATTTCAAGCTAATGGGTGTAGAAACTAGAAGTGTGTAGCATTAATTTTAGTATTTTTAATATAGGAAAATGAAAAAAAAAGCATTGAAAGAATAGTACAAGTTAAAGAGAATTTTAGTACATTTCAAGCTAATAGGTGTAAAAACTAGGAGTTTCATTACAAGAAAACTAATCTTTAGATATAGAAATTTCGGATCAAAAAAGAATAAAAGAAGTTTTATTCTACATAGAAAATTAAGGATGATAATTTTTGGAATAAAAATTAGTGTGCAACATTAATTTCAGTACTTTTAATATGGAAAAATGAAAAACAAGCATTAAAAGAACAATTTAAGTTTAGAGAGTTTCGTTACATTTTTCATTCGTTTATTCTACCATTAATGTTTAATGTTTTAGTATTTATCATATTATAATTTGTATATTAGCAAGTTAAAATATGGTATCATTGTAGGACCTATAATGCAAATTTGGTGACTCATCTCCATTATTTTCACCAAACATTAACTGTTCATTTTTAATTTTTCATCTGCAATTTTTTTTTCGCCTTAGAGAACTAATTTTTAATAATCTTGCTAAACCAATATTTTAAAGTCCCTTATCACATATTTTTATGAAACTGCTTATAAATTTATGTATTTAAACTAAAATGTCATGTCCTAAATAAAAAGTTCTAACATATGCACAGAACAAAACTGTACAAGATGTCAAGTTTTACAAACATGATCATTATAGTAAAATCTATTAAAGGTTCCTCATATTTAAACCAACAAAATTCATGTTTTTAAATTTTCAGTGAGTTATTTGTGTTTTTTCATGACTGTCTGATTCTACATGTTTTAATTGAGTTAAGTAAGTCATACATGTATCTATTTTGAAACTAATTCTATCCATTTTTGCCTCTCATCATTTATAGTCTTAAGCACATGTCACTTTATAGTGTAATGACATAAACATAGAGGACCCATTTAAATAGCCATTTAAACACTAGGAATTGATTGAACTTTTTGAGATAAATATTATCAATTAAAATGTGGCAGACATTGATTAAGCTTGTGTACACACATAAAGGACTTCTAATATAAGCTTTATCTTAATAAAAATGATTTAATCAATAAATATTTATTGTATAATAAATGTGGTCCATAAAATGCATGGTAAAAAATCTTAATATGTACATATATGTGGGATGTGTGTGTGTGAGTGCATAATATTGTATATATCAATATATTTTGGTACTATGAAACTCTAGCTATTTTTATCTATCTTATTCTTTCATTAGGTCTCTCCAACTGACCAGTTGACCGGAAGTATACCATCTGTCATTGGAGATTTGCAGTCCTTGCAAATACTGTGAGTTAATTAATTACAATTCTCATTATTTTCTAAAATTTCATTTTTACATTTCTTCTTTCTATTTTAGTCCTCTACTTTAATCTAACAAAACTAATACATAAGGGGAAAGAAATCAATGAAATTCCAAAGGTTTCACTCATTGGGTAGCCTCATCTAAACAGTTGTAATGTAATGCATGACATAATAATTTTCATATTTATAAGAAAGGATAACATCTTATACTAGTACCATAAGTTCTTGATTGTACACATGATGTATTGGGATTATGACTAGATTGTAAATAGTAGTGTAATGACCTGAAACTCCATCTATTGAGGTATTGCTTGTTTTGACCAAATGCCGTACATTTTGTCCTTTGTGCCAGTTGCTTCCCTATGTCACCCATTATAGGAGTGCTCCCCACTAAATACATTTAACTTTAATGTTTTGATGAAATCTAAGTCATTACACTAAAAGGTACCTGATGATTAGAGTTTACCACCTTACATTTGAGGGGTACACATACTTCTACTTATAGAATTGACATCCTAGTCATTTTTATTACACGAGTCTAGAACTACACTAGGCAGGAAGGACATTAGTGGCTCTCCATACAAACTAAAGAGATAGCCTCGCTCTGAGGTACTTTGCCCTGTACAATACTTAGTTCCCCTACTTCTAGCTAGCAATTTGCTTTGATATCATCTGTAATAACCTAGAATTCTACTCATCGATGTATTGTCCACTTTGGAAAAATATCACATAATTTTGTCCTTGTTGCTAGTTGCTTCCCAAGAAGTCACCCATCCTGGGAGTGCTCCCCATTGAGTACGCTTAATTTTAGAGTTTTGATAAATTTTAAGTCATTACATGAAAAGGTGTCTCAATAAGTAGAGTTCCACCAACTTATATTTGAGAGGAATCACAACTAGATTCAAGTAAGATTATATAAATAGTCATGGTTGACGAAGGAGAAGAAAATAGTTGAAATTGACACTTGCATGCATGTACTTTGCTAAGTTTGTGTCAACCAATCTAGATTACATTTTTCTTATTTTGATCATCGAAAGGATAGAATCTCAAGTAATCATATCTCTTACTATTTTCATATATGTTTTCTATAATGTGTCATCCACTATGGCACCCCATTAGAGCCAATTAAGTATCAAAAGTACAGTAGTAACTAACATGGAATCTTATGATTCAAGCAATCTAGCTTACCTTTTGTTCCATGAGCTAAATATTTAGCTTGTTCTCATATGAGTTAGGAGCATTTTTAGCTGTATAATACCTACATGACATAAAGAATGAATACTTTCATATGGGGTAAGCATAACCATATGCTCAATAGGAATTATCATGTTACTATACACATACTCATTATAAGCAAGCATGTTGTGCAAATAAAGTAATATGGTGTACACATGGAACTTTAAAAACTAGTAATTGATTGCTTAAAAAAATTATTTGATATTAGAAATTAATTTGTAGTTAAGAAACCTAAGGCCTCCTAATTATACCAAGTTAGAAATCCAACATCTAAAGCAATATTCTAGCAATGACTTACATAGTATAATAGCACATTCCATTTTCAATGCATAAATAGTCCTTTATAGGAGCATCAACTTTTCCTTCTATACATGAACTTGTGATGGTTAGGAATTTGCATAGTATGGTTTGGTTTAATTCGAGCTATTCAATTTTTCTTTTAAATTTGAACCTAACCATATGATTTAGTTTATAATTAAACAAAAAATAGTACTGTTTATTTGTAGTTCAAACCATTTTTGTTATAAAAATAGCTCTATAAAAAATTTATAATTACATATTTCTTATCACCAATGTAACTATAAAAAAAATTATAGCAAGGGAAAGATTTCATCCATCATAAAATTATAATCGTATACTAGTTTCATTCTTTTGAATTATCTTGAATTATAATGATATACTAGACTCTATCCCTGTAAGGACCGGAACCCTATATATTTTAAACTAGGAGTATCTAGTCCCATAGCCACATGTAATCCTGTAGTATTACATGTAAGGCCACTTGTAAAGAAAGAGTTTGTATAAATTTTTTGTTTAAACCTGTTAAAAGAACCATTTTCCAAAAACATCTCATTAAGAGAAGCTTTATGGATAGTATTACAAGGTTTGTTATCCTTTTATCAACAAGACAAAAGGACTTAATACATATACATACATATACATAGGTGTTACAAAACATTGGCTTCAAATCAAGCCTATGACAAAATGCATACAAATTTGATAAAAACTTTAATAATAAACACATTATCCATAAAACATTTTTCTTATGCTATAAGAAAAGCTTCCATCAACAAAGATGGGTCCTAATCCTCCCACTCATCCAGGAAGTCCTTAAAATCGATTCCATAACTCAACTGAGTATAGAACTCATCATCTTTAAGACCTGCAAAGTCAATGTGAGAAAGGTCTAGTACACAAGTAACACAAGCAAATACAAAATGATAAACACTATTAGACTAAATGCAAACACAATTATCAATTTATTAACTTATAATTAAGTTTGTCAAACAACAAAGGAGTATTCAAACTCTGGAGACAAGCCAATGAGAAGATAGAGGTCTTGAGTAACAGTAGATGCTTAGGGGGTTGATATAGGCAGCTTGAATACCTATATCTCCCATATGATATAACTGAAAAAAAGATGGTAGCTTCATCTAGGGTTTAAAGCCATTTATCATCTTTACTTAACTTAATTCATAATATTACTTAGTTTAACTAGTCTCATAAAATATGAACTAAATCATATTATTTCTTCTTAAGAATAAGTAAACGTTATATCGATATTATTACCCTTTCGACTACCTACTAGCCACTTATAAATCGTCATTGCATCATGACAGGGTTGGCCTAAGTGCCTAAACCACTATTAACCTCGTTAATAGGTAGTCGTCCCTAGATCGAATTCAACAAAATAATCACAACAATTCAAACAACTTTTTAAGTCATTTGATAAATATCATTTAGAATATGCCTATCCTCATAAATAGCATCCAAGTTGCCACGTACCTGTAGTATCTTGTATAAGATCAATAGGCACACTCAACTGAGAAGGAGAATCTATAAGAAAAATATTTCAATTCATATAAAATTAAAGATCAATCACAATCAATTACTGATTTCATGTTTGGTATGAAGGAATGAACCCGAAATGAAATGACAAATCTGGGTTCTATTGTTGTTCGTATGTTTTGTTGTATTTTTAAAAGCCGAAATTACAATTCCTAGGAATCGACGATTTCGACTTTGATAGGGAATTCGATTCCACCTTTGAAAAGAGGAGAATCGCGATTCTATTTCTTACTCATAAATGAAAATATTGAATTACCTTTTTATCTTCCTACTTATTATTATTCACATTAATTACTAGGGATATTTTTGACAAATAACATATCAGTTCGATTCCATTCCATGATGTATCCAAATAGAGGAATGGATTTATCATTTCGTCTCTCATTCCATTTCGAATGATTCATGTACTAAACGTAACATAAGTCCTTTAACACTTATCATATTCAAATAACAATCCATCTAAAAACATAAGTTAGCATTTATACATATATTTATATAACTCAATCCTTTATTCTATTTTATTTTTAAATAATTTTTTTAAGGTAAGGTATTGTTCACACCCATGCGAGGCCGTTTGAGGGCTGCATGGCTCATATGGAGCCGTTTAGAGGGTTATATCAATTTTAGAACAAAATCAAAAAACCAAACACCCTCATAAACAGGCCTGTATAGAAGGCTGTTTCAACCCAAGTATTTTACCCAAAAGTGAAACACCACTCTAAATGGGGCCATTTCAAGAGTCGTTTGCTCCATAACACCTACTTCCTTCCCAACCACCCCCCCACCCACACACACACACACAAACGGGGCCGTGTGGACATAAGGCTTTACAACAAAACTCATACGGTGAAACAACCCTCTAAATGAGGCTGTTTGATAGGATGTGTGCATCCTTGCGACTTCTCTTGCTTTCTTTCTTCTTTTTTAACATTTTTTACACATCCTACTCCACTTAAACACTATAAAAACCACATACAACTTATCACACACTCTCAACAATGTCAAAAACATAAAAACCCCTCATCACTAATATCAAACAACTTTTAAAACGTCACATAACCTATACCATAACAACACTTCCAATAATTCAAATGACACAAGCTCTAGAAATTCATTCAATTCCTAAAGATCCATTTAAATAATCAAACAACCGTTCACTCCTCAAAACTTCATTTGAACAAAATTATATTCATGCAAGAAAAGGAAATAGATGAATAGACAAGTGTACAAACTTTCATCTTGAGTAGCTTTAACTTGTAGATGATGAATTGAAAGGAGTTTTTGGTGAATTTAGGAAGGAAAATTAAATGAATTGGATGGGATATTTAAGGCTGAAAGAATACATCGATTTTGGTCTAATTTGATATGTGATTTTGCGAAGTTTAAGTTGATAATTTGCTAAATATCTGCCATTAACTTTTGGTGACATTGATAACTAGCCATAAGCTTGGCTTGGGCTTATGTTTGGTTTATGTATAGGCTTGGGTTTTTGCATCAAAATCTGCTAAGGCTTACTTTGAAGTTTGAGATGGTTTTTATTGAAAGTTAATGGCATCATCACACACACAACAAATAGTACAACATAAACTTCAAATTATATAAACAAATTCTAACATGCAATACAACACATTAATGAATCATGTCAACACATCGTGTTTTATTAATTAAATATTTACTATAATTATTATATTTCAAGCAAGAATAATATATATATATATATGTGCAAATTAAGTAAGTATTAAAAGATATTTCACCTTCCGTCTTTTCAAAAGTCTTGTCTTTGAAACTTACCTCACTCACTGGCCAAACAACTCTGGATGTTTTTGTTTCATAAAACTTTGTGTTTCCCATGTGGCTTCCCTTTCAATTTGACCATTCCATAGCACTTTTACAAAGGGAATAGTCTTATTTCTTAAAACTTATCCATTCGGCCCAAAGTTCTAATAGGTTATGCGAGCTTAAGGGAGTTGAATCTTGATTTAAATTTTTAGGGGGTTTTCAATAGTAATGATATGGATAAAATTATTGTTCAATAGAATCCACGAACAATAAAATTAAACTGGTTTATGATTAGATTATAGAACAATAGGGACCACGATCTATAAATTAATCACGATATTAAAAGAGTCACAAAATTCTAATAACAAGGTTCACCACAATTCTATATGACACAAGAATTAATAAGAGCTCAAGAATAAAGAGAATCAAACTCAATATTGAAAATCACCACAAAGCGTTTCACACTTAAAAGTGCTCTCAAATATCTTAAAAATAATGAAAAATATAATTGTGGCAATTACATAACGTAACTAAAAAAACATAATTATAGTAGTTACGTAACTAAAAAATATAATTATAAATAATTCTTACATTAATAAAAACAAAAAATTTGAAAAGCCACAAAAAAAATTTGAATATGTCAAAATGATTAAATGCTGGGATATGAAACTTAAAGTTTTAATCTTTTGTGTCGGTCTTGAATTTGTTTTCTTTTCCAACACTTTCAGGCTTGCTGATTCCTATCAAAATATCAAAGCATTTTTCTCCCATATTGGCATTAGCCATTGCTATATCTGGCTGACTTCCGTTGGTTGTTGGAAGGGGGTGTATTTCATTGCTGCTGAGTGGTCGTTTCCATCATGATGGAGATCGCTATTCCCTTGATCGTCCATTCCAGCCTTTCTAGTGTCTCCTGGTCCAAAGTCCATTCTAGTTGCACCATTTCCATTTGGAGGTTTCCTTTGTTTATCACTTCCATTCGTCCCATTGGTGATGCTAAGGTCCTTCCTCTCACAAAGGTCCATTAGAACTTTAGGGTTGGGACTTTCTCCACAAGTTGCTTTGAAAGAGTTCAGTCCTATCCGTGACTTTTGCTAGGACCCGAGCTCTAAATGCCTCTGTTTGGATTACCTAAATTCGCTAGCTTGGGTTTAGTTGTGGGGTGGGAGATCAGTGACTGAGAAGTCGGGCAGAGATCACCGTTTGGTAGAGATGCGCCCTGGATGGGGAAGAGAATGCTTTTTCCTTTGTTACGGTTTTTCTTCCTACTGTGAAGAGACGTTTCACTCTTTGAGGAAGATAAGCTTACTGTGGTCGAGATGGGCGGGGTGGGGGAGCAATGAACCATTGGATCCTTCTCAATAGGGGCCACTCATATTTTCAAGAAAAGTACTAGCAAAAATGTTGTTACTATTGCCCATTAAGTCGCTAGGTGTGTGAGGAGGGGATAGGTTGGTGTTTTCTATCGGGATAGGAAAAATACTTGGGGCTTTTTTGGAGCTATCAGCACGTGTACTATTATTGCAGTTTACATATAATAAAATATTGATATTTACTCCTCAATATTATTATTATTATTATTATTTCCTTTCAATTCTCACTGTTGGAGGAATTAGCAGGGTTATAATGTCTGAGTTGATGTGATGGAGAATTGAGAATATTTTTGGAGACATGATGTCTTTGAGAAAAAATTTAATTATCATATCTGTATCGATTTACGCTTTTGTAAATTAGACTATATTTATAATAGCTTAGTATAATAGAAATAGGAGCGATTATTGGTTTATCTCAACCATGGATTAATTTTTTGTTTAATAATGTGCAGATTTTTAAGGAGTAACTTGCTCCATGGTGACATACCTCCTCTGAAGAACTTAACGCATCTTACAACATTGTAAGTGTTATCATAATAGGGATGTGATATCTCCACGCGCAAATTTGATATTTATTCACTCGTAACGTAACATATTTGTTTGTTTGTTTTTTTTTTTAATCATTATTGTTATACAATTGTTGCCTCATTCATTTCTCCAATCCAAATAACACCTCCTCCTCCTCATCGTTTAGCAGTACAAAAATGACATTTACACATCATCCACAATTGTTATTTGTACACCCAACGATGAAAAAAAAGGTTGCAGATAACAAATTCTTTATATTGTTGTTGATGATGTTGTTTTTTATAGTAGTTATTCATTAAGAAGTGGACGATTTTAATTTGATTATTAAACGAGGAAGCAAGTTCCGATGTTGACGATACTTTGCTTGCCCTTTCTATGTAGGGATTTGGGTATTAATAATTTATCCGGCTCGATTCCTGATGCCTTGGGAAACCTTGTCATGCTTGAAACTGTGTATGAGCTCCTTTCTCTCCGATTTAAATATTAAACCAAAAGTTCATTCATGCAAACAATGGAAAACGTTGTGAAAACGGAAAGGATTTAAGTACCCCACGATTCCTGCGTATGTTTATAATTATAACATATGTATAACTATCATTGTTGGTTTATCCTTTCAAAGGGTCTTGCACGAAAACCGGCTAAGTGGGTCTCTTCCAGAAGCATTAGGAAACTTGACAAACCTGGATACCTTGTGAGTACCATAAACAAGATTCTCTTGTAGTTTGAATTCATATATATTGGAGGACTTGTATAAGAATAATTTTTCATTCAATGCAGCGATGTTGGATCTAATTTCTCACTGGGAACATTCCAAAACCTTTAGTCAGCTATCACTTATAAAGATTTGTAAGTCGATCGATAACTGCTTTTCTTCATTCTTCGGATTATTTATTTACTTTTTCAATCTTACAATTATTTGTGAATATTCAATCCGCATCGCGCGAGATTTGATATTTGAAAAAGTTTTTGTGGTGCCTGATCTATTTACATTAAAACCTGATTATAGAAGGATAAATAGTCTTTTCATACACCGTATCTTAATTATGGTGATGGTGATTTTAACGTCAGAGACTGATAACTGAACAATTACACATTTTCAAGGTAAATGGTTTAAACAAACAAATTTATTGAATTGATAATGAGAACTCTACTTATATATTATTAAGCTAAGTAAAGGGTGAATTTATATTTATTTCATAATTTTAGGATATATGTATTTTATCTTTTGTATTTTTACCTTTGAGCAAATGATTTGAAAATAGTATCAGGGTAATATCATAATAAAGCGAGATGAAAAATAAATATGAATATAAAAGGCCATGGTTATATTCTTAATATCTATACAACAATTTCATTATACGTTTCCTCTTTTATTGTAAATTTAATTTTTCTTGCCTAAGGGCATCCTATCCCGATTCTTAGTATAGGATCATATGTGTAGTATCTCACTTTTTGAGGTCTCATGAGAAGGAAAGGTTTTAAAACCTCTGGGATCTTAAAAGTTTGGTTGTTCACATCTTTTTATAATATTTTTTTTATTTTTTAATGTATTATGTAAAAATATATGACACATATAAAACCATAAAAAATATAAACAACCTTACATGAAAACCTTAGACATGAACTATTTAGGTTATTTAAAAAAAAAAAAAAAATCCTTAACTACTTTAGCCAGGTAGGGTACGGATGCTCAAGGTAAACTAGTTTTAAGAAGAAATTGTTGTACATTCAACATGTTCCCCTTTTCGATGATGCACGGTGCGACTCCATTCGATCTATCTTTCCAATTCCGAATTTCCAGTTTTGTATGAGAGTTAATAACCATTAAGTTGTTGGTTTTGGATTGAATTTGGTGCAGCGGTGTCTATGGAAACGGAATGTCTGGGAAATACCTAGTTTCCGGAATTGGACGGGACTAATATTTGTAATTTCTTCAATTCTTTTTTAATTAATTTTTGGATAAAAAAGTAACATATGGCAAGCGCTTCCACCAGCATGCTAACTTTTTGTTTTGTCTTGTTTTGTCATGTTTTTTGTTTTTTTAAATAATAAACATAGAGTGATTTTTCGTGAAAACATTATAATAACTTATTTATTTATTTCCATAATTTTCGCAGAGTGCTTCGAGGGAACAATTTTGATGGGCCCCTACCGGATTTATCTATGATGGGAAATCTATATGCGCTGTCAGTTCTATATGAAAGCTCTGCTATTAATGTTTCCATTATAGTCTTGTTGAATTCTTATTTCCCCCCATAATGTCCTCGCAATTTACTCTCCTTTGCAATTTTGAATTTGCAGATCGGTTAGTGATCTTAACCTCAATATGGTCATTTTTACTTCCCTCTTATCAATTACACTAGCATGGGATATTTGTAAGTATTCTTTTAATGCTCCATACTGTTTCTAATCCGTCTTTCTTAATGATAAACCACTAACGAATGTTGTATTCGAATTATGTATATAAAAAATGGTAAACAATTAAAAAAAAATACTTATATAATTGTTTAAGAAATATATTATATATTTTAATACATAAATATCATCTATCAAAGAATAGCTGACACATGTCTTTATATAACTATCTTAAATATTTGTTTTAGCTTTTTGTTCGACGATCCTAATATAACTTCCGTACCTTTATAATTTCGTAGATAGTTGCAATATTTTTTAATAAGATTTATTCCCTTTGATAATATAGAAAATAAGGAAGCTTCTTTTTCTTTCTCATATATACGCAGGATACTTCGAAATTGCTCAATCTCTGGGAAAATCCCTTCTGACATTGGGAAGTTTACAGAGCTCATTTACTTGTAAGTTATGATAAGAAGCTCCAATTATTTTATCCTTTACATTTTCTTCTTTTCCTTTATCTTTTGGCATCTCAACTATCTACAGTATATAGTATGGCCAAAAATAAAATTCCTATATATATGAGTTTTTCTAGGGCAGTTCGGATCCAAACTATGATCCAACCCATTAACTTCATATCCTAAAATTTAAGAATCTTAACTATCCTAGCTTGATGATAGGATGATTTAAATCGGTAGACCTGTAGATTTATGGGCAAGTCCAACCAATTTGAACCTAGAATTTTTTTAATTCAATAAAATATTCGAGGGAAGAAAAAAAGCACATTATTAAAATCAATTGCACCTTTTTTATTACAAAAAGTAGAAATGTGAATTGTGGGATAGGTGTGATGGAAATAACTCTCCAAATTGCCCATTTAATGCAAAGCCCGCAGGTGCCCATTAATGCATTGTGATTTTTTTTTTTTTCTTCTTCTTATGAGGACATTGCACTAGTCCAGATTTGGAGTTTGTCCTGAATTCTTGCCCTTTCAACTTCTATCTACATCTTTCGGAGGTTAGATGGTTTTGATATCACGAAGTATGTTGATATTTTGATCTTTGCCCAAAAGTCTAGACATCTCTCTAGACTAGGTTGGTTCAAGTTCAAAAATTGTGAACCCTTAACTGCCCTAGCTGTTTGAACCCATAACCTCATCAGTCCTGGGATGGGTCTACACAGTTTAAACCATTTTTTCATTAGTATAACAATAAAAACAACAGTGCAATTCACCTTTTCTGTTTTATTCATTATGATAACAATAAAAACAACAGTGCAATGAACCTTTTCTGTTGTAATATAATACAAATGTTATTGACTTATAGGGTATTGTCACTTTTGCTTTTTTCAAAAAAATTCGGCATGCACTATTCCCCAAGCATTGGAAGCATGCACCTATGTCATGTGTAGGCAGCTTTTTGGTGTTTTCTTTTTTTTTTTCAGAGACATAAACAATAACCCATTTAATACAAGTGTCTTAATAAATGTGTCTATTTAATACATGCTACCATGGGCATGGATATATTAAGGGACATATGATATGCATGGAATGTGTGTATATTTAATACACATGCCATTTATTATGAAAAAATAATTCAACAGGATCAACTTTAAACAAAACTCACTAACGGAATTCGAAAAAAAATTGTTAACTATTGAGTTTCCCCATCTTCCAATTCCATGAGGCGGCGGCGGCGGCGGCGGCGGCGGCAGCTGCAGATACATGGGAACATGACCATCAACAAAATGTTTATTATCAAAATAATAATAATAGCTTTAATGACAAAGGCAAAGGTTCTTCTTTCTTTCTTTCTTTCTTTTTTTTTTTTTTTTTTAAGTTTGGACCAGGTCGTTACTTGGATCCAGCATGGACCCACCTATCACGATGAGTCCTCCAGGTGAGTCCAATACAAGACCCACCATGACTAATCCGGGTCGAATCCCAATTCAAATCCAAATGTAAAAAGTTTCCACTTAAAACAATACAACAACAATATTTTAAACCTTCACTTTTTGAGCAAGATCCCTCTGGTCAAATTGCCACCATATACTATGACCACGAACCAGCTTTCGATCTATGATGTGTTGACTCTCGGATGCATGCACCTGTCTTCATGATGTGCTGATTTTGGTTTGAATTTGTTTTTTTTTTCTCTAGACCCTTAAGAATCGGTGGGTCCTACGAGTCCCCATGAAGGACTAAGATTAGACTCACATATCCAGAGGGTGCCTTTTGTAGGTACAAACCACTCCAGTGGGCCAAGTCCAAAGTTGGAATTACCGTAGGTCCTGGTTCGGATCCAACCTAGAGAGATTTCTATATGTGTGTGTATAGATATTTAGGAGGTTTTAGATTTTTATAGCCCGTTCACTTGACATGAATAGCTATTCATTCCTTCTATTTGACGTAAAACTATTATTACCGTGATCACTTGAGGAGAATTGCAATTCATAATGAATTGCTATTACGTAAAATGATGAATACCCATTCATGTCTCACCCCATGAATTGTCTTTCAATGTTTTATTTTTCAACTTTATCATAAATGCCCCTGTATTGAAAATATCACATGTACAATTATCTTCTTTATGTAATAAATGTAAGGAGAATTATAGATATTTTTCCTTTTACTTTAGTAATTACTTTTTTATTTTTTATTCCAAGTGAATATAGTAATAGCAATCGCAATCCTATTACATTCATTAGAATTAGAATTTTATTACTCTCTTATTCTCTATCGCGAAGTGAACGAGCTATTAGTTATTTTATTATAAAAACAAAGACTTTTACCTACTTATTTCTTTGTTTATTTTTCTTTCAAGTAGTACACAATGATTGAAAAGAAAAAGAGAGGGAATAACCATGAGAGCAAATAGAAAGGCAAAACAAATTTTATAAGAAATTTTGAGATATTTACAAATTTATGAACAAAAAATATATGAAAAATCTATATATATATATATTTTATTTGTAATATTTTGTTTCCACTATGTGTTATCAAAGCTATTTTCTCTTTATTCTACACCATTCTCTCTCAACATACATGCACACATGTATCTATATGGAAAAAAGTTTGTTGTCCCAAACTTGCTATACTCATTGTATTCGTGCAAATCAATATCTGACATGTGTCAAGAAGTGCTTCCTATATTTTTGGAATTTTTATATTTTAAAATTTATTTAATATATGTTAGATATTTATTTGTAGAGAAATAATGTGGATAGGATGTTAGGTACAGCAAACACTTTTCCTATTTATATGCATGGAGTGCCACAGATTCATAGTAATTACTTAAAATAAGCGGTCCATCTTTTCTGGCATAATAAGTTAGCATAGATAAGCTCAATACCTCATTGTTAAAAATGAAGGTTCGGCACAAGTAGATGATGTGCCTTCGCTTTGGCGCATTATCCATAGATCTTGTAACATCTAGAGTTTATTAAAATTTGAGTACAAAATAAAAGACGACATGCAGATCCTTTTTCAAGTATAAGACTGATAAAAGATGCCCATGTCTTTATTTTTAAGGGGAAAAAATATATATTAGAAGTAGTTTATATTTATGAAAAATTTATTCAGATCATGTAATGACCAAAACTCCACGTAGAATACGCTTTACCATATTTTCTTTTTCTCCAACTACATGCTATTATACTAAAGAGTACCTTGATATTTAGAGTTCTATCATACTCTGTTTCAAGGAGAACATAATTTTCCTCACTTCCAAAAACTAATGCCTTCGTCGATTTCATTACACGTGTTTAAGAGCACACTAACAGTTGAACGAACTTTAGAGGTATCTCTTTTCAAGCTAAAGACTGCCCTTATTGTGGTATTTGACCAGCGTGGCACTTAACTTCCTCACTTTCGAATATTAAGCTAGTTTAATACTTCTTCTAACAATTTAAACACTGACATCAAGGCATTATTTAATTTGGCTTGTTGTATTTCACAATTTTATTATTAGTGCAAATTATTTTTAGGAGATCATCTATTATGAGAGTGCTTCTCTTTAAGTACACTTAATTGTAGAGTTCTAATAAACTTCAAGCTATGATATTATCACAAACAGATTTGTAGATGGTCAAAACATATTATTCATTTAGCCTTGAAGGAGCAATATATACAGATTTACAAGAAAGCAAAAAAGGCAAGAAATAGATTATCTTAATCATAGCTACCTAAAAAAGGGTAATATAAGAAAGGCAATAAATATATTGTCTTAATCATAGCTACATATATAAGGCTAATCTATATTTAATTACATGCACCAACCAAAAATAGCATATAGTATATGGTATTCACAAATTACAATAGTTTTCCAAATATATAATATACAACATATGCTAATGTATATCAAAAGGTATCTTGATAATAGAGTTTTGTCACCCTCTATTTGAAGGATATTATGTGCTAAGTTTATGCTAGCTTTTAATTATGTGCATATTTTAACCGGATAGGTCATGTTGTCTAAGTTTGCTTCATTGTACCAATAATTATTTCATTGGCATGTCCTATAATATATGGCTTAGTGCAAGAGGACTTATTTTGTGCAATAGCATGAATATAGAGAGATTAAACAACTCTCTTAAAATGTAAATGATTTAATTTAATTTTTTTTATAAACTGATAGATGACTCAAATAGCTCATTTAAAATACAAAGGTTGATTAAATTTAATTACAAACAAAGGCACTTTCCAACATAATTATCCCTTTAAATTTCCCAACTACAAAGAGTGAGAATGCCATATTTATAGATATGCTTATGTAGTTATTCCATAAGTGATGAATAAAAAATTAAGTGTAACTAGCATAAAATATTGAGAAATTTTGTTTCTTCTATTGGAAAAGATATGAACGAATTATAAATTATACTAGAAGAGAAGTAGGCATAATTTTCTAATAATTTTATAACATTTTCATACTTGCATGACCTAGTTCTTCATGTTGGATTACGGTGTGAGTGGCTCAAGGAGTTCTAGAATGATCTAAAAGGGTTGTAAAATAGGCGATGTGCCAGTAGAAAAGGGATCATGCATACAATCAATAGTACAAGAATCAATTGCAAGTGATGTAAATTAGCTCGTTTCCTTCATAAATACGAATAGTAAATTTTTATTGGATACCTTGGGTACTTACTAAAAGTAAAAAAGAATTCATAAAATCCATGATCAACTATAAGATACTACGTGTAGACAAGTACATATACATATATTGCACCTATGAGAAGACATTGGACGCATAAATTATCCTTTCATCCATGTTGATATAGTTGCTAATAGCCTAAAATGGTAGCATTTAGAGTATTTGTCGGCATTGAACATACTTTCACCATGATAGGATAACCAATCTTTCTCCTATGAATCGTCATTTCCTAAAATCTTCTTCCTTTCCGATCATCTCAAATTTGTTTTCAATAGATTTATTGAAGATAAATCCTTCATTGAAATCAACATGTCATCAACATAAATGAGAAAATTAATGGAGTCATTAAGCCCTAAGATGTATATGCATCAGTATACTTGCTTTTCTCAAATCTAACATGTGATCATAAATGCATTAAAATACCTATAAATTGACTAGGAGACTATCTAAATCCATATAAAAACTTCTTCAAGAGATACAGTTGTTCTTCTCAGCCCTTAACAGCATAACTATCCGACTATTGTATATAAATATGCTCATCTTACCAAGTAGAATTGTTGTCCCTCCAAACATTGTAAATAAATGTGCTCATCTCACCAAGTAGATTGTTGTCCTCGCATCTAGCTATAGATCTCATTGTGGTTCATGGCTGGTATGGAGTATAACACATAAAAATGTTTTTACAACTAGACAAAATAAAAAAAAGTGTTAATGTCATTAATGATATCTAAACTTTGAAAAAATATGTAACTAGGTACCTAAACTTTATAATTGATTAATTTAGTATCTGAAAGAATTTTTGTGCATGCCAACATTACCTTTTCAAGTTATTATAGGTACTAAATTGATAAATTTCAAAGTTTTTAGGTATCAAAATGATCGATTTCAAAGTTCAGATACTAATGGATCAATTTCATAGTTCATGTACTTAATTTTATATTTTGCCAATGTTTAGAAAAAAATAAAAAATAATCCCTTAAAAAATAAAAATATATAATAAAAACCCATGGATTCAACTCTCTCCAACTAACTATAAGATTTTAACTATAAAACATGCCTCAAATTTGACTAAAAATTTATTATTTCTAGGGACCCATTTTCTAACCAATCTCAAGCCATCAAAACTTGTCAATTAAACCTTATTTATTACATTCATATGAAGGGACTATCCCTTTTTACATAAGAACTATCCACTTATGCACGTATGGCTAAAGATTGTCTCTATAAATGAACTGGAATCAAATTAATGAATACGATTAGTGTTGATGGGAAATTTGTTTGTAAGCTTCAAAGCCTAATGTAACTATTTATGACATGCTGGCTTTATTCTTTACGGGTGGCCTCCTTGGGCCCTACTACAGCCACAAGATTGAGCGGGTCTAGCTTACCCTCACATCAACTTAGAATACCTTTATGTACCTGCCATTCATTAACTCAGTTCGATCATTTACTATATTTTCATCAACTCTAATTTTAGAAACCCAAGACATGGCTTAGTGGCTTAGCCGAAACTCCTTCAATAACACCATGATCCTTCATCATTGCCACATAATCCCATTCAATCCAACCATTCTAAACTATTCCTTTATAGTATATGAGACCTTTGATAGGTAAGGGTTAACACTTAAGCTTATATGTTGTTATTATTTTCATTCACATCTCAAATCTTGCTAACTTAACTATCAGTGTTGTAATGGACAACCTCGGTACCCACTAGCCTATTTTTATTTGCAGACCTATCTTAGCATTAGCTTAAATTCATTTATCTCTATCAGTAAAGCTTTGACAACATTTTGGCATTGTCTGTAGGAAGCAAAAAATGTTGATCTCTCCAAGTTATTTTGAAATTCCATAAGGAAATCGATCATGATCATAACAACTTTGGAACATGTTAATAGCAATAGGGTAATTCCCTAGTAAAAGAGTAGTCTACAACTACAAAAGTTGTGACCTTTACTGATCTATGTTTTGTAGAGTGGAGAGGGCGTACTATGAATTAGCAACTCAAATTGATGATATTCGAAGGATGTATACTGAGTTACTGAATAGAGCTAAAGGCTCTAAGCTTGCATTGAGGAATTAGAGTGCAAACGCTTTAAGGACATAGTAGAGTCTATGTGCATGGCCAAACCAATTATGAGAAAAATTTGCCACAAGCCCTACTTACACAAGCTATCAACCAGCAAGCACGATCTCTGGATCGCCATAATTATGTCCTTGTTGTAATGCAATAAGTGGTTATCTCTAAGATCGCTATTACATCTCATGTTCTTTCTATTGATCCTTTTGTGAGATGCCTTATGGAATAATGGGTGATGATGAGACAGATAGGTGATTGAGAAACTGTCTAACATTAAAGAAAGTATAAAAAGAGGAGCATCCAAGGTTTCACTTAATGAATATCTGTTCATTTAAACTATTTAGGATGAACTATTACTAATAAATGTGAACCTGCCATCTCTTGACACTTATAATGGTACCACAAATCCATAAACTACTTGGCTTGCTTCCAACATTAATTTCAATGCATGACTTTAGTGATACTATCACTTGCAAGGCCTTGCCGAGCAACTTAAGAGGGGTTACATATATGTGGTCTAGCTAGCTCCAATCGAACTCTATCATGTGTTTCAAAGAATTCAAAGAACTATTCTTGAAGCATTTCATGGCAAACAAGCCCCTGAAATTGTATTGCACTTAATGAGAAAGAAGCTAAGTGAGGCCTGGAAGATTTTGTAGCATACTTCTTCAAGTAGGACTACAAAAAAGATGAGTTTCTCACAAACTACTTGAGATTGATTATAAAACAACTCGAGCTCGAGCTTCAGTTCTAGAAAAACAGTCGGCTTGCAAACATGTTCATTTAGGCTTGGAGAGGCTTCCGAATAAGCTCATTAAAGGCTCATAAATAAGTTCATTATTAGATTTATAAATTTTATATTTATGATATGTTATATGAATATATAATTAAAACAACAAAAACTCTTTCTTTTTTTTACATGTGTATATATATTTAGTGACTCTTATATATTATTTTGAAGTTTAAAAAAATAGAAAATAGGCTATCTAAATGAGTTGAGCTTTAACTTAAATTTTAGGGTCGATAAAAAACTTGGCTTAAGCTTGATAATTTTGTAGATGAGCTAAGCCTGAGTCTTCAAAAGCTCAACTTATCTCAGCTCCTTTATAGCTTACTTTCAAGTCATCTTAGAAATTCCATAGCTTAATCCAAAGTCTCTCTCTACACAGATATCTAAGGTGTTAACCCTAAAGGAGTCTATAGTGAAATGTAAACATATATATCTAGACCAGTTTTGAGAAAGACTCAAGAAATTATTATTTAGGAAGATAATATTGGGGCTTGCCAAGGCGTTAGCATGCTAAGGTCAAACCTAAGTAAAGACTAAGGTAATAAGAAGCACAAAGGCTTAGTTAAGGACCACCTTAGCTAGTCCCAAGAAACCAAACACTATCTAAGGATCTATATTTGAGGGCACTTGCACAAGATGAGGTTTTTCACATTGAATCTAGGGCAAAGGAAAAGCCAATACAAAGCGACAGATTGTTGAAGCAACATAAATAATTTAATTAAGTAGTAGTTCTAAGTAAGCCACTCAATCAAAATCTCTCTTCTTGCCAAAGTTAAGAAATCTCATTGTTTTCCTTAGAAGAAACATGGATGTGTTCGTTTTTTCTTCAATAGAAATGTCGAGCATTTTCCTGTATGTAATTATGCACTGAATCAATATTGATCCCAACATTAAGCCTCTCAAGTAGATGTGGAGGCATTTTGCACCTAAATGACAAAAAGCCATTGAAGAGTAGGTGTAGAAATTACTAAAAGCAGGCTTCATTTTGGTGAAAGGATACTCGAGCTAGCTAGCCAGCATCATGTATATATATGTATCTAGTGGAAAGTGGTACATGTTTGTCAATTACACTAACCGTAATAATTTGCTTTAAGGATTGCTTTCCCTCCTTATAATGATTAGCTAGTTGATTCCATGTCTAGTCGCTATCTTATGATTCATGGATTCCTTTTCTGACTATAATCACATAGAGATGAGCTAGACGAAGTCCATACATCTTTCATCACTGGCTTTTGAACTTACTATTACAAGGTTGCTCATTGGTCTTAAAAATGCTTATGCAACCTACTAGAGGATGGTGACTAAGATTTTCAAGTCGCAGATTGGATGAAACATTAAAAGTTTATTAGTATAACATGATCACAAGCCGAGGGCATACTAACCACCTATAAGACCTACGAAAAACATTTAGGCTTTTGAGCACTACAAGTAGAACCTTTACTACCAAAATTGTGTATTTTATGTGGCCTTAGGAAAATTCTTTGGATACTTAGTTACCAAGCATGGTGTTGAAGCCAACCCATAAGATTCGATCCATTCTAGACATGTAATCTCCTAAGTCACTTAAGGGCATCTAGGGACTCATAGAAAGAATTGCCTCTCTAAATAGGTTCGTTTTCGAAAGCATTGACAAATGTGCTGAAGTTTTTTAAAGTCTTGTTGACAAAGTTATAAACTAGAATGACTCTTCATGTTGATGGATCCTCTACCAAGGTGGAACAACTCATGCTTTAAGTTAATAACAATGAAGAATGTGAAGCTTTGATTGCCAACCAAAGCTAAGGAATAACACAGAACAAAAGATTAAAGATCTATTCAAATTCTCAACTCGTTATCTAACAAGTAAATGGAGTATGAAATAGAAGGAGGTGTAATGTTCAAATACTATGGGGTTGTTCTAACTTTGAATTTGTAATTTCCCTCATAGGATATGCATAAAAATCTAAGGCCAAGAATTTTCAAAGTGGATAAGCTTTCGAAACTTGCATCTATCAACATCCTTATTCTAAATCATGTTAAGAAAAATTTTCACGTAATTCCTTCTAAAAACTAGCATAAAAAAGCAATGATTAGAAATGCTAGAGGTACAACCTATACCAGTCGAATTGTATAAGATGATGCCATTGTGATTACTTAAACACAACATGGTCCTAGTAGATTGGATAGAGGCAACAAGATTGATGTATAATGCTATTAACTACATCTTGGTTGGTGAAATGCTATGGTGATGGGCCATAGCCTGCCTCTACTTCGATGCCTCCATTTTGAAGAAGGCTTAAGGTTTTAGAGGAGATACACTATAAAGTGCATAGCATTTATGCCAAAAGCTTGACCCTCTACATTCAAGTTCTTTGACTCGGTTACTACTGCTCGCTATAATGTAAGATGCTGCTGGAATAATGTAAAACTACCCTCAATGCTATAAGTATGGACCACTTGTATACACCAAGCAACAATTACATCCTTAACAAGTTCTTAACCTTTAGCTTAATACTCAATATACTTTGCCTTTTCCCTAACGTGATAGTCAATGACAATACATTATTATTGCTATGGACTATTTTACTTAGTGGGCTAAAGAAAAAGTAATGGCCAAATAACCATGAATAGCATAGAGTTCTTGGTGTTAAGTCACAATTTCACCAAATTGAGTTCTATGCATCCTTATCCCAAACAATGGGGCATAGTTTGATAGTCAAAGGTTTAGAAACTTTTGCACTAACTACAATGTCCCCCTCAAACACCTTAGGACATCTATAAACTACTAAGCTAGTCAAAGTTATCCACAAGATTGTTTTTAATAGAATGAGGAAAAGGGTTGGTGCAGCCAATGGAATTGGTGAATGAACTCTCTAACATTTTATGAGGATGTCAAACAATTCACCATACTTTCATTGAAGATCACTTAACTAATTTGAAGCTATGCATCCTACTAAGTTCGAACCCCCAACCTTTATGATAGGGATCAAGGTTCGTTTAGACCAATAACTCGAGCTAGAACTAAAGGTTTGTTGAACTTAGCTCATTAGATCCTTATGAATTAGTTGAATGAAGATCTAGTTATAGAGAAGATCACCCCTAGTGATACGGTTGATCTATGCCACGATACTAGATATCCCCTCCATGTTGCTCATGATGAAGTTCGTAAGAATGTTATCATCGAGAAAGTTTGAAGACAGAATATATCATAAGTCTAAACGTGCCTGTGATGTTGGCTGTGACACTTACAATTGCAGTTGCGATCTACTTGAAGGGAAGTGAAGAAATTGAAGCCAGGAGATCACAGTCATGATCTATAGCGTGATTCGATCCTGTTGGCTTATCTGAATTTATCTATTTCCTATTTTTATTTAGCTGATTTTTAATTTTTCATATTTTCTCTTGCCCGACTTATAAGAGTATATAAGGGTGGTTAAAGTTTTGTTTAGTAAGTTTTGCCCTCTTGAACATTGTGTTCTTTTTTTTGACCAATTGATTCTTGAATAAGATTGAGTTTTCTTCTCAAAACTATTCTTTATTGTTTCTTTTAATCGCATGTAATATCAGTTGATTGGAACAACTAGTTCGATTCTTTTTTTGGTGTATCATATCCAAGGATTGATCGTTCATATTTTTAATTTTTCAGTTTTACTTAAAACACAAAAACCCTAAAATACATCACAAATCCCCATATCACAACATAACACTAGATCCATAAAATATACAATTCACCGATCCGTATCACCATAAATTTAGATGTCCTAGTTAACTACATTCATTTAAGCTAACCAACTTAGTTGTCGTAGAAGAAGTTTAAGATCTAGCCTAAATAAGGATGGTTGCCTATCAACTTAAAGATAGTTAGGTATTATGATAAAAAAGCTGAACACAAAATTTTCTATCTAGGCAACCTAGCTTCAAAACTTGAAGCCACTAAATCCCAAATTATCATGAAAACTTGCTCGAACTAGGAAGACCCCATCAAGGTTAAAAAAATCCAAGGAAATGGAGCATACCAATTGAAAAGTCTAGATGGTAAGCTAATTTCCCAAATATGAAATGCTAACACCTTACGAAGTATCTTGAGTAAATTTGTGTATTTCATCAAAGTTGTTATAGTAGTTGTAATAATGAAAGTGTTACTTGTTGTTGTCCTCAACTTCATATATTTCTAGCATAAATAACAACCTAAAATCACTTAGAGAGGTCTTGAACCCTAAGTTCGTGCCACTTTGAACTTTTCAAATCAAGCTTTTTAACTTGATCTCGATGCCAAGCTCTTCATCTCAATCTTCTAACTGTGCTCCTAACTAATCTCTTCAGCACGTTCTTGATGCTAAGCTCTTGATTAGCATGAAAACCCAAGAAATCTCCTCAACTGGGTAACCAAAGCGAGCTCGTCAGTTAGAAGAGCTTCCTATGCTCTTCAACTTGGTGGTAATGAGTAACATTAATCATGAAAATCTTTTCAATTTTAACTCTAACATTTGAGGAACCCCCTCTCATTTGTGCCTTAAACCAAAGTCCATAAGCCTTCTCAGCTCCTTCACATTAAGCTCTTTAGCTCAAATTTGGTAACCTTCTTGAAATAACCTATGAACATATGCAAAACTGGATAATTGTTTTCGATGAAGTCAAAATCTAATGCTAATTCTATCCTACAACCACTTTAGAGCAAGTATACCTTCCAGTTTGTACTATAGGAATTAAGTATCATGTATTATTCCTCCAGGATCTTTTCTTAGTAGTAATAATTACTCTAGTCCTATTGTCTTACCTATTAATTTAATTGTTTCAAATTAATTAATTAATTATACTAAAAATACTAATTAGTTTTATTAAATGAATCATGATTACTTTTTGTAAAGATATCAAATTACAAGACATATTATAACATATTGAATTACCATTAATTTGTTACATAAAATTATCAAATAGATTTTAATTAATAAATTAACTCTTGAACTATAGAATTCCTATATTAGAATAATATCGTTCTCAAGACTACTAGTCCTTAACCCTAGATCAATATACCATATTCTTGTTTTAGCTAATAGCAATCTTGAATCATATTAATCTACACAAAGAATTCACTATTAGATTTAAACCAACCCTAAATTCAATCTAATACAAAAGAATTATGTCACTCTTTCTCTAGGATTTATGCAATTTTCTTCGTTTGTGCAAAATCTATTTATAATAGTGATTTAATGTCTAATATAAAATCGATAGGCTAGCAATTATAAATTCAAGAACAAATAAGAGTACATAAACAAATTCAAGAAATTAATCTATTATTGAAAACAATTAAATCCCAATTACATAATAAAATTAGGGTTCTTCAATATTAGGGTAAAACTAATCTACTCTTCCATAGTATTAATAATCAAAGTAACGAAACTAGAAAAGCAGAAATAAAACATAATAGAATCCCTTTTAATCTTCGCTTGCAATTTTCTATAACTCTAGTAATATTGACCTTTAGCTCTCTATTTGCTCTTTGTAAAACCCTAGATCCGAAGGTGATAGTCTCCTAGCAAAGTGGAGTTATGAATTTATGCAGTGAAAGTCAATCTACTTTTAGATCGCTTCCAATCTCCTCAAACACGCCCGCACCACCCCCACCCCGCCCTACCCCAAAACATCTCTCCCTCTAACTATAGGACAAACCTTGGTCATAACTTTTCAAATAGATATGAAAATCTAAATTAAAATAGGAAATTGTCTTTAGCATGACTAGGGTACATGACCGTATGCTCTAGAATTTCACCTAAATTTTGATGAATTTTTTCTCCTAAACAACCACGAACACAACTTGTGTTCAACACAAAATAATCTTTTTTCTTCAACACAATGTCTAACATAGGTTGTGTTCAAGCTTGTGTACTTCTAAAATTGCAATTATATCCCTAACATAACCCAGATTGTATTCAAAATTGTGAACTTTGCACTTTTTTTCCTTATCATGATCATTCTTGACCCAAACTCGCTCCATTCCATCAAAAAGATTTCTTATGCTCAAATGACTCCTTAAATACCTAAAATTAATATTTTAACTAATCAAATACCTGTTTCTTCAAAATATACCTTAAAATCAATTTTAAAATCTCAAAGTACCTATCTAAATAAAGACTATTTAGCACTTATTAAAACTCCCTAACACTTAGCAAAATTTTGGGTAATATCTTTTTCATATAAAAGACCCCTCCTCTTATGTCGAGCTACTAAAACAGTGAAAGTCACTTTAAAACCCTCTTCCTATGGTAATAAAATATCGAATCAAAATGTTGACAAGGAAAACCTTTTCTATTAAATAAAAGACTGTTATAATAGTTTCAATTGGAATTTTGACTAGGCTGCTTTGTCCTTACAAAAGAATTAGAGATGCTTAATTTAGTAGTGTACTTGCTATTTTGTGTCTACCTAGTAACTGTGGCCTTGAAACTGACTAACATCCTCGTGCAAATCAAGACATCATATTGGTGTAATTGCTATAACATTTAGTGTCGTCCCATCTCTAATTCTCATGAGTCTCTGTGCACACTCAGAGGCTAAAGATTCATCCATGTAGATCATTCCATAGCATGTTGGACTCTTGAGGATACGCACAAATGGAAGCCTCAATCAATGAGAAACGCTCCTCATAAGATCTTCAGATGGAAGCAACTGGCAGAGCTATTGAAGATAACAGCTTCACCAACCAATCATCCTCAAAAGCTACCAAGGACTATCGAAATGCTTCTTTTGATGGTCTCCACATAATATTCTCACTCGGGGTTTTAAACCCCCATTCAATGCCATAATATAAAAATACCTCTTTTACCCTGTTAAGGCCTTTGAATCTATTTTAAACAAGGGTTCTCTAGTGACTTTCTATAACAATTTATGGACTTGCCTTCTTTAACCATGGCATACTCAATGAAAGACATATTAGAAGTCAATGAATTAAACTTGGAATCACGTTTAACAAAGGAAAACCCTTAAACCCCCATTTATAAAAAGTTTAAAGGGCCCAGTAGATGTTTATTCGAATCACTTCAAGCTAGATTTGCTAGCACAAATATCTTGTTAAGATATGTCAAAATCTTTGGAAGTCAATCTATTAGAAATCCCTAACCCTTGGATTTGTATCCTTGGAAATCCCATGCTTCGAGGTGATTGAAAACCCTACCACCATATCAAATTAGTAATGATGGTGTTGCACAAATCTTGGTCTTTCCAAAGATATGGGGCATGACCCTTCGGACTTTGAAAATTGAGACTAATTTGCTAAACCTAATTAGCTGGTTGTAGAAACAAAAAGCCCTATAAGTTCAATCAGTTTGATGGGTGATAGACTTTTATAAAGCAATAAATTGGCTCACGCGAGCTAAAGTGAATACAATATAAAGAGATTAATGGGTAATGGAGAAAATAAACAATATAAAGGTCATCAATTTTTATTAAGTTAATCAAGAAGCATACATTAAAAAAGGTTAACATTTCGACCTAATTACATTAATTGAAAAATACATAAAGATTATAAACAAAGATAAGAAAAAATAAAATTCATTAGCATTAGTTGGCTCTTAAACCTTAACATTGGTCTTGATTGATAGGGTAGGTGGATATTTTGGGATACTATCATAGTTGATAACCTCAATCATGAACACATCACCTATGGAGATGCCCCTCATATGAACTCTTTCGCTTTTCTTTCTCATTGCCTCACCAAACTTAGGTATATCATCTTTAAGCCTTTAACTTTAATATCAATAAGGGTACAACCAAACATACTCACAACGCAATCAAATGAAGTAGCAATAATTTTTGAATCAATAGCCCCATTAGTTAGCTTAGTCTCCTCTAACTCAACCATCTAAAAAGATTCCTTAGCCTTGAAAAGAAGGTCACCCACAATCCTTCCTAGCCTTATCCTTTATCTACTAATCCTCTTTGTCCTTTTCCTCTTGTGCGACATTCACAAGGTTGTCATAGTTAGACTAATTAATGTTCAAGTAATAACACAATCATTTGATCTTCTTAACTTGATGGCATCTTAGGCAATTTTGGCTATCTCATCTTCATACTTCTCATAATCAAGAAAAGCATCTTCTACCTTCCTCCTGATGAGATTAGGAATTTCTTCTCCTACTGTCAATTTAACCATGATGCTTGCCTTATCCTTCAACTCCAGTGTCAACTTGCACCTAAAGTTTAGAAAAGTTGCATTGGACCTTTTTATATAACTCAAAAGTAATTTGTTCCACCTCCTTTGCCTTTGTTTCAACTGCATGAACTACTTGTTTAGCGTCTTCATGCTTCTCGTTTAGCGTCTTCATGCTTCTCCTTTAATTCTTTGAACTTGTAAAATCAATGTATAGCTTTTAATTTGTTTCCTATAACTTGATAATCCTCTCCTTACCCAGCTCTAAATTCTTATCTTTGGCAATGAAAACCATATTCAATTCTTCTGAGGACTTCTCCAACTGTTTCCCTTTGCTCTTCTCTTGTTTACGCTTAGTCTCTACCTCTTGATCCTCTACAATAAAAAAGAACACTCGAACTTCAATTGACCTCATGTTTTAACAATTGATCCATACTTACAACAGAAGAAATTTATACTGCCATGAAGTAAACCTACTGAATAAGCATTTTCAACTTTCTTCTTAGTCTCCTCGACCTTCTACTTCATTCTGCATATGATTTAGAAACATTTTTCAATCATGAAACAATTTATTGCAAATAGAATTACCAACTAGATTGATAAACAACCATGGTAATGAAACAAGTGTGAGATCTACATCCATACATTCCTTTTATACCACATCCCTCTCCTTAAATTGACTAAAAAGTTCATATCAATTGCTAAAACATTCACACCAAGCAATTTAGACCATCTACCAATACTTTGAAATGATCCAATAAAAGGTTAAGGACATGAAGGTAGTAGGAAAAATTCAATTCGTACTTTGTTTAGGCTCCACCTCCTCTACCTTCTTCCTCTCTTCATACTTACTTTCTTGTTGACTTATAGCAGATGGTTGATGGATGATCAGGATCTAGAAGGGTAGCTATCTAGGCCAATCGAATTTTAAGATCTTCTTTGACGATTGCCAATCTTCCCCTTCTCAATCTTATTCATTAGCATGGCCTCAAAGTTTCTCAATTGCCAGTCTTTCCCCATGCAAAAAAGAGAAATGTTAGTATATAAGCAAGTAAATAAAGGCAATTGAATCCCTAACGATTATGCACTAAAATGGTGCCTCCATTATACAAAATCTTGGATGTCAATCTTCCCTTCAATAGTCTAACTCAACAAAGTAAAGGAGTTGGACTAGTACCTCAAGCCTCGACTTTCTTTTCCATAAAGTACTCTCATAGCACAAGTCAGGGGCCTTCTACCTAATATAAATCCACCACTTCCACTATATTGAGGAAATCATCCCTATGCTTCATCCATTGAAGATTTTCCATGGTGATCTTTTCATCATTATTGTAGAGTTCTTTTATTGACTTCAATCTAATGGGTTTCACTAACTGCATACAAAAATCGAAGTCGCTAGTAGACTCGACTAGCATAAAGTTATGTTTCCAATTCTTTACAAAAGAAGTAAGATCGATCATTCTCATTTTCAAATGTTAAGAAACCTACCGAACTGTTCCTCCATCAAATTAAAGAAATATTAGACAAGTTAGGGCCGAGCTTCAAGCCAAGCTATGGCTACGTACTTCAAAACATATTAGCATTAGCCAAGGATTTGAAGGAAAGAAACCAAGATATACTCAAAATAAGGTTAAGCATTACCTTTAAAACAGTGGGAATGGACCTTCAAGTTGAATTTCATATTTATGTGCATACTAAATTGCCTTCCATGCATAAGAGGAACCTAATCTTCATGAATGGATTGAAAAATCCAAAAGTCATAAGTGGTATTTTGAAAGGAAAAAAATAGCTATCGAGTTCAATTTGGCTTTATTAACTTAGCTTACCTGGTCAATCGACTCTAGCCAAGTGTTTAGTGATGGCCAATTGCAAATATCTACTACCTCTTCCATGAACTTACTATCATCCCTTTATGAATCTCATGGGATGGACTTAATGATGAAATACAAATCTACTTTATCCTTAGTTAAATGAAATGAAGGCCCACTTGTGGCTCATGTCCCTTCTACCATCACTGTCGCCATCTAACTGCTCAAATCTCAAAAACCACTGTCAATGTTATTGAGGGGGCAACCCTCTGCCATGCCATAAACTTATCCAATTGAGTAGTAGAAGAACTACCACTCTTACCTGCCATAATCTTGTTGAAGTATTTCAAAGAAAATAAAAGTTGTAGCAATGGTACTTTTAATGATGATGAAAACTTAAAGGTAGAAAATGTGAATAAAAGTAAACTAAACAATGTAGGGTTTAAGATAGGGTATAAAAAGATATAAGAAGTGATTTATTCATTTCTAGATAATCAGGGTCGATGCCCCTTCCTTAGATGTCCAATTTGCTTAAAAGGAGTCTCACGATCTAAAGTTACTAAGATGTTCTAGCACTTGATAGATGTCGTATGACTATGACACTATATATGCAATTCTCATCTAACTTGTGTCGTTACATAATTTATACACCTGGATTTGAATTGACAAACTTCTCTTACATGACACAAATAGTCAACCACCAATGCCTTTCGTGGAAACATAATCTAGTTGAGTCGATTAAAACTGTCAACAAATTTTTAGAGAACTACCATGATTCAGCCTGTTTAGCTTGGCTACTTTTACTAGTGATGTCTTCAACATACTAGAGTAAAGATAAAGCCTCACTTGGCTTAGGTTATGCTTTCCTCAGCGTTAATGGCCCTCCAAAAGCTTGGCTTGACCTTGACAAGCATGGATATATGCCAGCTCACTTTAGATGCTTGGTTGACAATTTACTATCGAGAGGGCTCTAATTGTTCGTTTTTAATAAGGATTCATTTCAAAATTTGTTGTTCGTACCACTAGTTCGACTCTAAATTGGCAAAATTAAGGTTAATAGATGGTAGTTGACTTAAAAAGCCACATTAGAAGCTTATTATCATTGTTGGCCTCTAAAGAGAGTAGGAGGGAAAAGTGTTGATGGAAAAATTTGGCTATGGGATTTCCAATCCCAATTCAACCAATTTAGGACACAGGTTGACTTGATTCTTTATGGGCTAAACTTCTTAGTCCGCTGATTCAGCCATAAGATCGAATAAGTCTAGGTTGCCCCCAAATGGGCTTATAATACAACTAATTGCTTGCTATCTCATTCACTTGGTTTAGGCATTACTATACCTTCATAACTCACTTTAGAGAACTTGATACAACTTGTCATGTTCACAAATGAGTATCATCGTATTTTTCAAGCTAAGTTATGATGTATTGGATGGGTATACTTATGGATGAAATGTTGTTATAAAAGGCACTAAATGCCTAACTTGAATAATTATCCATAATAAATAACTTTTTAAAACAAGTAAATATGATGGTGTAAATATTATAAATAATAAATAAATTAAAGCAATAACATATCTTTCATAGTATTGTTCATATTAACATTCGCCATCTCATATAATTTATAAGGGTCATAACTTTTTAGGGACTTGAGTTTCAACAATTTATTGGGGCTGTTCCTTCTTCATTGCATGATCTATCCTTGGAAACCATGTAAGTATTTGTACTATCATTTAATAATTAACACTTATAATAAGCTCAATTACCTTTTTTTTGTATATATTTTTACTATTGTTGTTTACCACTCAGATTGTTAAACGATAACCATCTCACCGGAGAAATCCTCAGCTAAATTCTGGATGGCAAGTTAGGTATGTTTGTTCTTATCCTACTTATGTTTTGTTCTACATGTCAATATTAGAAAGGGGTCGAGGGGACTTACTTTCCAGCTTGGAAAATATGAGTCTTAAGCTTAAATATTTTATTTTCATTATTTTTGAAGATGTATTTACGACTTGAATGACATATTTTTTTCCTCCTCCTCCTCCTCCTTTTGCTCTTCCTCCTCCTTCTCCTCATTACTACTACTACTGCAACTACTATTAACTGCATTAGATTCATTTAATAAAACTAAATAAATTCTCATGAGTTGTATTTTTTTTATTTGTAATATTATAAAAAAAATTGCATTTCCTATCTTATAAAATTTTTGATATTTTCCCTTAAAAATAATAGTAAATATTATAGTTAAGTGACTTGTTTTGCAAGATTTTTTCTTTTACAGTTAATGTTATAAAAATAAATATGGACTATTAAACATCGTCCAATAACTTATATTTAAAACGATGTATATTATAGTTTTCTAGCAAAACAATCTTAAAAGTATCATGAAAAGAAACCGTAACATATTTATATTTGTTAATTTGCTTGTTTCACTTGACTTGCTTTTTCATAGAACTTTTACACATGTATTAGCTTTTTTTTTTTTTATTGAACCAAGAGTTAAATTGCAGTTAATATATTTACCACAATAAAAAGGTAAAAATTTTATTCTTTTAGTCTCTCTAGAAATGCCTTAGACAACAAATGGATATTCTTCTATAGATGATTTCAACATTAACTTAATTATGACATATTTGCACCCTATATGATTATGTGTCTCTTGTAAGCATCTCAAGAGGAATTAGTTTGTTGCAATTTTTATACAAGAAATTATGATTCTATAGGGATAATGACAACCAAGTGCTTGTACCTTCAATTTTTGACAGTTCAATGTATCATCTTTGAATTTTTGCAAATTACTAATGTTATTCCAAAGGATATGTGATTTAATGTCTCTATTAAATATTATTTGACAAATTCATTTTGATAACTAGATAATGGCAGGCATTTGGTTGAAAATTGCCAAAATGAAAAGATGTGGCACTAAACTGCTAAAAGTTAAAAGTACAGGGTCTGCCATTATCCTATCATTAAAATAAACATCCATAAAATATTATTTAATTGAGACACTAAATTGCACATACTTTAGAGGTACAAGTACTAGTTTGTCAAAATCTAAATATGAGATACAAATAGCTAAAAATTGAAAGTACAGGCACATAATCTGCAATTATCCCACTTCTCTGTCTGTGGTATTGCATGGAACTTGCTATTTTTCATAATGTTAGTTAATAGAAGAAATTATGTGATTATTTTCCTTACTCCATCTACTTTTAGATAATATAAACTTAGTTTAGTTAATTGCCCAATATATATACTCATATATAATATTCTAGACAACTTGAGTCCATATATTTTTTTTTAAATTAATTATGAACAAGATTGCAAACTATCTCTAACAACATCTTCCATCCATCAAGTCATTATGTGAACAAGTTTTATAACTGTTTCACTTGACAATTTTGTCTAAGATTATTTAAGTATTGCTCTTATGTTTACTCACATAAAAATGTAATATCAAACTATACAACAGTTGTTGGATAAACAAAAATTCATAATGGGAGACATATGACATCAATGAAGTTTAGAGAAATTTCTTAATTTTCAATCCTATCCATACATTGTACTCTTACATGATCATATGGTATTGACACTGTTGGAATGACTATAGTGGAAATTTCTTAGCAATTTATAAAGAATTGCTTTAGCTACAAATTTACAGCAGCAAATCTTTTTTTTTTTTTTTTTTACTTTAAGTGATGATAATGTATAACAATTTAAATATTAGTAAAAAGTTTTAAAATCTATAGTATAGCAACCTAACTCATGATGTACTTTGCTTGTATAATGCACCTAATCAATTTAAGTCGCTAATAAATAACTACATTTGACAAATCACAAATTTTAAAATGTGCCTTTAAGACACAAACAATTGGTGCAATAATAAAAAATAAAAAATAAAAATACCTAGATGAGTACATATTAAAAGTAGAAGGGCTACTTTATATTGATAACTTCAACAATTATCAATATAGCATTTCAAATTTATAGTTTCTATTGCTTTTTTTTTTTATAATTGAATTTATGACCAAATGATGTTAGTTTAGTATTAATTGATACTATAATTCATGAATTATTGCATAAATTATTTATTTATTAAAGAAATGGTGTAAAACCTTATATTTTGAAAATGTTAAGCTCCTTTTTTTTTCCCTTCAACCATTCTCATTTTATATTTGAAATATCTTCTACTCCAATTGGTTATTTTATGTTGATGACATTTGTTTTATTTTTAAGCCAAACATATAAATATATATATGTATATACTATATATAATATGAATTGTTGGTTTAGTTAATAAACCCCAAGAAATTTACACCTGCTAAAATACTCTGGAAATTATATAAATATTTTTTATATTTTTGACTTTAGTTAGCGTATCACAATCTTTTGGTACTTTGTTTTCTTCTTGGATTATTTATACCCATTATAAGACCTTTTACTAGATGGGATAATTTGGACTTCTAAGACTAAAGTGTTTTTTTTTTTTTTTTTCAATTGTAAATTTTAACAATAATCTCCTACAGGGATGTCTCCTTCAATGAATTTTCAAATGGAATTCAAGATGAACAAGTGTAAGCAATTATAGAAGCCTCTTTTTTCTAAATGCATGTGTGTGCATATATATCTACTTTTAACAATCCTTTTTTTTTTCCATTTTCTTTTTTTTTTTAATATATATCTCAGGAATTGCTTTAATTGTTCTACGACAGAGAATGTTTCAAAAAGGTATGTCTAAATATCTTCTTTTTATGCAAGTGAATGGCCTATCTACACATCTTAATAATTTTTTTTTCTTTCTTTCTTCTTTTTCTTTCCCCTTTAATTTTGTAGGGTATCCCCACAACATTTCATTCCAATAGAAGTTTGCAAAAACAAAACAGGTAAGATCTTGCCTTATCATGTCTTACACTACTTTTGCATTACTTGTTGAAAAAATTTACATTCAATTATTTTCATTGGTAGGTTCATAGAGATTTTAAACTTTTGAATTTATTCATATTCTCTATGTTTCATTTGAGTAAGTACATAAAGGAACTATGGTAGTTCCTAGTTCATTCCAATCTTCGAGAGATGAAAAAAAACCACAGTTAAGTTTATTATTACCTTATAAACCCAATGCAATAGTAGTTCCAATTCTCAATCAGCGGCATGTTTAGTTGCTAAGGGTGATTCAACTCATTTTAAATGTTTTATCCTCTTTAGGTGATCAATGCTCAATCCTTGACTTGCTTACATGCAATAAAGTCCACCTGAGCTAGCATAATCAACATACGAGCTTAATATATTTTAGATTCATTACTAAGCCAAACACAAGGAAAGAGCAAACAGAAAGAGCATAGTCACTGTCCTTGATCTTTTGAAATCTTTAGTATTACTCCATGTTGTAAAAGTACCTTATCCATGACAACCTAGTATAAGTATTCATAGAAAGAAAGTCCTCTACTCGTGGTGCCCTAAATCTTGTTAACTACTACTTATGAAATGTGTAGGTTAGAACTCAAAACAACAAAAATTCAACTTAACGTAATTGAATTTCATAAATTAAACTTAAAATCTTTGTCCTGATTCCACCTTTCTACCATGTAGTAATGGTGGTTTTTGAATATAATGTGTGTGTGTGTAGGTTAGAACTCAAAACAACAAAAACTCAACTTAACGTAATTGAATTTCATACATGAAACTTAAATCTTTATCCTGATTCCACCCTTCTACCATGTAGTAACAGTAGTTTTTCAATATTTTTGTGTGTGGGTATGTGTGTGGGTGTGTCATGCCCCGGAGGGTACCCTAAACGTGGCAGTCCGCCGCATATAATATTAAAGCTAATGAATGACAACCTCAGTCATGTAGGAGCTTCGATATCACATGCAAAGTGTGCTTCCAAGATAGTAGGAGACTCATAGAGGTATTACGTTTAAGTAGATAGTAAAAGCAAGTATGAACTTATATAAATAAACACAAGATCTTCATTCAATAATAATTTCTTACATCATCTTATGGGCATTCTCCGCCATAAAAGTCTTGTTTCAACTAAACTATTAACAAGGTAATCATAATTACAACATAAGCCTACTATAGAGATTTTCTTAGAAGTCTATGTTCAAAACTAAAATACATAAAACTTCTTCCAAAAACTCCTAGTAGCTTAAACTCGTACCTGGCATACGGGGCTCATCGGGGCCAACCATAGATAATCGTACTATAACAAAAAGCTACAAGGATATAAGCAAATCTAGCTTAGTGAGATAATTCCTATCTATAGAACATTTCCATATAGCAAACAAGTTATTTAAATCAAGTATATGAGAATGCATCAATCACATGAGCAAGCAAGATACACAAGATTAACCGAAAATCAAGTGTAGCATGGATTTTACGCCCTCCATGACAAGGGTTGGGAGGTTATAGGCCCATATGACCATCAATATTTACAGATTTGCTGGCTCCTACTCGCCCTGTAGACTTCTTGGCTCCTACTGGCCCATGTAGACTTTCCGGCTCCTACTAACCACCACTACCACTTCCTCGTTTCCCCACACGAAGAATAGTAGTGAAACAAATGTAACTCACAAGTATGATATGCATGAATTAATTTCAATATACGTTTAACCAAATAATGTTGAATTCATATTAAAGGCGATCAACCACAATTTCATCATATCAATACAAGAATCACACTTTATTTAAACATATCATCCTTCGATATACTTAACTTTCATTCAACCAATCTTTCATTCAAGTTACATAACAATTGTTCACTTATCTTTTCCTAAAATTCTAGTGCCACTATTTACAAGCACAATCAAGGAAATGTAACTTAGTAAAAGGAATAACTCACTCCATGTCGGTAGCTCCTAATCGAAGTAATCCTCCGGAAAAACGATCTCAAGTCCTTCTTCACCTAAACAAGATAAAATACCCAAAACGAGTCTTTTATGAAATTCTATTCTTGAAGATTCTAAACTTTTCTCAAAATCTCGGTAAAATCGTATAAGAGAAAATTCCAACTTAAAATGGCCATAACTTGCTCATTTTAACTCGGAATTTCGCATATAATATATCGTTTTCTACCTACTCAAAAAGATCTACCCATTTCTAAACTTATTTTCATCAAACTAAGTGGTTTGAGTTCCAAAAAAGCAGCGACCAGATTCACCACGAATTTAAATAAACTTGAATTCCTTCTTTTACCAAAAGCTCACTTGAAGAGATAGATATTCCCAAATATTTTATAAACTTTTTTGAAAAGTATATACATAAATGTATTGACTCATAACAAATGTATGAAGTTAATGAAGTTGTCTCAATTTATGAAAAGGTAAAGTCTTTAAAGATTTTGAACTTGAGAATTTTTGAAATATTCATTTTGCTTTGAAAATATCTTATGTTATTTGAAATGAGTATTTTTTTCTCCTAAATTTAATTTCTTGTAATTGCTTTAAATTCTTAAGGAATGATTTTATTTTCTAAGCTTAGATTCCAACAACTTTTAAAAGTAATAACAATTTCATAAAAGAATATCTTTGTTTTTTGTGATCATTCCAAAAGAATTTCTAGCACTTGATGAAAAGTTAATTTTTATAAAACCTTTTGTTTATTTAAGAAAAGTCATCTCTAGGCATGTTTATGAGCTTTTAAGAAACTTACTCCCTACATTTATTTAGAAAAGAATCTTTAGTTCAAGAAAACATTTCCTCATTTATTTTGCTGAGACAAAAATCAATATGTTCATGTATGAATATAAATCATAAAGTTATGGAAATATAAAAGAACATAATAACTTGAAAGAATAAGCTAATAAAGAAATAAATCAAGTATTGAAACCTTAGCTTCATCAAGGTATCCCAGGACTAAGAAAAGACTAGTCCCAAAAGAAAAAGAAAATGTTTTAACTTGATAAGGACAAGTCTAAGACTAGAAAGACTAGAGTTAAGAATAACATGAAAGTAAATAAATTGCAAAACAATGAGCTTATATGCTTTAAATAATATATATAGTTATATAGATATACTTAGATAGTTATGAACATAAAAGCAACATAAGGAATATTAGATTATGAACAAAAACAAAGTATGAACCTATTGTTGCTTTCTTAACCTTCATGGTTTTAGAAAACACACATTAAGCTCATACTAAGTAGATGAACATATGGAAGTCTTGAAGAAAATTTACCTAAAAGAACTACGCTTGAGAGAGCTCTTGAGAGGAATTTCTTGGAGAAATTTTAGTATAGTAACTTTAGTAGAAGAGATGTGTGAAATAAGTGGAAGTATGAGGGGGTATTTATAGGAAAATGTGAGAGATAATTTGTGTTAATAAAATAAATAAAAATTAAAACAATTTAGAAGGGGGAGAGGGGTGCCTGGTGCAACTTTAGTGAGGAGGGAGAGAGAAAAATTAATTTTTTTGTCTTTTGATTAATTAAAAGTAAGATATGAGAGATGTGAAGTTGTATTGGAAAAGAAAATGTGTAAGAAATAGAGGTATAGTTAGTAAGAGTAGATTGTAAGAAAAAGTAGAGATAGGTGAATAGTGTAGAATAGTGGTAAATAGTGTAATGTAAAGTAGACATGACAATTTAAGTACCGGTAATAAGAAAATACACGTATAAATGCGATATCTGATATTTTTAGCTACCGAAAAATTATGAAATTGATATTTTTGAAAATCTTATTTTTACAAATTTAATGGTATATTCGGAATATTTTTACTATTCTGAGCCTCGAGACACGTTTTTCAAGAACTGTGTCTGATCGGGTTCAAAACGAGTCGCAGTTTTACTAAACTAATCTTTTTAGGCTATCTTAAATAATTACGAACTATTCTACTCACTAAACTCTTCCTTACTCTCTTAAGGTTTCTTAAACGGTGATGCCAGACTTAAGCAATTATGGCAGACTAGGGTTTTGTTGACTTTAGAAATCTGGTTGACTTCTGATTAGGGTTTAAACTTTTAATTTGATCACAAAACGTCGGAGGTTTACAGGGTATGTGTGTGTGTGGTTGGGGGGGGGGGGGGGTGTGTGGTGGAGGGGGGTGGGGGTGGTTTTGGTGTTGTGCATTGTATATTTAATTTTATTAGAACGTAAGTTGTTAATTAATTTGTCATAAAGCCACCAACGAAAATAAATAATTTATCATGATGTAAGCATGTAGATGCTACCTTCTTCTTTAAGTGGTACTTGGATAACATAAGGCATGGCATCTAGATGGTTGTCACACCCCGCCCCCGCAGGCGACGGCGATGTGATGCCAGGGCAGGCAAACCCACCGCTGGCCCGCTAGTGGTAATGGCCGACACCACCATTGCATCATGGTGACCCTAACCAACGCATGCCCCGCAGGGTATCACGGGCACTATAGGTATTGTTACCCTCAGGCAGAGTTGAATCCAGTCTGCAGATTCTAGGATTCGAACCCATGACTTGAGGCTTTTGCCTGCCCTAAACTCTAAACACACATCTTAAGTCCTCTTCAAATATCTCAATATCTATTCAACTCCATACCAATGAAGTTAGCTAAGATTGGTTATATGTTGGCCCACCACACTAACAGCAAAAGACTAATCTAGATGGGCATATATACACCCTTTCATTCATTAGGTTACCTACAACACTAGACTATGAGACATTAGTCATGTATCAAAATTCATCATTCGACTGTGATGATATGACAACAAGAATTCTAAAATGCATAGCTAATGGTGTAGATACCAATTTTTATCAGACGTATTGAAAGGTTCAAGAACTCTCTGAATATAATTTTGCTATGGTAACCATTACTTTCCTAAGCCTATGTGCCAATAGATCTCCATTCCTTTTTTCTTTTCACTACTCCTAATTTTCATGTTGAATTTAGAGTTAAGATGGAATTTAAGTCTAGAAATATATGTCATATTTGAAGCTACTATCAACATGTCATTAACATGCAAAAAGCAAATATATGAAAGAACCATTGAAGAAATTTAAAATATAGAGACAAACGTCATAACTATCCCTAACAAACTTGATGCTTCCAATAAAACTATCCAATCATCTGCACCATTGCTCAAGGGATGATTTAAGTCGATAAAAGGATTTTTTAAGCAAACGAACACAATTCTCCTTCCCTTTAATTATAAAACCCTTAGGTTGACTACCATCTCCTCCTCTATATAACCATTGAGAAATACTATCCTAACATTCATCTATTTAAGGCCTAAATTTTCCACAACTGTAGTAGACAATAAAGCATGAATAGTATTATGTATGATAACATAGGAGAAAATATCAAAATAATCTATACCTTCCACTTGATTCTAACCTTTAGCAACTAGGTGGGCTTTGTAGCAAGTATCATTAGGATTAACACCTTTCTTCTTAAATACCCATTTGGGACCAACTATTTTTTTTTACCATTCGAAGGTGGCCACTACAACAATTTACGTCTTTTAAGGCTGCTAAATCCACCAATATAGGGCGTCTAATAGGCGGCCGAAGTTGTTAAGGGATGCAGATTGTACACCTTATAGGTGGGGTGCCGCAATAGATCCCAAAACAATCACAACTACCTTAAAAAATACACACCCTAATATATCACCTTGCAAAAGCACTGAAATTTCTTTTTCTCATCTCTACTAGGGTGATTATACCAGCCGTAATGGTAGTTATGACCATCCTAATAAGAAATGGCAAGGGCATACTTGGCCGCCCCAAAAATTGGTGTACTTTTTTTTGTGTAAGTGAATAAGCCTCCATCGGCCCTGCAAGTTTAATAATTATTTGCTATTATTTTTAAAAATCGAATGCACTTGTTGCTGCACTAAAAGAATCTTTATTTATTTATTTTTTTTATTAATTTAGTATGATCCATCTGAGGGCAACTATATTTATTTGCATACATATGAGGTAATTCAAAGAATACGTATTGAAGAAGGAAATCACCATGATATACTTATTAGAAAAACTTGATAATAATTCAAAACTCAGTAATCATATATAAAAAAGAAGATATTACCTCAAAAATCAAATTGAAATCAAAACCACATTCATTGATGCAGTCAATGCAATTTTAAATTATTAACACAAAATACGTGCAATTTTTTCTTCAATTCAACAAGCTTTTACCATTTTTTTCTTGAAACTAAAATCTCCAAAATAGAGGCAAAAAAAAAAAAAAAAACTAGCTAATGTAATCAATCTTCTTTCTTTTGCATGATGGTAATCTTTCAATGATAATCTTCCTCAACCTACAAACAAAAAGCAGAAATAGTCATAATCATGTGAAATTATTAAACTAATTTTTCTTTTTATGAACACAATTCAACCATATGGAATTATTTCATTGGCAGAAAAAAAATATGGGATTATTTAACAAGGGTAAGAACATGCGCAAACACTATTTGTCACTTAACTACAACAGGCATATTGCTTCAAAATCTATTTTAAAAAATAAAAAAGATGAAAAAAAGATAGAAAGTTATTTATAACTATGAAAAATTATTTGAGAGCCCAATCATCGTAGTCATATACCTCATTTGGCTTACCAATGAAATTACTCTCATTTCTATGAACATAGAAATTGTATGGCTTTGTGGAAATATATTAGTAAATTGAAACTTGAAGAGAAGGATTCAAGCAAATAATTTATCAAAATAGTGAGTGCACCTTTTTAAAGCTCGCTCCTACATCATGTTCATAAAAAATTTGGCATAATTATACCTATAAGCCAGTGAAAAGACCAACATTATCATTTCAACTAATAGAAAGCAACCGGAACATAAGTATGTAGTACTTTAAGTACAACTATGAAGCATAGAATAGCACGATAAACTACTATAAGCTGCAGCTTAGTTGGTGATGGCGCTCTCCTTGTGAGGGACAAAAGGCTAGTGTCCTGGGTTAGATTCCTTGCGGGGACGGGGTTCTTGGGATTCTGCAGGATCCTTAGCCCTAACTTCGGGAGCTAGCGTAACAATACCTTGGCGTGAGTCCCTCATGAGGGGGTCGTCACATATTTGGCACCACATGAAGAAGCAACTAGAACGGATCCTCAAAGAGCTGAATGGAGGTAGTTTAAAGATGCCTTAGTCTTATGTTTGTTATGCGTAAATTGACACACTCTGCTTACCAAAACAAGGTTCAAGAACACTAAAGTCCAAATTTCTTAGTTTCTCCAATAGTAAATTGTGATGCACAACTATTGTATTCCCGTTTATAACATGTGGCCTAATCTCATACGCCAATATATCATTTTCTAGACTTAGTTTCATGGTAGAAACTATAGCAGATATAATAACTATAAAACCTTGAATGGCATACAATGTACCATTTAGCATGTCTTTCATCTATACAAGAGAAACACAAGAAATCCTCAATGTATCATTTTCAACACTACACTAACAATAGTCTTCGTAAAGACTATTAATACAAATAAGACTCTTGGATAAACTAGGAACATAGTGAACATTCTTCAACATTTTGACAACGTTATTTTGCATATGTACTTAAACTGTGTCAATATATTTATCATTTTTTATCATATAAACAATCCTAGGTTTTAAACATTTTTTTTCTTGTTCAACATAATTTATTTATGTTGTTTAAGTTCTACACCTTGCAAATGATTACCTTGTCTCTTCCATATAGCACCATCATATAATGTAACTTTGTTTCCACATATGATTTCCCTTGATCCATTTTATTTCAACATTTTGGTAAGAAATATTTAGCAGATAATTGTTGACAGTTATATCATAATATTGCAGAAATCACATCGTTATACATTAATTGCGGAGGTGATAATGCAACAATGGGTGGAATGCTCTATGAAGGGGACAATAGTATAGGTATGTTCCATGTTGGTGAAAAATGGGCGTACAGTTGCAGTGGGTCATCAAGAACCAACCTTACGAGGAACTTATCATGTGGGAGTGAGATTGGCTTTTCGGATTCGCTTATATTTACAACTGCTCGCTTCTGCCCTTTTTCCCTTAAATATTATGGATTATGCTTTCGCAAAGGCAAGTACAATGTCACCCTTCACTTTGCTGAGATTGAATACAATAACAATGAAGACTATAGCAGTTTAAAGAAAAGAATGTTCGATATATACATTCAGGTACGTAAACTATTTATACACTTATTCCATCATTCATGTGGAGTTGATAGAAAGCTATTAATTTGGTAGAAAAATTAATTGGATAAATTTAGTTATAATCTCAATTACCTTTTTTCTTTTTCTTTTTCTTTTTTTTTTTATAAACACATAGTAAAACGAGATTTATATTTGTAGATATCAACAAGGGTTAGGTCCGGCCTTGGACTGAACCCAAGCTGCTACTGATGGGTCTGAAATTGTGGCTTGCTTATGTAGGTGGTTCTAGAGCCAATAGGTCTAGCTCAATCTTTTCTTACAAGTGGAAAATAAAAAAGGCAAGTGAGAGAAAAAATGAAAACAATGTAGGACTGTTTTTTATTTTTTTTTTTTTATTTTTGTGAATTCAAGCCTTCCATTTATCAAACAGAGTTTTTTATAGTCCAACATTACCGCTACTATAATTAATATTCGATATAGTCTATGTATAAATTGCTAAAAACTAGAATGCTCTTAAGTATAATCTTTATTTTAAATATAAAATTTATCTTGTTTGATCTTAAGATTCATTTCTGTATTTTCTAATTTTAATATTAGTTATAAATTGAGCTTGGGCGGATCATGGTCTAAGACCCAATCAACGCACTCAAAGGGGCCAAAAGCTGCCTGTGGTTCATGTCTAACGGGCCAGTTCCAAATGCAAAATCTTGTACTGCGAACCAATCGGATCGGGTCAAATCGGACCGAGTTCCGCCTTATATCATATGTCCACATATTGTGATCCCCTTTACCATGTGCAAACTAAAAATCACGTCGGATTAATAATTAAATTGTAGTGGATAAACATAGGGGATACGAGAAAATGGCATCCTTTATAATTGCAAAAACCATAAACATGGTAATCTAATTTTCTTTAAACTAATTTTATATTTCAGCCTTCACCTTAGATTATTTTTATTTATTTTAACCTCCATCATGTACACCTCTATTTGAATATTGTTTTCTTTTAATTTGTATTCCGATTCTCGATATTTTTTCAAATTTACTCAAAACTTCTGTTAGCTTATGTTTTTTCTTGGTAAATTCCAAGGAGTCGCATTAAATAATAAACAAGCCCATGTAGAAAATTCTAAATAGTGGTTAGCAAACATGAGATTTAGACTTTTCCTAACATTTTGAAAATACAGAACACTTGAACAATAAATCAAAACTAGATAATTAGAAAGAAAGTTATAAAGGTGGGGAAATAAAGAGAAAAACTGCTGCTATAAATAGCAATGGTTTATAATTTATAGTTGTATTGTCAATTTATAATAACACTTCTATTTTTATAAAATACATATTGCAGTGATCTTTTCATGTTGTAGTAATAGCCAATTATTGGGAACACGTTAGAATTTACAATATAAAAATATTGCAAAAAAAATGTTTTACTTTACGCCAACCTATCCTATCCCATTTTAACTTGCTATGCTAGCTGAACCACTTTGTCCCATATTAAAAATTGGCCAAAATTTTGGGCCACATCACCCTGCACAGGTTAAGGGTTATATGCAAGTCAACCCACTAGCGCTATGATTTTTTTTTCCTATCAAATTTAATATTGCAATGTAATATAAATATTATTTTCAATAAAACTAAAAAATAATTATTTATATGTGAGATAAAAAATAAATAAAGATTAAAAGAACATATACCATTAGAGGATCCACCAAATAAGTGAGCCCATAATTGTTTTGGAGGTGTAAGTACTGATTTTTTAAAAGATAAAGGGTCAATACAATTTGAAAAGTTTTTACAAGGCATTCGTGCATTGACTGTCTAATTTTCCTTTATAATTTATTTCTCACCTTTGTTCATTTTCTACGTGGTTAATCAGAATTTCAACCTAAGATATCAAACCATAATAGCTAGAGTTAAAAGAAAATATGGAAATTATAAATCTTGTGAGAAATTGGTGTTATCTCAACAAAAGAACATTCCATGTAGAACTTAATTAAACAAGTAATTTTGATGTTTAGATGAATTGGACGGTGTAGCTCGATTTTAAATGTATGAATAATTAATGATGGGGAATCTTGGTTGAATTGATAAGGTAAGTAAATGTTGCCTTTTCAGGGCAAACGAGTGCAGAAGGACTTTAACATGCGAGGCTGCTGGGCAACCAAATAAGAATACAAATAAGACGTTTTCACCAATTGACGTGGAGAATCAAACTTTGGAGATTCAATTGTATTGCTGGGAAAGGAAGTATATGGCGGGTTCTCATTTCCATTTCTGTCACTCCTCATGAGAATCCAGGTACCATGTATATTATAAACTTTATTTTTTTTTTTTTTTTTAAATTAGACGGAGAACTTTGACGAGTATTACTGGGTACCTATTAACTATAAAACAAGAAAACTTTATAATTTCTTTGTAGTTAGTTGTAGTAGTTCCTGAAATAATCTTAAAAGGATAAAAAGTTTCTTTCCTAATATGAACGACAGTGTTTGGAAGCAATCGTGAATCAAATTCTACTACATATGGTTGAAATTCTAACATTTGAAATATTCCTGCATCTAATCAGGAGGCAAATCTGGTCTAAGTCCTTTAGAAATAGCAATGATTGCTATAGCTGGCATTGTACTTCTTGGACTACTTGTATTTGCCTTGGCATGGCACAAGGGCTGGATAGGAGACAAGAGCTTACATGGTAAGTCCCAGATTTTAGTGTGTTATTTTTTCCACTTATATATATATAATATATATATATATAGGTACATTACACTTATGGATATGTTCTACTGAATATATAATGCATTTTATAGGAACATACATATAATTAGATGATGCGTACATTTCATAACTTAATATATATTTATATAAGGAGAAAATATATATTCAATTCATAACATTTACCTTCATTTCCTATTCAAACTCTTAATCATTTTTTTTTTCATTTCAAATCTTGACATTTATTTTTAATCTTATGAAAATAGGAATTTCATTTATTTTGTTCAATTTTTCTCCATCCTCAACACATATTAGTTTCTGATTTTTCAAAAGGGATTAATTTAATGAAATAATAATATAAAAATATTTATTCGCATCATTGTATCTTACAAATTACATAATATAATAAAAAATCATAAAATAAATAAAAAAAAAAAAAAAGCAAGAGCAAAAATTTGTGCAATTTTAGCTACATTGGTTGATCAAGTAGGGTAATAAAAAAATCGAGACATATTAAGGAGTTTGATGGTGTTGATGAAAATGCTTTTTTTGTACAAATTGGAAAATGATGAAAACTCAATAAAAAAGAAATAAAATAGGTAAATTGTAAAAACACCTCATAAACTTTAAAAGCAGCACAAATTGATCCTCGTATTTTAAAAATGTATTTTTTAACCAATAATCTATAAACAATTATTACCAGGACATTTGTACTTTTTTGTCTATTTTCAGTTGTACTTTTTTTGTACAACATTTGTACAGAAAAAGAATGGAAAATTACAAATATTCTTACTGATGGTAGTTGTTTATAGGTTAGAGGGGCAAAAACATGCATTCAAGTATCAAGGATCACTCCACACTACTCTTAAAGTTTATATGTTTTTGCAATTTCAAAAAAAAAAGTTGAGGATTTATAGGAAATAATAGATAAACATTTAAGACTAAACATATACTATTACTTATTAAAAATGTAAGTGAAATAAATGAAGAAAGGAAAGTGAAGCAACTTGAAACATCCTACCACATTAAGGTGGACAAGCTACTTGTATTCATGCCATAGTCCAGCCTATGAAAATCGTGATCATTCATAAATAATAAATTATGCCTGTGAGGCTCGTTTGATTACTCAGTTTTTTGCTTTGGAACTAGAAAAACGCATAGACGTCCGAGGAAAAAAGGTGTCCATCAAGCAGCTCATAAAAGCCACTCAAAATTTCAGTCCCAAAAAGGAGGTTGGCAAAGGAGGTTTTGGAACAGTTTACATGGTAATACCAAACCCTAAACCTCCTGTTTTCTTTATCTTGTACAAATATCCAAAATTCTTCTATCATGGTTACTTAGGAAAAGGATAAATTACTGAAATTTAATTTAAAAATGGTTGACACCCAGGTCCTGCATTATTTTACAATAATCTGTTTATTTGTTTCTCTACAAGTAATGATATCTTTTTTTTTCTTTTTTTTTTTTTAATTATATCATCACATTCCTATAATCTTATATGTTTTCATTGATATATCTTAGCATTTGACAATAAATTTCGCTACTAACTTATCACTTTCATGTAATGACAGGCTCAAATAGCAGGTCAATACATAGCTGTGAAGAAGCTATCTCCTCGATCAAAGCAAGGAGTTGAAGAGTTTAGACGAGAACTATTTTCCCTAAAATCTTTGAGGCATAAGAACTTCGTTGAATTATTTGATGCTTATTCCGGCCATGGTTACCATCTACTAATATATGAATACATGGAAAACAAATCCCTTGCTGATGTTCTTTTTGGTATACTGTTCATTTTATTTGCACTGTTGTGTCTTATTTTAAATTAACGCTAAAGTTATATGAAAAACCTTTGACCCACATCATTAGATTATAAAATTAGGAGAAAATTGTAATTTTGATTTGCTCATTTGTAGAATTTTTTGATGCATCACAAATTTTATATATGATTGAATTATTTTTCATCTATATAATTTTTAGTGTTAAAAACAAAAAGTTTAGTGATTTGGGTTCTATCTTGACTTATATAATATGCATCTAACTAAGCAATTTTTGGTGACTTATAGATCCAAATTCAAAACAGAAGCTCAATTGGGAGATCCGATACAAAATTTGCAAAGATATCGCTGTAGGTTTGAAGTATCTCCATGAAGAGACACACCTCAGGATGATTCATGGAGACATCAAAGCTAACAACATCTTAATTGATGGTGCATGCAATGGGAAAATCTCAGATTTTGGATTGGCAAAAGTCTATGTAGAAGATGACCCTTCTACGGTTGTTAAGGTCGGTGGCACAACGTAAGTATCATCACATTTGTTATATTAAATTTATGTATAAACCATTTGTACTTTTTGTTCTTTCCCTTTTGATTCATATCTAACTAGTTTATTTAATATAGTGGTTATATGGCACCAGAATATGCAACACAAGGAATCTTGACCCATAAAGCTGATGTCTAGTTTGGGAGTGGTTTTCCTTGAAATTATTAGCGGAAAGAAAAATGCACAGTATAAACAAAGGCAGGAGAGCGAATTTTTACTAGATACGGTAAGGATTTTTTTTTTTTTTCATTTCATTTTCTTTGTTGTTGCAAATATAGTTCTCAGTAAATGACATTTAAGCTTTCATCTGAAGCAAAAAAATTATAACAAGCTATTTCAAATTATCCAAGTAATTATTTTAATGCCTCAATTACGTCATTTTTTCAGCAATTGAAATATTTTGAAAAAGCCGGTATATGTCATAGCTTACTCCTTGTGATATAATAGTTATCCTCCTAGCGACTGAGTTTTCTAATTCAATCAAGGAAAGATGCCTTCTCAAGAAAGGAAAATTTATATGCATCAAGTCCATAAAATTTGAGTTAAAAATTGCATGGCATGTGATTTATGTTCTATATTGTTTAGAAGTGTACTACAGCTCATAGTTGTTAAAATCATAATTTTACTCATATGATTCTATAAGTTTACGATTTTAGGAGATTCATTCAAGTTCATTTGTGTGTAGAATCATTTTTTTATAGAATCTTACGATTATAATCGAGTCTATATGTAAATTTGGTATGATCTTATGGTTTTAACCGAGTCTACTAATTTTCCCTTTTTAAAATATAACCATGTTTCTATATGCTCATCAAGTATTAGGATGATACATCCTTTTTATAGCATTTCAATTTTGTTTTTTCACTCTCTTTATTTCTTTCCCTCCCTACCCCTAACTCCCTTATTCTACATTTATGGAATTCATTCAAACCAAGTTATAATTATAAGTTTTATAAGGAAACTTGTTTATTCATTTATATAATTAACAATTTAGTATAGGTTGAAATTTTTTTCATTCAATTCATAACAAATTTCAAACAATTACTCTACTTACTCTTTTTTTATGTTATAATATGGATTACGATTTGCTTGTTTCATCTTATTCTGATCATTTTGGCATTTTATTTTTATTACTGTTAAAAAAAATATTTGCCAAGAAACATGTAAGATGAATAATAGATATTTTTATTGATAAACATATCAGATATGAATAAAATACTGATAAAATCATATGCATATCAAATATAGTGAAGATACATAAAAATTAGACAATCCAAACATACCTTTATTATTACGAAAAAGAAAACTTAAGTTCTTTATTATTTTTTACATCAATTATGCATTTCAAGTTTTTTTTACAGCTTCTATAAGCGCATTTATAATTTTTTTTAAGCTATTTAACATAGGTTGTAGAAACTTGTATTCTTCTTTTGATTCTATAGGCCTTTTGACAATTCCAAGTAGAAAAACAAGTTTGACAACCTTACTACAATTTGTATTCAAATGCAATTTTTGTGAAAAGTTTACCTATCCAAATATTTTATACAAGGAACATAAAAATAATCATTGATAAGTTTAGGAGATCTAGTTTGCATATGCTATATAAGCAAAGGTGTTCAAGTCAGTACTATAACCATTTTTTCTAAAAGTTGATTTAGTGTAGACTATTATATTTAATAGTAACACTCTCTCTAACCGATAGATTGAGATAGTCATAACCTCTGCTTCAGCACTATATTAATGTTAGTACCACAAGCATCTTATTTAAAACTTAAGTTTATAGACTTGGTGTGGACTATTATACTTATTATAACAAAAGGTACACCAACACGATGAAATAATGTTAACTTAGATGTCATGTGCCATAGAACTACAAAGCACTACATAATTTTTTTCTATAAGGAACTAGAAAAGAGGCTATATCCTTTAAATTTGAAGTTATTACATATAATTTCTAATTGAAATTTTGTTTGTCAATTTAAATGCATTACTTATACTGATATTCTGTGTGCAATGATTTTTTTTTTTCATATTTTTTTTAAAGATAATGAAGATGGTAAATTGATGAAAAAGTTTAATATTGGATATAATATTAAACAATTTTAAACTATAATTTTGAAATTTATTTATTAAAAATTGGATAAATTATACCAAATATCGCAATGTTTGGGGTAAGTTCATTTTAGATCACAACATTTCAAAAAGTTCAAAAGATGTCATAATACTTAGTGAGAAAGTTTATTTTAGGTATTAAGTGTAAGTTCAAAAGAGCTCATAATGCTTAGTAAGTTCATTTTAAGTCACAATATTTAGGTGTAAGTTCATTTTAGATCTCAATGTTTAGAGCAGTAGGTCAATTGAGCTCACCATTGATACGTGTCAATAGTAGAAATATTTAATTAAAACTCAAGAAACCCTTCTTTTAAGGCTCTAATGAAATATCAATAAGAAATACTTAATTAAATCTCATAAGACACTTTTTAAATATTACGACCACTTTTGAACTTTTCAAAACGTTATGACCTAAAATGAATTTACTTACAAATGTTGTGACCTTACAGTGTAATTTTCCTATTAAAAATTTGATTGGGTATGACATTTTGAAATTTTAAATTTTGTGCAAAATTTAAAAAAAAAAAGTAATGATAAAGAAGTATATACTAGTTGGACAACTAACACTGAAATCTAGAAAAAGTATAAATTTAAGATTCTCCTTGAAGTATGATAATATTTAAATAAATTTTAAACTTTCCTATGTAAATTTGCAGGCATATGTCTTGCAAAAGAAAGGAAGAACCATGGACTTGGTAGACCCAGATTTAAGGGATTGTCTCCGTGAGAAAGAGTCATATCATCAAGCCAAATTGCTTTTATACCTTGCAATGATGTGCACAAGCCTATCTCATTCTCTAAGACCAACAATGTCTGAAGTAGTGAGTGTGCTTGAAGGTGAAAAAACCATTGAGCAAATCTCTAATGATCATTCTACTGCCCCTGCCTTTGCCTCGCGCCCAATAATTGGCAGCTCTAGTGAAAGCAACATTGCTCAAAGGAATTGGACTCCAAGTGATGTTTCATCTACTTCAACAGATGTTTCATCTTTCACTACAACTGCTTACTTCATAATCAAAGACAAAGATGAAAAGAAAGATTCAGTCGTCCCAAGTTCTACGCTTGAAATTTCTGATGATAGCAAAATGAATTAGCAATAGCATGAGTTTTGTCATTGAAGGTGTGTTGATCCATGGATTTGTTACCTATAGTGTGGCTTACATTTGCTTTCTTTTTAGTTAAATGCACTATTTAATGTGTTTGAAAAAAAAAAGTGCAATGGTGTGTAAATGATTTCATTTCAACATTACAACAATAATATATATGAAAAAACTATGTGCTTTAGTTTCTTTCTAGTGGATGTGTGAGCACAAGAAAGTGTATTTAATATTTTAATTTTGAAAAAATTATGTATATATACACCCTCATATATATTTTTATCTATATTTGGACATTTTATTTTTTATATTGAGTACTTACACCATAAAACCTTATAAAACATGCCTTTAAATCTTATTTAACTATTTTATTACAATAAAATTAATTTAAAAGACAATAACATCATTTTAAACTATTTTTTGAGGAGAAAAATGGTCCATTAAGGGGTTAAAAAACACTTTTTAAAAATTTGAGGATCAAATGCTCCTATTCTTGAGATTAAGTATATGCAAAGAAAATATAAAAAAGATGTATTTACCAATTTACTTTTAGTTTTGTTTATTTAAATAGCAGAGAGCTTTTAAAGTCAAAAGTCACTTGAAAGTGATTACTTATCTATTGGTTAAGATTTTCAATAAAACAAATTAAATATGGGTTTGTGTTTCTTTATGAACTATCATGTGTAAATATGAGCACCAAATAAAACTTCCGCACTCAAAAGTAAAAGTATGAAATGCACTGAAAATGCCTCAAAGCAAGAGGTAAAATTTATTAAAGGGGTTTGAGTAATTAATATAGAGTTTCAAGTGCTTAAGTAGATAATGGTAGTTAGGGTAAGTAATTAATATAGAGTTGATGAATGTCTGATGGGATTTATGGAATAGTTTGTCGGAGCTTGCCAGTCATAGTTGTCCTTCTACGAGGTGAATTTTCCAACTCTAGTCCCTTCTTGTCTTAGGAATGGTTATGATGAAGATGACTAAATTGGTTGTCTTTGGTGGTTCATTTTACAAAACACAAAGCTGAAGTATTTCAAAAAGTTGTAAAAGCAATAATTTTCTGTTCAATTTCAGTTGCAATCGCTAATGTTGGGCAAGCGCACCTATCGAAGCAACATAGAAAATATTAGGTCGTATTTTAGGGGATCGTCAACATCTACCATACTCACTTTTTATCTATTATCTAGCCAAACAAAAATTTAGCAAATTATATTGAAAATAGAAGCTAAACTAAGGTTAATGCATATAGACATGTTTTTAGGGTAAAATTAAGGATAAGTTTGTAAATTGCAAGATGAGGCTTACAATTTACTTCACCAATTCCTTACCTTGTCATTTCTTAACAAACACAAGAGTTGTTTGCTGGTGTATTTTGCTATTAGACTTATGAATGTAAGTTGAAGCCTCTTAAGGTCAAAAACTCTAGATCTAGATCAAACCACTGGAATCTCTTCTCAAGCTACCAGTAATCTAGATCCACATAAAATTTAAGAATCCTTTATATAAAAACCTATTTCAAAAATTGAAAACAAGTGACAAAAAGTTTCATCATCCTTCTCTCAATGTGATTAGGAGCAACTTCATTAGTCGCCTTGATCTATTCAAAAGAACATCTCTTGATCTATTCAAAGAATGATCTTTTGATCTATTCAATTGAAATCAGACGTAGATTGAAAGATGCACCACATATTTAAATCTATGAAATTAAGTTCGAGCTACTAATTACAAGTACCTAGTCATTATTCAATTAAAAAGTGCATTGAAATCATATGAATTAGGTTTGGATTCACAAACCCAAAGTTAAGAAGATTATTTCTCCATAGATTTGAACATTAAGCACAGATTCAGAAGAAATAATACAAAACTAAAGATGAATATTACAAATTAAGTTTAGAATATTGCAAATCCAAACAATGAGTTAAAATGATTTTACCTAAAAAGCTTTGAATTCTATAGCGAAAAGAAATAGTTCTTTCACTAAGGATTTCTCTCTTTATTCTACGTTAATGATATTTTACATATGGTATGCACACTCTATTGAGCATTTGTGCACATTTATTTATAGGCTATCGGCATAGAAATTGTGAAGATTTTGGTTGCAGACATGGATTCTTTATAACATAATTCGTCTCTATTCTCACATGTGCGCTTAGAGTAAACTCATTGATGACAGCTTGACAGGGTCACTTTTTGTAGGTCAGATCCAAGGCTCGATGCTAGGCCGTGGTTTGAGCTGTATAGTTCCTTTAGAGCTCCAATTTTTGCTTAGCTGTAATCGTTGGTTGAATCTAGAGCTTGACTTTATGGCATGATTGAAGCTATATCATGAAGTCTAAGGCTCAATCACCTCAATGCAAATCAATCAAAATTGAGGGTTGTTTCAAGGCTCAATTTAGGGCATGACTGGGAACTTTGCCTTATTTTGCCTTGGAATTTTGCCCTCGATAGGCCTTTCTAAAGACCTCAATAGAAATCTGTCTTTGAGTTTTGTTGTCGTTTTGCTCCAAATCTGATCCAAAACATTTTGTTTCTTTTTTTGTTTATCTTAGAGCTGAAAAATAACATTTGAACAACAAAAGCACAAAATTCATAGGAGTTTATCTAAAATTTGATCAAATAAGGCTTAAATTCCTATGAATAGAATAGAGTAAAACAGACTTATCAAATTCCTTCACACTTATACCTTTGCTTGTCCTCAATCAAATATCAATTCAACATAACAATGTAAGGTTTTTTTGAATAGGAAAATAAATCATGAATGGAAATCTGACTAAATCGGTTAAGCTCAAATCACTTGTCAAATTTAGCACCCAAAATATTCAATCAATCTCACTAACTGTGCTAAAGTTACTTCTACTAAAATTGCTGAACTTATCTAAGTAGATCAACTTTTACCCTTATTGTTTAATTAAGAATTCTAAAGCAAAAATTACTCGAAAGATCAAATTGAGTAAGAGGAACTCAATCAACTTTATCCACTTATATAAATAGGTGTATAGTTCCTTAATCATCTCTCTAAGCATCATAGTAAAAATTAAAGGCATATACATCAGTTCATCCCTTAAATCTTCTTCCTTGTTTATGCATTCACATCATTTGCATTAATTATTTATACGCTGCAAAGCTATAGCAGGGAAGGTTTTTGCCTTCTTCTTTATATTTTCCTTTAGAGAGTTTTTTGCCCCTATATTTTCTTTTTTTTTTTCTTTTCTATTTTATTCATGGATTATTTAAAATTGAAAGAGGGGCAAAAAAATTGCTCTTCTGAGGGACCAAACTTGCCCATTTCAACCCTAAGTGCATGTTTAATTTCATTTTAATTTTGTTTTCAATTTTAGATAAAGTATAAAGATAAATCATTAAGTTATGAATATCATTTGAACCTTCATAAGAGACTACAAAGCTCTCGAAATGACTAAATCGAAAAACATACAAATCATTTAATCTTTTACAAATAAATTGAGTTACCTTACTATGGACCGTAATCTAATTCCAACTCTAAATTTCTAAATTAGAAAAACAAGTAAAACCACTCCACATGGATATTGTAAAGTGATTTAAAGCATAGTAAAGTTAACTAAAAAATGTGATGATATCATTCATTATTAGCTCTTGAGTTATTTGGTTTCAAATTTTTGAAAAATATAAGCCATTTTATTATTTGCCTATGATTTGTGAAGAAAAACGATCGTTTAAAGTGCAGTTACTCTATTTGGTAGATTATTATTATTCTCAACCCTTCTTGCTTAATTCCCTTTCCTTATACTTAATATGAACATTGTCCTCAATCTTTTATAACATTATAAATAGTGAGTAGATAGAAGAAGTTTCTGATTTTGCAAATCAAGTATGAATATGTTACTATTTATTCAAAAAGCATTTACCAACCAACCACTTATTGTTTATTTTTTGTATTTAAATCCTCTCAAGCCTTCTTCATCGTTATTACTCCGTTCCATTTTTTACTAAAAGTTATGTGTATGCCTAATGCCTACTTGGTCAGATATATATATATATATATATATATCATACTTATACAATTAAATTTTAAATAATTAATTGTACAAATTAATAAAATTGAGCTGGTACTTTTACTATGCTATGTTACCTACCTGATATATAAAAGTTTGGTTGTGGTGATTTTTACTCATATTCCTAAAACTCACTACAAAAGAGTGTTGGTAACTTTGTATGCGTATGAAAATTAATTTTTACGAGGTAATGCAAGGAAAGAGTACAAACATATTATATCATATATTAAATATGTACGTATCATTAGCAAATTAAAGTATAAAGCAAGATTTAAAATTTTAAAGCTTAAGAAAACTTCTCTAATTGTGGTTACGCTAGACTAGAGATTATGAGTTATATTGCCTTCTTGATTCAATTTGTTAAAGACTATGGTAGATAAGCTAAGACATTAGTAACAACAACTAGCTCTATTAGAGCCACGGCTTAAAATAGGAAATATTTATCTAAGTTATTTCTTTACGTTCTAACTAATTTTGTAACTAAACTTTGTTTAGTTAAAAACAATCTGCATAAGAATCAAACTTATTCTGCCACAAAGAATCTTATATATGCAAAGAATAAAATAATATAAAGAATTAATGAATAAAGACTAATACAAAGCTAGTAAAAGAATATATTCTATTTTATGAATTGATGTAAAGAATGTTAAATAATTAGTGAATGAAAGAATGTTGAAGAATCTTTAAGAATAAAGAATACGAAAATTTAATTTTAAGAGAGCCAGGAGTTCTTAATCTTCCTCTCCAAGCTAGTATCTCCAACTCTTGCTCCCTTCTTTCTTCTATCTCCCCTATTAATTCTTCTCCTCCTATCAGCTCTACCACAAGCAGCATCTCTACAGTAGTTCTACCACCACCTCTAGGTGCTTTGGATCTTCTACTAGGTTGTCTTCTCCTAGGAGGTGGTGTTTGTCTTCTTGTGGGTGCTGATGTTCTTTGCTCTGTTCACCCTCTTTGATCTGGATTCCCCTATTTGTATACTATCAGAAGCCTTGGCCCTAATACTTTGCTTTGGTGCCTCTTAGAAGTACCTGCCCTTTCTATCTTTTAGCTTTTCTATTTTGCATTTTTTTCTTGTTGGAATGCTTCTCTTTCATCTATTCCTTCATCAGGTTGTCTTTGTAACTCAAAGCATAAAGAAAGTCATTCTTTTGTTGATATGTCATGCCCTTAGTGTTCTCCATATAGGCTTTGATTTGCTCAGTTTGTTTAGCTTGATAATCCACATTAGTTTTCTTCCTCTCCTCTTCTAGCTTGTTCTCTTTCTCTTGTTGTCGGGCAAGTTTTCTCTCTTTAATTGTTTGCTCACTAGCCTTTCCAATGGCTAGGAGCTCCTCTTCAATCTTCCTTGCCTACTGCTTAAAACTTTCTTTCTTGCCACATGTAGCTTTATCACTCTCCACCCTAGTCTGTTGTGGATAGGTATCATTGAGTAGTGACTAAGATTGTGGTTGTTGGAGGGGAGCTTCTTCCTTGATAGATTGAAGGATTGGTGCTTTCAGATTGGCTTTCTTATTTCTGCTCATAAAGGCTTTAATAGTAGTGTTGTCATCATAATCTTCATTGCTCCTATTAAAGAGGCCAACATCACCTTCTTTGTCATTTTCTAGCCTTTTAGCTACTACGGCCATGCAGTGTACCAATGTAGCATCTGCAAGCCTTTATTTTCTCTTTCTATCTTTTTCTCTCATTTTCTCAAGGGCTGCCTTTCTTTGTCTATCATGAGCTTCTTGTGCATCCTTTTACTTGATCAACTCATCTATCTCAAGCCTTAAATCATTAACTTCAACACTTGTCTTGCTATATTCTCATTAGTGTCCTCACTACTTGAAGTTGGTAATCTTCCTCCATAGGTTTGGCATTAAGGTCAATGCCACAAGGAATCGTGGCATTTGTTTCTTCTTGTGTAGTAGTAGTTGAGGGTTCTTCATCTTGAGGGGCATAGGGGACCACTTGCCATTTATTGTAGGCCTATCTTGTACTATTTCAAAAATATTTACAAAAAGTTCTTTGTAAATGGTGGCATCTTCTTAACTTTCTTCTCCTTCTCAATCACTTCTTCATCTTCAAGCTTAAATGTATATCTCTCCTAGTTCTTGATAGTTCTTTTTTCTAGCACATCGCTTCACCCTCTTAGTCTTTATTAGAAGAGATAAGCGAATTGGTCTTCCTCTTCCTGTTCTTGCTATGGTTATGGTTACTGCTGTAGGGTTTCTAGTTGGGTTCTAAAATATGCTCAAAGCTTCATTGGAGGGATTTGGTTACCTAATCCTTTCATAAAACATCTTATTAGAGGGCTCTCCTAGAGAAATGTTGCTCACAACTATAGATGCTCCCTCCACATCTATTTTCAAAACATTCTTTCATATGGTTTCAAGAGAGTCCTCCTCTGCTTCTAGATTCTTAGCTTCCTAGGTAGCTTATTAAGATCAAGCTCACCCTGTTGCTATCATCAATGACTGCATCATCAATCTTAGCTCCAACAGATATCTGATAAAGGCATATTATGCTCAATTTTTATCATATCAATCATGTCAACTATTATAGATTTTATAGAAATCCTAAGAAATGGTACTTAAGTGTGCTTAATTTTAATAATTCTAGTCTTAAATGCATCATATAGATACAAGCAAATTAGAGAAGATAGATGCAAATGTGGAGATGAAATCAAAGTAGACTGGTCAATACAATATGTAAGCTCCAGCCTTCAACAAATCAAGCTAGCCTTCCAAGAACAGCTTGTGCTGGCAAATATTAAAGATAGCCACCAGCTTTGTTTACAAAATTTCATTAGCCTTCAATTCTACATTTATATGCTAGCAAATTTTACATATACGCTGTCGGTGTTAAGCCAGCCTTACCCATGCATAGTTTCAAAAACTTTAACATCGGCTACTAGGAGAGAAAGGCCACCTGCGTAAATGCAAAACTACCCAACATTGCTCAAACACCACCAATGTATTTACTTCGAAAATAATTTGTCAAAAAATGAAGGCCGACATTTGGAAAAATTACGCTGCCATCCTTGAGCTAGCATACAACCATAGCTGCTCTTGGAAATCAATTTTACAATTGAAGTTCGACTAATTTTAATTCAAGGCCACTGGCCTTGAAGGCAGCCTATGTGTCCTATGAATTTTCATATATATTGTTCTTTTGTTGGACCTTATTAAAAAAGGGAAGAGAACCCTATGTACAAACAAAACATCATTTTCCATTGCTCCTGGATCTATATTAGGGCTTAGACACTAGAAAACTTTTCTTTTAATTTGATTGCTCATTCCACACCAAGATCAAGTGGAAAAACATCATTTAAATTTGAATTCAAAACGAGATTTTCTTGACAAGGTAATTTTGTTCTTTTCTCATATTCATTTTATGGAATGAATGGTGTTTGATACTTGTTTCTTTTGATCTTAATTAGGGTTTTGAGTTGTTGATCTGAATTGCTTGATTCCTTATATGTGTTCATGTTGTTGATGTTATTTCATAGATCATGTATTTTGGATTGAATTTGGAATTCATGACAATTATAATTGCAATTGGAAAATTCTGCTCTAGTCATTTTATGAATAGCGAATTTGGATTATAGATCATAGACATATAGATTTGGATTCAATTAGGGTTTGATAAATAAAAAAAGATTAGTCAATTGATCACTTTCCTAGGAATAGAGAATATTGATTGGTTAATTAGGGTAATTGCTTCTTTAGAAAAAGGAGTTGTTATCTAGTACTGATTGATTGAAAAACTAAACCTATTGACAATTTGGATTTTCAAGGATATCTATAGTCAATGTATACCTTCAATTGATTTTCAGATCTATTGGCTCTTAACTTAATTCAATTCAGGTGTTGGAAATCCTATATATTGTCGATTAGTCTTATCTTAAAAAATAAAATATATATATATTTTTTATTTACCTAGCTGTGATAAGGACTAATATAGTTAAGAGCTACTCCTCACTCCTTATAGACACGATTAGATACTCTCTAAAATTTTATTACTGCATAAACACCCAGTACACTGGCCGATTAATATATACTTGTTTAAAGGAATTTAAAAAGAGATTAAAAAGAGTTTTTAAAAAGGACATATAGAAAAAGCGTGATCAATATCCTCATCAAATGTTTCATCTTGAATGATCAACTTCCTCTTCCTCTTCTTCTCTGACCTCTTAGTCTTCTTAAAAGTTCTAGTTAGAAGGTTCACTTTAAATATAGGAGCTAGAATTATCTCAGGGTTTGGCTCTAGCATGAGTGAGTTATGTTGTGGTGAACGTGGGATATGTGTTTGGGGTATGGCTTCATTCTTTTCGTTGGGGTAGTGAGCAGGTGACTCAGCCATTGGTTCAGAGAAAGGTAGTTTTTGTGTTTGGGGTAGAGAGAGTGTTTGCGTAAACCCCCAAATTTTTGGAATCGGTTTAGCTTAAAGCCCTAAACCAGAAGTCAACCGAATTTCCAAAGTCAACAAAACCCTAGTTTACCGTAACCGCTTAAGTCCGACATTGCCGTTTTCTTTGACCCGAGAAAACGAAGTTGGAATAATTAGCTAGAATAGTTCGTAATAGCTATAGGTTATATAAAAATATCAGTTTTGAATTTGGGTATCCTTTGAACCAATAGACACAGTTCTTGAAAAACGTGTCTTGGGGCCCGGAATAGAAAAATATTCCGAATATATCGTTAGACTCGTAAAAATACAAGGTTTTCAAAAATATCAATTTCGTAATTTTTCGGTAAGTAAAAATAACAGATATCGCATTTATACGCGTATTTTCTTACTATCGATACTTTATTAGTCATATCTACTTTACATTACACTATTCATTACTATTCTACACTATTCTTTTATCTCTACTTTTTCTTACACCTACTCTTACACACTCCATAACCTATGATTCTTCATTTTTACCTTTCATAACTTTATTTCACATCTATCTTACATATTACATCTTTTATTTACAAAAATAAAAAAATAAAAGCTCTCCCCCCCTTATTAGTACATGGCCGCGCCCCCTCTCCTCCTCTCTCTCAATTTTTTTTATTTTTTTATTTTAATCATACAAAAATCACTCCACATTTTTCTATAAATACCCCCCTCCTCTTTCACTTCTTTCACACACTCACTACCCACAAATTCTATACTAAACTCTCTCAATTTCTCTTCTTAAAACTCTCTCCAACTACCATCCAAAACTCTCTCAAAATAACTCCAAAACCATTTCTACCTACAACTAAAACCCATATCCACATAACCATACCAAAGTCTTCTTTAGGTAACAACTTCTATTATTTTTTTCTTCTTCATGTCATGTAACTTTACATGACCATAGTGTGAGTTTCCAAATACTACAAGTTATGGAAGCTACATTATGTTCATGTATTGTTTTTGTTCATGAAAATCTATTTATGTTTATGTTATTATTTCGTTCATATTATTGTTAATATATCTAAGTATTATTATCTATATATATATATATGTACATATTCTTTAGAGCATATAAGCTCACTTGCAATTTATTTATTTCATGCAAAGAAATTTATTTATTTATTCCATTGCAATTTATTTATTTATTCCTTGTTAAATCAAGACTAGTCTCTAGTCTTAGACTTGTACTCATCAAGTCAAAACAAGTTTTTCTTCTTTTCATTTTATTTTATTTTATTTTGGGACTAGTCTACTTCTTAGTCCTGGGAGCCTTGAAAAAGCTAAGACTTCAATACTTAACTTTATTACTTATGTTATTTTACTTGCTATTATTTTCTCATAATTCATGTTCATTGTTGTCCAAAGTTTCAAGTTCTAAAATGAATTGACAAAAAGGGAGATTTTGACACTTAGAAATAAGTTTATGTAAAGAAGAAAATCTCTGGTTTGGAAAACAAAAATAAAGTTATCCCTTTTCAAGTTACAAGAAGAAACCACTAAAATTTTAGAAACTGCTTTTACTATAAAAAGTTTCTTAAGTCACATATTTTTCCACTTTGTTTTTGTCAAGAAAACAAATTTTTATGCCTGAATGATTTCTATGAAAAATACAAGACATGAGGAAAGGATGAGAAATTTTCAAATAAAGATCTTTGTAAACAAGTAGACAAAGGAATTTGTATAAGAAAATTAAATAGGAAGAATAGTGTATTTTCTAAATACTCCAAGATAGTATTAGTATAGAAAACTTAGAAGGAAGAAAATTTATTTTCAAAAAGTTACATGGGTATATGTAAGCCAACATAAAACATGTTTGTAAAATAAAAGAAACAAAATAATCATTTTCAAGGAGTTTACAAAATTCTTGTAATCTATATTTTTCTAAACAACTCCAAAACCAACATGATTTTACTTGAATGAAATAAATGGACAACAAACACTTGAGCATGAATGAATATGAGCTAAGTAGTCTAAAAAGAGAATTTTTCAACTATATAGATAGCTAAGTATTTATCAAACAAATTTTGATTTCTTGAACCAAAGTTGTTTTGCATTGGAAAATCCATGGTGAATTTTGTCACCGCTGTTTCGGAGCCTATATGTTTTTTTTGTTAAGAATAATTTTGGAAATGGGTAGATCTTTTTGAATAGGTAGAAATCGTATATTATATGCACGATTCCGAGTTAAAATGACCAAGTTATGACCATTTTAAGTTGGAACATTCCTTTATACGAATTTTAACGTTCTTTTGACATTGTTTTATCAAAATTCAAGAAAATCATCAAGAAATACTATTGTGGGTATTTTCTTTGGCTAGGTGACCCGAGGAAGGATTCCTTTATCCCGAAGATTATTTCGATTAAGAGGAGTGTGTGAATGACTCATCCGCATAGAGGAATAGTCAACATGGCATCGTGAGTTTATTTCCTTAAAATGCTATACTTGTTATGCTTGTAAATTAGTTGCATTAGAATTAGGAAAGGATAAATCGATATGTATGTAAAGTAATTCTTTGAAAGAACCCTAAGAATATCGAGGCTGGAATTGATTTAAATGTTTGTTTTAGTATAGCATTTGATTTGTGTGAAATTCCTTGATCGCCTTAAATCCAAATAATACTTTGATATGATATAATAAATAAATGAATTCATGTATACCACGAAGTGAGTCACATTGCATATGGGTTATTATCCTTGGGTGAGAAGGATAGTAGGCTCATGTCGAAAGCAACACTTAGCGGAGTATCCGAAAGCAATTGCTTAGCGGCTTGAGGAAAATGCTTGGCAGAAAATCCGAAAGCAAGGTCAACTCAAGTAGATTCGGAATGCTTAGCGATGAGTGCTCGCGAGCATAAAAACTTTTTAACTAAAACTACTTGATTTGAGGTTATGTATCACCAAACCCCGAATGGAGAGCGCAAATCTATTCAACATATAGTTCCCGGAAAACTATATGCCTTGTTTGCCCACGTGTATGTTACATCCCATTTGTTTGCTTAATTAACTTGTTTGAAACATTGATACAAGAAGTTATTTATGGAAATAATTCTCACTAAGCCTATTAGCTTATACCCTAATAGATATCTTTTGCAGTTTCCCTACTTGTGGTTGAGGCCACGAGGACCTGCATGGCAGGTAAATTTCTTTTTGGATAAAGGAAATTTTAGATGAAGTGTAGTATTAGTATTGATGTACAAATATTCTTGTAATAGATTAGTGATCATAGGGAAATATCCCAAAGTTGTAAAGATCATTATTATAAGTGAATGATTATTATGAATCCTCTTTTCTTAATATGTTTTTATATCTCCTTAAGCTTCATAATTCCATATATGGTCCTCTAAAGTTGTGAAAGCACGCCTTACACTTAATATAAAAGCTTTTGGGAATGGCTAAGGTTATCATACTTAAGCTTTAATATTGAGTGTGGCGACTGTCACGTTTATGGTACCCTTTGGGGCGTGACAGTTTGGGTTCATGGTTGATTAGGTGGTGATGGATATGTATGTACAAGTAAGGTGAGTAGAGATGGTTGTAATTTTGGTAATAATGGGGAAGGTATGTGTAGGATTTGTTAGGGATGGTATGTGTGTGAATGGTGAAGGTGGCTTAACATCATCGTCGTCGTCATCATTATCATGATGGTCTGACTTAGCCAGACCAGGTTCATATTTTCCTTCTAATCCCTCATGTCCTCATCATATTTCTTCTCAAAGGTAGCTAACTTCCCCTTCAAATCCTTCACTTCAGCTTCAAGTTTATTGGCTACAAAGGCTTAGGTTTGAGCTTTTTGTGCATGTGGCATAGATGTAGCAAGTAGCTCCTGTCTTTCTTCCTCAAACTCAACAAGTGTGTATTGGGTTATGGTAGCAGGTGGAGTAGTAGGTACTTGTTCTATTACTGGTGGATCAGTGGTTAAGTTCCCAAATCCACTATTTTTTAATCTCTAAAGGCTTTCTTATTTAGGGCCTTGAACTTGCAAACTATGTTAGTTGGCCCTTGCTTTAGCCACAATTGCAAATTTTTCAGAATTATAGTGATATGCTCGCCCAAATAAATTCCTTTACCCTACATACTAGATTGGTGTCTGATCCTCCATGCCATTATCAACCTAGCTTTCATTCTCCTTTGGCTCATCATACTAAATAGAGGGAGAAGTTTAGCTTTTGCTATAGTGTTAGCCCCCTAATTCATAATCAAAGTTTGTATTTCCGTCTTCCTATCTTCAAGGAATTCTCTAAAAATGAATCTCTCCACACAATCTTAGGCCGTTCTCAACTTGAGTTACTTCTACACAAATCTATAGGGTTGTGGACTAATCCATAGCTTAGTAAATAACAAGACCAGCCCACATATAAAACAAATGCTAAACAAGTATAATTAACAAGCATATGCAATGCCACACGCAATCATATGGGTCATGCACAATTTGGATAACCAGAATCCAAACCAATGGAGATTTACGTCCTCTCTTGGGGGTTAAAGGACCAGCTTAAGTAATCCACACCTAGAGAGACTAAGAAGTAAGGAAGGAGAAGTTTTCCAAATTTATCTATTATTATATATATACTTATATACTTTGTAACACAATCTCAACTTTACCTTAGAACCTCAAAACTCCACTAAGTATTAACACCTTAAAGCTAACTCCATCTTAGGCAATGTCCTTCGATGTCTACTTAATTCCATGGGACTGACAACCCTATGGTAACCTCCTCTAGATTCACTGGTGTGACAAGGTATTACCATAAAATTTGAATATCAATACGTGACATGGGTATCATGCTAATGCAAGTATGCTATTGTGTAATCCGTGTCCATTTTACTTAAGGGTCGATTAAAATTTATATCATATTACTTAATGACCATATTAATTAACTATCATTCACCAGTAATAGCAACTCAATTATTACAAGTAATGTGTGATCACTTTTATTTTAATGATTTACCAAACAATACAATCATCTAATAGCAAACGAATACCCAATCCTCACACATAGTTAGTTATGTTTATCTTAATATAGGTGCAACTACGTTACAAGCACAAACAATATGATAAGGTCAATGTTACCCACTTGTTATGTTAGCTAAGTCTCAATAATCTTCTAGAATATCCAATGATTGATTTAGTTCTATTATGAAAAGAAATAATAATCACTCATCACCCTTCTTAATATATATCTTATTACATTTTAGTATTCAAACTCATTTTTAATTCATTATTTTACATTTGATCAAAACATAGACTTATATTAAAACCTATTTAATTAGACACTAAGTGGAACCCTGCCATGGTTGTGGAAACTGTCCCGCTAAGATATGGACAGTTCTTCATTGTTTGTCAAATTATTTATTTTCCTTTGTTTATAGTCATTTATAAAAGGCATTACTATTCTTTATCATTTTTATAAGAATTTTAATAATTCACCAACTTATATGAAAACTCATTTTAACAAACATACATTTAAAACAATATACTTCTCTTATTATTCATGGTTTGGTCTAGTATATTAATTAAAGCCATTTACAAGTTATCAACCTTAGATTAACTTAACTTAATGAAGTTGAATAAACTTAATTAATTTAATTCATTATAGTTCATTAAGGTTCTTTAAACCAAGTTGAGCTTAGATGTATTAACTAATTCATTTTATATCTAAGATTCATATTAATTTAAATCTATTAATTTACTTTACATTTCGAGTTACATTAGCATAAACATTTCCTAACTTAGTCAAGTTGTATAGAATTAATCATTTAATCTAGTTATTAAATCATATTCACTGGTTCTACTAAAACATTATTATACCTTATAAGACTTTAATGAGTTTAATTCATTTTATTCCACTAAATCTATTAAGTCAAATTGGACTTAAATTTATTAAGTATGTAAAATTTATATTTAGGACTTTATGTGACTAATCATTTAATTCAAATCAACTATAACTATTAAGTTTATTCTATTAGTTTACTCTATGGCTTCAGCTACATTCTAACTTAACTTAATCCATTCCTAATTATTCATAATTATATGGATACTAACGTATTATATCTATTATTTATTATTTATCTATTTTATCTTATCTCTTTTCTCTCTTTTTTTATATGAATAACACCAAAGCGAGGATCACGGTCGTGATCAACATCACGAGTACCACTACGCTCGTAATCAAAGGCGTCATATTATAGAAGAAAACAAAGGAGATCATGCCTCTCATCATAGTCATGATATGAACCACGGCTTAGGTCGCAGCCTTAATAATGCTCGTGATTGGAAGTGAGAAAATCATCAATGGTGTTGCACTCTCTATAAACCCCTAAAGTTTTGTGATCAATTAATCTTAAACCCTAATTAGAAGGTCAACCGAAAATCCTAAAGTCAAACAAAACCTTAGTTAGACGTAACCGTTCAAGTTCGGTAGTCCCGTGTAAGCAACCCTAAGAAAGTAAGTAAGAGTTTAGTATGAAGATAAACCCCATCAAGAGTATTCAGAGTCGGGCACAAGGAAAGTTGAGCCCATGATATATTAGACCTTTTGAAGTGCTTGAAAGAGTAGGAGATCTGGCTTATCGTCTGGCCCTACCTCCTAACCTATCAGGAATCCACAATGTGTTTCACATATCGGTTTTATGAAAGCATGTGCCAGATCCTAGCAGAATCACAGAGTTGGAAACATGTACGGTTAAGAGAAAACCTCACATATGAAGAGCAACCGATTCAGATCCTAGATCATAAGGTGCAAAAAGCTTCAAAACAAGGAAATCAAGTATGTGAAAGTTCTGTGCAAGAATCACTCACATGAAGAGGCAACCTAGGAGGTCGAAAGAGATATATGCTAGAAGTATCCAAGTTTGTTCGAAGAATCAGGTATGAACTTCAAGTTTTGAGGAAAAAAATTTCTTCAAGGGGGGTAGGTTGTAAACCCCTAAAGTTTTGTGATCAATGAAGCTTAAACCCTAATTAGAAGGTTAACCAAAAATCCTAAAGTCAAACAAAACCGTAGTCAGACGTAACTGTTCAAGTCCGGTAATCCCGTATAAGCAACTCTAAGAAAGTAAGAGTTTAGTATGTCGAATAGTTCGTAATAACATGAGAAGGCTTAAAAATATCAGATTAGTTAAACCGCGATTTGTTTTGAGCATGATCGGACATAGTTTTCAAAAAGCGTGTCCGGGGCTTAGAATGGTAAACATATTCCGAATATACCATTAGACTCGTAAAAATATAAGGTTTTCAAAAATATCAGTTTCATAATTTTTCGGTAACTAAAAATATTAGATATCACAATTATACGCGTATTTTCTTACTACCGATACTTAAATTGTCATGTCTACTTTATATTATACTATTTATTACTATTCTACACTATTTATCTATCTCTACTTTTTCTTACAACCTACTCTTACAACCATACCTCTATTTTCTTACAATTTTCATTTTCGATACAACTTCACATCTTACTTTTCATTATCAAAAATACAAAAAAAAAATAATAATAATTTCTCTCCCTCTCTTTCACTCAAAATTGCGCCGGCCCCTTTCCCATTTCACACTCAATTGTTTTATTTTTCATTTATTTAATCAAACACAAATTACCCTCCACGTTTCCTATAAATACCCTATCTTCTTTTCATTTCCTTTACACCTTCCATTCACTAAAATTACTCTCTCAAAATCTCTCCATAAACTCTCTTAAGAGTTCTTTAGTTTCTACTTCTTCTATAGGTAATAGTTTTAGCTTTCTATTTGTTCATTTACTTAGTATAAGCTTAGTGTATGTTTTCTAAAGCCATGAAGATTAAGAAAGCAATAATATGTTTATACTTTGTTTTTTTTCATGAATCTATTTTCTTTTATGTTGCTTTCCTATATATTTAATTAAATATATCTATATAGCTATATATATCTTTTAGAGCATATTAGCTCCTTTGTTTTGCAATTTATTTACTTTCCTTGCAATTTATTTACTTTTAAGTTATTTTAAGACTAGTCTTTCTAGTCTTAGACTTATCCTCATCAAGTCAAAATATTTTTTTTTTCTTTTGGGACTAGTCTATTCTTAGTCTTGAGATACCTTGATGAAGCTAAGGTTTCAATACTTGACATATTTCTTTACTAGCTTATTTCTTTAATTATTATGTCTTTCTTATGTTTTCATAACTTTATGACTTCATACTCATGAATATGCATGAACATATTGATTTTTGTCTCAACAAGATAAAGGAGGAAAAGTTCTTAAAATAAAAGTTCCTCTAAAAATAAATGTTAAGAAGGAAGTAATTTTCATAAAAACTTAGGAATTTATCTTAACAAACTTTTTCTAGAAATTTGAGGACTTCATTATGAATTTTAAGAACATAGGAATTTTTAAAATACATACATACACTTTACAAAGTCACAAAATGTAAAGAAATTCTTGATTAAACAAAAGCTTTACTAAACTTCACTTTTCATCAATACTAGTTTGACAAACACCAAGAATTTCGTCTCATAAAAGTAGAATGATCTTAAGAAATAAGGAAATTATTTCTATAAATATAGAATTATTACTACTTTAAAAAAGTATTGGAAACTAAGCTTAGAAAATAAAAATCATCATTTGGAAATTTAAAAAGACTAAGGAAATGAAATTAAGGAAAAGAAAAATACCCATTTAAAATAACTTGAGATATTTTCTAGCGAGCTAAGAGGAAATTTCAAAAAGTTTCACTTTTCCAAAATCTTTAGAAGACCTTACTTTTACAAATTCATGGTTGAGACTACTTCATTAATTTCATGCATTTGATATGAGTCAATGAATACATATATAAATACATTTCAAAGGTTTACAAACTATTATAATATCTATCTCTTTGATAAGAGTTTTTGTAAAAGGAAGGAAGCAAGTTTTGTGAAAATTCGTGGTGAATTGATCACCACTATTTCAAGCTCAAACAACTTAGTTTGATGGAAATAGTTTTAGAAATAGATATATCTTTTCGAGTAGGTAGAAAATGGTATATAATATGCGAAATTTCAAGTTAAAATGAGCAAGTTATGACCATTTTAAGTTATAATTTCCTTCAATCCGATTTTACTGCGAATTCAAGACTAAAAGAAAAAGACACCCTCGATCATGCCCGTGACTACCCTTTTTAATTTATTTTCACTTGTATCATGGGCCATATTACACCCATGATGCACATGGTATCTACCTTTATGTTTTACCTTCGACCACTTTCTTAATTTTATCTACAAGTTTACTTGTTTTGTACTGTGATTACAATAAAAACATTCCTTAAACATCATATAAACCCATATTATGTCCATCTAACATCTTTAAATATATTTCTGCCCTATATATTATCAAATCGTTTTATCAAACACCTAACTTGTCCATAAATATGTTCATATTTAGGTTTTGACATGTATATGTGTATATTACTAATCTATCAATGCTATCATGATTTCTACATCTATGTAATACTAATTCATTCAAATCATAACATTATACTTCTTAGTTCTATACATGTTTACATAACCTAGGTTTTCAAATACAAGTTCATATTTTCCTAATCTACTAATTTATCATAAACTCTACTTATGTTTAGTTTCAATTTAACATTTCTATGTATTCAACAATTAATTAAAGAAAAGTATTAACTTGTTTATCATTAAAACTACTTAATCTTCTTTACTACTTCTCTCTCTCTCTCTCTCTCTCTCTCTCTCCCCCTCTCTCTCTTTTTGAGGTAGCTTCTTATAACTTGATTTCCAACTCCTATCTTATTTTCTAACTTCAATCTCTTCTTTAATCTTGTTGAATTTTGAGATTTAAAGTTTTTGAAGAAGAAGAAGAAGAAGAAGAAAAACATAGAAGGAAGAGAAGAAAAGAGAAGAGAAAAAGAAGAAAAAAGGGAGGAAAAGAAGTTGCAACAAAAAGAAAAGAGAAGGAAGGAAAAAGAATGGGTATTTAAAAACATTTTAAGGATATTTGTGGTTAAGAAGTGTGGCTTAAACTTTCCAAATAATTATGCTAAGTTTAGAAAATAATTAGAAAGAAATATGAGCATTTATTAAGAACTAATATTTTTAAACAAGTAAATGAATTTAAAATTTATGAGGATTGAAGGGATATGATTTATGTTGAATGGCTAAATTAGGGCATTCTATAAATTTTAGTAATTGAATTTGAGAAATTTGATCATTTATACAACGAAATTGAAACAAGAAGGGTTTCAATTTGATGATTGTAAATAATTTAATTGATGAAATAAGCCATGCTTAGGATTTACAAATTTACTAAACATTTAAATTAAATTTTCAAGGGTTGAGAGATTTAAAATTGGAATAAAAGGATTTCTGTTCAAAGCTCAAAATTTAATCACCTATTGTACTTATTATTTAAGCCATTTTTAATCTAGATGAACAAAAGTTTTGATCATTTGTTGGTAGCCAACATTCATGTTAACTTTAAACTTTAAAATTAAAAGCTTTTGATTATTTTAAGATTTATTCTTTCATTCATACTTTTATTGTGCTGCTCCAATTTTTTATATTAAATTTTGTATTATGTTTCACTTCTATTAAAACTTTAAATTATTTAGCAATCTATATTTATTAAGATTATATATCACATATATGTATTTATTATCATGTCTATTGATGTTTCTCATTGTTTTTCATTATTGTATAATGTATTGAAACTCGGCATATTTTGCAATTGTTTCTATATTTCAGGTTTTATTTATTGAATGTTTTATTTGATTACATTGTTTTATTCTTTTATTGTATTAGTTTGGTGTTTCCTATCAATTTTGTTTTTATAAAACATCTTGAAATTTGAGTCATTAAGTTTAGCATCATTTCTTATAATTATTTATTTATTCATCATTTATTTCTTTATTTATTAGGAATGTTACATTTTATAACATTTATTATTACTATCATCTTAGAATCTCATTTTCATTCACTATGTATATATATCGAATTTTACAATTTTTATATGTGTTAGGTATTATCGAGAAGTTATGGAAAAATTATATCTTGAAATTTGTTTAACAATTTAATTTCTTAAATGACAATTAAATTGTTCGTATTTTAATATTCTTATATCGTGAAAATCAGGAGTGATTTTTGCAACTTTTCTTAAAACCTTTTTCTTTTTCTAAAAAAAATTTACGTATTTACTTAATGATTATTATATTTGAATTGTATAAATGTGGATGATTACAGAGTTCATAAATTCAAGTGTATCAAGTGTATTGAGAGCATGTATTGGTTTTATAATTTTTTAATGAAATAGTGAATGAGAGGGAAATAACAGTATTTTTGCTTTTATATTAGTCATGTTATAGGTTTATCTAAAGACTCGATTGAGGATGTGGTTATTATTTATTAAAAAAAAAGGAAATAAAGAATCAAGGCTTTTATTTAAGTTGTGACAAAAAGAATAAAGAACAAAGAGATCAAAGCCTCGGCGTAGGCCATTATTTATCCTACAAAAACAAAGTCGCAGCTTTATTTGTGTCATGGGTCAAAGAATAACAAAAAATAAAGAATACAACCGCAGGTCACCATTACAGGCTCGACATGAGCCGCGGTTAAGACTATGACCAAAATTTATTCTCCTATGAATCGCTGGTTAGCTTGTAGGTAAGTTTATCAGATGGATGCCTGCAAAAACACTTCAAAATAATCCTTGAAACATAAAAATGTAGCTTGAATGTAATTGTTTCACTATTATTCATTCTCAAATAAAGAATTTTCGTAAAAAAAAATCATTCATATACTTCAAAATCATCATCCATAGATTAATCATAACATCAAATCAAATTTTCAGCAAAACCTGATTAATGGGTCTTTACAAATATAATTCATCTAGAAAAAACATATTCCATGAAGGACATCAATTGTCCTTCTCTAGACATTCATCATCATAAAAAATCTATGAATAAAAGGTCTCTTAAAAAGAAAACAAACATCTTCTAAAACTTAAAACAACAAAAAGAAAGGTAGGATGAATCATCCTAGGAGTCTTTCTCTTTCTCAATTTTTCGCTTGGTCTTTGGGATTGGCTTCATTGTCAGCAAGTAAAGATCCTTGAGGTCTTTCTAAGAGTTTAGAAATCTGCTCTAGCTATGTCTCTAGGTTATGACTTGCAACCAAATGGTTTCTCAATGTGGTATTGATAGTCTGCTGCCAAGCCTCAAATGCTTTAATGAACTAAGGAATTAATTCCTCTGATAAACTCTTGCTAGCCTGGGGAACACTTGACCCTTGACCCTATGACTTCTGATAGCTTGGTGGGTTAAAGCTAGATTGTTGGAAGTTGTTGTTACTCCACTTAAAATTTGGATGGTTCCTCTAGCCAAGGTCGTAGGTGTTAGTGTAAGGGTCATTCTTTTGTTCATTGAAATTGTTCACATACTTCACTTTCTCAAAAGTCATACTCTCAAGATTTTGTCCAAAATTGCCATCTACCATATTTACTAGCCATTCCAATGGTCATGCTGTCTACCTTCCTTCTCCAGGCTTCTATCTTATAGGTTAGATTGGTTACCACATCAACCTAAAAAACTCCTTCTATCTTCTCTTTCTTAGCTCTCATAGATGACCATTGGTAGTTGTTACTGGCCATATCCTCAAAAAGGTTCAAATACTCCTTAGTGGATTTGTTACTTTGGCTCCCTCTACAGTTGTATCAATAAGCTTCCTAGTGCTATAATTTAACCCATTATAAAATGTTTGGACCTGGGTCCACTTAGGAAGTTTATGATGTGGGCATCTACTTAGCAACTTCTTCCATGTCTCAAAAGGTTCATAGAGAGTATTGCATTCCACTTGGTGTAAAGAAGCAATATTTGCTCTTAGCTTAGCGTTCTAATGAGTGGGAAATACTTCCTCATTAAATCTTCTACCATTTGTTGTTGGGTAGTTATACACTGTCTAGGCGTAGACTATTGACCCATTTTTTAGCATTACCCTTCAAGGAAAAAGGAAATAACCTAAGTTTAATGGCATCATCAGAGGCTCCATTGATCTTAAATGTGTCACAGATCTCTAAAATTGTTGAAGGTGAGCGTTTGGGTCTTATCCTACAATCCATCAAATTGCATATACTACTAGATCATCTGGATCACATTTGGTTTAATCTCAATGTTATTAGCTACCACCTTAGACCTTGCTACACTTGTATTGGCTCCTCAAGGGTAGGTCTACAAAAGTCCAGCATTGTTTTAGGTTGTTGCACTTTGATTAGGTTCAAACTCTTCTTGTTCCATTCCCCCACCATTTTTAGGGTCATTCCTATTAGCATCTCTTTTAAGAATAATTTGTACTCCTTCCTAGCTACTTCTCTTGAAATTCTTCCTATATGTTCAAGATCTAGAACAAAGGGAAACAAGGAATGAAATTGACTCTTAGTCATAATCCTACATTTTTATTATGAAAGAATTAGTCTACAACGTTCCTATTTTACAACAAAACAACACAATAACTATATTACCACAAATGAATTAAAATATAACAATAGCATATATATACAAAAAAAGAATGAACGAATTAAAAAATAAAGAATAAAAGAATTAAGCGTTAAAAAAATGAACAAATCTATACAAGGAAATGATAAAAGAAAACTATGAAAGAATATTATACAAACATATAAAAAGTTATGTACAAATAAAAGCCAAAAAAAAAAAAGGATATACACAAAAATATTTAAGAAAAATAAAAACAAAAAAGAATATTTACATAAAATAAAGAAACGATTAGTCCTATAAACAGAAACAAAAATATTTACATAAAGAAAATAAAATGATATTTATAGAAAAAAAGAAAAAGAAATATGTACAAGAAAAATAAAAAAAAAAACAAAAAGTGAAAATTTTTTACATTCACAGGATTAGCGACTAGTCTAATAGATTAAAAGCTTTTAGATTTTACTTTATTGAGCTTTATTTTCATGAATTTAATACTGATCCCCAGCTACAGGACCAGAAATGACTTGATTGTATTTGGTGGTTCATTTTACAAAACATAAAGTTGAAGTATTTCAAAAATTTATAAAAGCAAATAAGTTCTGTTCAATATCGGTTGCAAACACCAATGTTAGGCAAGCGTACCTACCGAAGTAGCATAAAAAATATTAGGTCATATTCCATGGGATCGTTAGTATCTACCATACTCACTTTTTATCTATTATCTAGCCAAATAAGATATTAGCAATCATAATGAAAGTAGAAGCTAAACTAAGGTTAATGCATATATATATATATATATATATGTTTTTAGGGCAAAATTAAGGATAAGTTTAAAATGCAAGATGAGACTTAGGACTTGCTTCTCCAATTCGTTATCATTTCATTTTTAATAAACTTAGAGAATTGTTTGTTGGTATTTGCACCGTTGGACTCATGAATGTAAATTAAAACCTCTCTCAAGGTCAGAAACTCTAGATTTAGATCAGACCATTGAGATCTCTTTTAAGCTATCAGCAATCTTGATCCGCATAAAGTTTTAAAAATTGTTTGTTAAAAACCCATTTAAAAAATTTGAAAATAAGTGACAAAAAGTTTTACCATCCCTCTCTCAAGGTGATTATGGGCAATTTTATTAGTAGCTTTGATCTATTCAAAAGAATTATCTCTCGATTTGTTCAGTTGAAATTAAACGTAGATCTAAAAGGTACACCACGCATTTAGTTCTATGAAATTAAGCTCGAGCTACTAATCATAAATAACTAGTCAAAATTTAATTGAAATGTGTATTGAAATCACATGAATCAGGTGTCACGCCCCGAAAGGTACCATAAACCTGGCAGTCCGCCACATATAATATCAAGACTTAAGAATGACTACCATAGTCATGCAAAGGTCTCTGTATTATATGTAAGGCGTCTAATATGGTAATAGGAGACGCTTTTGGGAAGTGTGGTCTAAGCAAGTAAAAATGAACATACAAGAATCTAGAAATAAATAAATCATAATATTAACTATTAAAGGCCTATTACATGATTCATAGGGGCATACCCCCACTAAAATCCAAGGATCAAAATAACTAAGAGCCTTTACAATGATTTAAAATACTACATCAAAAGATTTTAAAGGAATTCTAATCTAACTCTTCAAGTAGATTTCCTTCAAAAGCTCCCAAAAGAAAACTTACGCGAATAAGAGGAGACTTTGGGTACAAAAAAAGGTGTTCCTATGAATATAAATATCTATAGTGGCGTAAGCTTAAGGGCTTAGTGAGTACAATCCCAGTATTTATACTTGAAACAAAAGATTAATCAAGTTTATTAAACAAGCAAATGGGGATGCAACAAGCACGTAAGCATACAAGACATATGATTTTCGAAGAATCATATGTTGAATGAATTACGCCCTTTATTCAAGGTTAGGTATTCCGACCCATTATGGCCACTACTTTTTTTAAAAACCATTTTTTATAGATCTTACCGCTCTTGTTCGCCATAAAAAACGTAGTTATTACGGCTCCTACTAGCCATCAATTTATGCAGTTTTTACGAGCTCCTACGTGCAACATATATAATATACCTGTTATGCCTAACACCACTATCATACATTTGTCCCACCGATTGTATAATAGCGAATGCAATGTGACCCAACTTATGAAGTGTATACATCAAATTTTATTTAAAACCTAGTCGTTATATTTAAATTTCTTACAAGTGATCAACCAATTTCAAACACTTCAACGTGATAATAAGCATATCATTTATTACAAGCATTTTGTGCTTCGATATACTTAATATTCTTTCAACATGTTATCATATATCTTCAATTTTTATCTTTTCCTAAGTCTAATGCAGCTAAATTTACAAGCACAAACATAAGCATGAAAAATAAGGAGAGTAAACTCACTCAACCATTACGATACTTCTTCTTTCTTATGGATTAGTCGATCGTAAATCCACTAATCAAAGTAATCTTTCGGATACTCCTCCTCGAGATCACTAATCAAGAAGAATACCCGTAATGAGTATTTCTTTTGATTCTATTGTACTTATCAAAACTATGTCATAAGATGTCAGAATTCATATAGACGACAATTCCAACTTAAAATGGCCATAACTTGGTCATTTTAACTTGGAATTGCGCATATAATATACCGTTCTCTACCTATTCAAAAGAATATATCCATTTCTAAAACTATTTTTATCAAACTAAGTCATTTGAGCTCTAAAATAGTGACAATCAGATTCACTACGAATTTTCCCAACCCAAAAGTATTTGTTTCAAACATCAATCATTCAAAAATTGTTTTGATAAATGATTGATTATCTATATATAGTTAAGAAATTCCTTTTTATAGATGTATAGCACATATTTCACCCATGTTCAAGTGTTTTGTTGTCCACCTAAAAATTCTTTAGTAAAACAATGTTAGTTAAAAGTTTAGAAAACCATAATTTACAAGAAAATCCATTTTGTAAATCCTTTAAAATAACTATTTTGATTCTTTTGTTTTCAAAGAATTATTTTATATTTATCTTACTATTTCTTTAATGACTTTTTAATACAAATAAATTTCTCTATTTTCTTTTTAGAAATATTCAATATTAATGTCACTTTTCCTATTAGTTTTCTATACAACATTTCTTTGATCATTATTAAAAAAATCTTGGTTTGAAAAACTCTCAATTCCTTTTTATGGGGTTTCCTTTATATTATGTTTTTATGAAAAATATTTTAGTATCGAAAGTCATCTTCTTTTGGAAAATAATGAAATATAGAAATAATTAAAAAAATTTTCAAAACAAAGGTAGCTTTAAAATTATAGTGAGTTCTTCCTAAAGTTTTGAAAATAATAGATTTACTTTTGTTAAATAATAAATTCTAAATTTCATATAAAGCCATTCTTAGATGATAAAATCTCCTTTTTGCAAAAAAAATATAATTGAAGCTTAAAGGTTTGGACAATAACCTTTATGTGCATGATCATGAGAATAATAAGCAATGTAATATGATGAATAATAAAATCAAGTATTGGGAGTCTTAGCTTTCTCAAGGCTCTCGAGACTAAGAAATAAACTAGTCCCTATAAAAAGAAAATAAAAGAGAGAAAATTGTTTTGACTAGATGAGAACAAGTCTAAGACTAGAGACTAGTCTTAAACAACATGAAATAAATAAATTGCTTTGAAAGATAATAAATAAATTGTTTTGCATAAAAGTAAATAAATTACAAGTGAGATTATATGTTCTAAAGAATATATGCAGATACATAATTATATTTAGTTAAATATATATAAGAAGTTAACATAATATAAACAATAATATGAGCAAAATAAAATAACAACATGAAAATATATAAATACATATTTATGAACAAGAACAATACATGAACATAGTATGCTCCATAACATTAAGTTTAGGAAACTCACACCATGATCATGTAAAGTTACATGACATGTAAGAAGATTTGAGGAGATTTCTCACCTAAAGTAAGAATGGTAGCAGTGTTTGTAGTGTAAACGCCCAAAGTTTTGTGATCAATGAAGCTTAAGCCCTAATTAAGGTCAACCGGAAATCCTAAAGTCAACAAAAGCCTAGTTAGACGTAACCGTTCAAGTCCGGCAATCGTGTAAGCAACCCTAAGAAAGTAAGTAAGATTAGTATATAGAATAGTTCGTAATAACATGAGAAAGCTTAAAAATATCAGTTTAGTTAAACCGCGATTCGTTTTGAGCACGATCGAACACAGTTTTCGAAAAGTGTGTCTGAGGCTCAGAATGGTAAAAATATTTAATATACGTTACACTCGTAAAAATACAAGGTTTTTAAAATATCAGTTTCATAATGTTTTGGTAACTAAAAATATCAGATATCGCAATTATACGCGTATTTTCTTCCTATCGGTACTTTAATTATCATGTCTACTTTACATTATACTATTTATTACTATTCTAAACCATTTATCTATCTCTACTTTTTTTACAACCTACTTTTACAATCATACCTCTATTTTCTTGTAATTTTCATTTCCAATACAACTTTACATCTTTCATATCTTACTTTTCATTAACAAAACTACGAAAAAAATAATTTTTCCTCTCTCTTTCCCTCATTAGGTCGGCCCCCTCTTCTTTCCCCTCAATTTGTTTTATTTTTCATTTATTTAATTAACACAAATTTCCCTCACATTTTCTTATAAATACCCCATATTCCTTCCATTTCCTTCACACCTTTCATACACTAAAATTACTCTCTCAAAATTTCTACAAGAGTTCTCTCAAGTTTAGTTTTCATAGGTAATACTTCTTTGAGTTTCCTTTATGTTCATTTACTTAGTATGAGCATAATGTGTGTTTTCTAAAACCATGAAGGTTAAGAAAACAATAATATGTTCATACTTTGTTTTTGTTCATGAATCTATTTTCCTTTATGTTGCTTTCTTATATATTTAACTAAATACATCTATGTAGCTATATATATCTTTTAGAGCATATAAGCTCCTTGTTACTATAATTTATTTACCTTGCAATTTATTTACTTTCAAGTTATTTTAAGACTAGTCTTTCTAGTTTAGACTTATCCTCATCAAGTCAAAACAATTTTTCTTTTTCTTTTTCTTTTTAGGACTAGTATATTCTTAGTCCCGGGATACCTTGATGAAGCTAAGGTTCCAATACTTGACATATTTCTTTACTAGCTTATTTTCTTTAATTTTTATGTCTTTCTTATGTATTCATAACTTTATGATTTCATATTCATGAACATGCACGAACATATTGATTTTTGTCTCAACAAGATAAAGGAGGAAAAGTTTTCTTAAAATAGAAGTTCTTCTCTAAAAATAAATGTTGTTATGAAGGAAGTAATTTTTTATAAAAACTTAAGAATTTATTTTAACAAACTTTTTCTAGAAATCTAGAGGAGTTCATTATAAATTTAAGAACATAGGAATTTTTAAACAATACATACATACACTTTACAAAGTCATAAAATGGAAAAAAATTCTTGATTAAACAAAATTTTTACTAAACTTCACTTTTCATTAATACTGGTTTGATAAACACCAAGAAATTTCGTTTCATAAAAGTAGAATAATCTTAAAAAATAAGGAAATTATTTCTATAAATATAGAATTATTACTTCTTTCAAAAAGTATTAGAAACTAAGCTTAGAAAATAAAAATCATTCTTTAGAAATTCAAAAAGACTAAGGAAATGAAATTAAGGAAAAGAAAAGTACTCATTTAAAATAACTTGAGATATTTTCTAGCAAGCTAAGAGGAAATTTTCAAAAGTTTCACTTTTCCAAAATCCTTAGAAGACTTTACTTTTACAAAAAATTCATGGTTGAGAAAACTTCATTAATTTCATGCATTTGATATGAGACAATGAATACACATATAAATACATTTCAAAGGTTTAACAAACTATTATAATATCTATCTCTTTGATATGAGTTTTTGTAAAAAGAAGGAAGCAAATTTTGTGAAATTCGTGGTGAATCTGATCACCACTATTTCGGAGCTTAAACGACTTAGTTTGATGAAAATAGTTTTAGAAATAGATAGATCTTTTCAAATAGGTAGAAAATGGTATATAATATGCAAAATTCCGAGTTAAAATGAGCAAGTTATGGCCATTTTAAGTTGGAAATTCCTTCAATCGATTTTACCACGAATTCAAGATAGATTTAGAATCTTCAAAAATAGAAATTCTATAAAAAACTCATATTGGGTATTCCATCTTGTTTAGGTGAAGAAGGAACTGATATCGCATTCCCAAAAGATTACTTCGACTAGGAGCGATCGTCATGGAGTGGGTAAATCCCTTACTAGTTACATTTCCTTGTTTGTTTTTGTAAGTAGTAGTACTAGAAAATAGGAAAAAAGATAAATGAACAAATGTTGTGTGATTTGGATTCATGATTGATTGAATAAAAACTAAGAATATCGAAAGAGGAATTGATAAATAATTTATGTTTTCTTGCAATGATCTGATGAATATTGTTTTGATCACCTTTAACTTGAACTCGACAATAATGGAATAACCATATATTGAAAACAATTCATGCATATCATATTTGTGAGTCACATTTATTTGTGCCATAATCCAAGTGAAGATGATGGGGTACTTCATATGCGGCAAACGATCTCTCAATCTGAGCTAGCCAGTCCTCCGCTTCATCTGGCTTTCCAAAACTCCCATGAAAATATCTATTGCTCTTGATGAAGTCTAGTAGGGAACTTCGGTAAGGTCGAGGCGGCGGTGGTGCTGGTAAAGGAACAGTTTGAGACTCAGCTTCTGGTGATGCAGGTGCCTCAACTGTCGCTTCTGGTGCATTGGTAGCTGGAGATGGCATGTTGTGTGCATGCTGCATGAAGTTGTTGACTAGACCAGCTAGTTGATTAATTGCAACCCAAACATTACCTTGTTGGTTTTGTGGGGGATTTGGTGGTGCTGCTTGTTGTCCTACTGGGGGATTTTCTAGTTCAGCTAGAACATTATTAGAAGCGCGTCGTTCACGTCTTTTACCTCTCCTGCCTCGTCTGTTAATTATTCTAGTTTTAAACTTCTTAAATCTTTGGAAAGAGATCGGAAATATCGAATTTTGCATAGAAAATATTCAAGGCAATCAAATCCAAAAATCATGGAATCAAACATAGAATACCTTACATTCAAACAAAAGAGGGTGATAACCCTTACATATTTTGAGAAAGTTGGAACCATTCTCATCAAAAGATATTTGCTCAAAATAGGAAATATTTAAAACACAACATTAAAAGTAAGAACATTCATGCATTATAACAAAGATATGCCTATCCTAGAAAAAGGCTTGGTTGGACTTGTTGGATTGTGCTCATCTTCCTTCACTTCTTCCTTCTTCAATCTTCCTCTCTGGATGGTGCTAGGTTCATGCTTCGACCAGTGCATCCTCTATGCTTCTTGACAAACTATCGTAAATACTGGCTCACGGACATCCTTTTTCCCCTATACCTAGAGGTGATTTTGCCTGAGACGGCCATACTTCTTCATGCATGGAAGTCCTTTCTCTTTGAGTGGTGTCCTTTGTTGTCTCTTGTTCTTCTTGATCGCCTCCTTCAGGTGCCATTGCTATGGTAGGGGTTTGAGATCGGCTTCTCAAAAATCCACTTGGATCGAAAGCATTCCTCCATTGTTGGTCATCTCTCCTTCCTTCTTCCTCTGAGTTGGAACTCATCACCGGGTTATTTCTTGCTACTGTCTCCATGGGAAAGTCTTGACTCAACCTTCGGGGGTACCGGACAGGGAATCAGGGGACTATGTTCCCACGGAGTTGCGGAAGGATTTTCCTCAGGTTCTGGGTTTTCGCTAGGGTCTTCTTCAGGATCATCTTCTGTCTCTCCATTTCCTTCATTCCTTTGGGCATCTTCCATGATGAAATCTTCGTCTGGGATTACTTCCAACTGCATTCCGATGGAGTTTGGTTGGATGCTACATTCTGATGGCATGGGGACAATACGTCTGTAGGCGGCATACTAGTAGAATCGTTCTTCCGCGTCCGCCTTTAACCAATCGGTGTGATCCGCCAGCTCATCATGTGCATAGATATAAAGGGGTCCTAACTTGTTCCAAGTTCGAAGTCTAGGTCCTGTCGGGTTCCTTCTGCCTTTAAGATGAAGGTCATCTCTTGTAGCATGGTTTCTCTATACATATAAACCATCATTCTTTCTACCACGTATATGACCTCTACGTCACTCCACCTTCGTCTACTTACGGCATCAAATCATAGTTCTTTGGGCAAGTTTCTCCATAAAGAATGTTTCAAACCTTTCCTCCATAACTTAAACATTTCTTTAGCGGTTCTTGGTCGTCCAACTAATGCAAACTCTTCACATAGGACTCTCAACCTAAGACGGTAGTTCACAAAGGTCTCATCTGGGTCCTTAAGGAAATGTCGGGATTTTTCCTTAACTTCGAGGAAGGTTAGCTATCAAAATAGAACAAGAAGAGGATCAGATCTTAAACTTAGGTTCTAACTTCTTACTATCTAACTTAAAGTCTATTTCTACTATCTTTTATCTAAAACTTGCGCTCTGATACCAACTTAAACTGTCACGCCCGATGGTACCCTAAACGTGGTAGTTCGGCGCATATAATATTAAAGCTAATGAACGACAACCTTAGTCATGCAGAGCTTTGATATCACATGCAAGGCATGCTTCCAAGATAGTAGGAGACTCACAGGGTATTACATTTAAGTAGATAATAAAAGCAAGCAAGAACTTATATAAATAAACATAAGATTTTCATATAATATCCTTACATCATCTTAGGGGCATTCCCCGCTTTAGAAGTCTTTCCAAAATAATAACAATTACAACATAAGCCTACTATAGAGATTTTCCTAGAAGCCTATGTTCAAAACTTAAATACATAAAGCTTCTCCCAAAAACTCATAGTAGCTTAAACTCGTACCTGGCATACGGGGCTCCTTGGGGCAACCAAAGGTAATCGTACTGTAACAAAAAGCTATAAGGGTATAAGCAAAACTAGCTTAGTGAGATAATTCCATCTATAAGACATTTCCATAATTCAAACAAGTATTTAATCAAGCATATGAGAATGCACCAATCATATGAACAAACAAAATACACATGATTAATGGAAATCAAGTGTAGTATGGATTTTACGCCCTCCATGTCGAGGGTTGGGAGGTTACAGGCCCATACGACCATCAATATTTGTAGATTTTCCGGCTCCTGCTTGCCCTGTAGACATTCCGGCTCCTACTAGCCCATGTAGACTTTCTGGCTCCTACCAGTCACCACTACCATTTCCTCGTTTCCCCACACGAAGAATAGTAGTGAAACAAATGTGACTCATAAGTATGATATGCATGAATTGATTTCAATATAAATTTAACCAAAAATGTTTAGTTCAAGTTGAAGGCGATCAACACAATTTTCATCATATCAATACAAGAATCACAATTTATTTATCAAACCATCTTTCGATATTCTTGTATTATATCAATCATAATTCCAAGTCACACAACAATTATTCATTTTATCTTTTGCTTAATTGCTAGTGCTACTACTTACAAGCACAAAACAAAGAAATGTAACTTAAGTCAAGAATTAACTCACTCCATGTCGGTAGATCCTAATTGAAGTAATCCTCTGGAAAAGTGATCTCGGGTCCTTCTCCACCTAAACAAGATGAAATACCAAAATGAGTCTTTCATGAAGTTTCTATTCTTGAAGATTCTAAACTTTTCTTAAAATCGGTAAAATCGTATAAGAGGAAATTCCAACTTAAAATGGCCATAACTTGCTCATTTTAACTCAGAATTTAGCATATAATATACCGTTTTCTACCTATTCAAAAAGATCTATCTATTTCTAAATTTATTTTCATCAAACTAAGTCGTTTGGGTTCCAAAAATGTGGTGGACAGATTCACCACGAATTTTTGTAAACTTATTTTCCTTCTTTTATCCAAAGCTCATTTGAAGAGATAGGTAATATAATAGCTTATAAAAGCTTTTGGAAGGTTTATTCATATATTTATTGACTTATAACAAATGTATGAAGTTAATGAAGTCGTCTCAAATTATGAAAAAGTAAAGTCTTTAAAGATTTTGAAACTTGAGAACTTTTGAAATATTCATTTGCTTTGAAAATATCTTAATTTATTTATAATGAGTATTTCTTTTCTTTTCCTAAATTTTATTTTCTTAATCTCCTTAAATTCCTAAGGAATGATTTTTATTTCCTAAACTTAGCTTCCAACACTTTTTGAAAGTAATAACGCTTCTATATTTAGAAAAATAATTTCTTGATTTCTTGAGATCATTTTATTTTAATGAAAAGAATTTCTATCATTTGAAGAAAAAGTGAAGTTGTTGTAAAATCTTTGTTTACTTCAAAAAGTCTTTTCTTTTTCATGTATGTTTATAAAATTCCTTATGAAGTCCTTTAAGTTTGTTAAGATGACTTCTTAGTTTTTAGAAAAGTTTACTTCCTACTTTTATTTTAGAAATGAATCTTTATTTTAAGAAAACATTTCCTCATTTTATTATGTTGAGACAAAACCATTATGTTCATGCATGAATATGAATCATAAAGCTATGAAAATATAAAGAAACACAATAACTTGAAAAAATAAGCTAATAAGAAAATAAATCAAGTATTGGAACCTTAGCTTCATTAAGGTATCCCGGGACTAAGAAAAGATTAGTCCCAAAAGAAAAAAAAATGTTTTTGACTTGATGAGGACAAGTCTAAGACTAGAAAGACTAGTCTTAAAAATAACATGAAAGTAAATAAATTGCAAAATAAATGAGCTTATATGCTCTAAATAATATATATAATTATATAGATATACTAGATAGTTATGAACATAAAAATAACATAAGGAAAGTAGTTTATGAACAAAAACAAAGTATGAACCTATTGTTGCTTTCTTAACCTTCATGGTTTTTAGAAAACACACACTAAGCTCATACTAAGTAAATGAACATATGGAAGTCTTGAAGAACATTTACCTAAAAGAACTACACTTGAGAGAGCTTCTTGAGAGGAATTTCTTGGAGAGATTTTTGTAGAGTAACTTTAGTAGAAGAAAGGTGTGAAAGAAGTGGAAGTAAGAGGGGGTATTTATAGGAAAATGTGGGAAATAATTTGTGTTAATTAAATAAATGAAAAATAAAACAATTTGGAATGAAAGAGGGAGGGGCCGGTGCATTTTGAAAGAAAAGAGGGAGTGAAAATTTATTTTTTTGTCTTTTGATTAATTAAAGGTAAGATATGAAATATGTGAAATTATATTGGAAATGAAAATGTGTAAGAAATAGGTGTATGGGTTATAAGAGTAGGTTGTAAGAAAAAGGAGAGATAGATAAATAGTGTATAATAGTAGTAAATAGTGTAATGTAAAATAGACATGATAAATTAAGTACCGGTAATAAGAAAATACGTGTATAAATGTGATATTTGATATTTTTAGCTACCAAAAAATTATGAAATTGATATTTTTGAAAATCTTATATTTTTACGAGTCTAACGGTGTATTCGGAATATTTTTACTATTCCGAGCTTCGGAGCACGTTTTTCGAGAACTGTATCGGATCGGGTTCAAAACAAGTCGCGGTTTTACTAAACTGATCTTTTTAAGCTTTCTTGGATAATTACGAACTATTCTACTCACTAAACTCTTTCTTACTCTCTTAGGGTTTCTTAAACGGGAATGCCGGACTTAAGCGGTTACGGTGAACTAGGGTTTTGTTGACTTTAGAAATCCGATTGACTTCTAATTAGGGTTTAAGCCTTGATTTGAATTCAAAACTTCGTGGGTTTACAACCTACCCCCCCTTAAAGAAAGTTTTGTCCTCAAAACTTGAAGTTCATACCTGATTCTTCGGACAAACTCGGATACTTCTGGCGTATGTCGCTTTCAGCCTCCCAGGTTGCTTCCTAATGCGAGTGGTTTTTCCATAGAACCTTCACATACTTGATTTCCTTATTCCGAAGCTTCTGCACCTTGTGATCTAGGATCTGAATCGGGTCCTCCTCGTATGTGAGATTTTCTTTCAACCGAACTGGTTCCAGTTCTACAATTCTGGTAGGATCTGACACATGTTTCCGTAGAACTGATACGTAGAATACATTGTGAATTCAAGATAGGTTAGGAGGAGTGTCAGACGATAAGCAAGATCTCCTACATACCGTGGGCTCAACTTTCCTTATGTTCGAACTTGGTGAATACTCTTAATGGGGTTTACTTTCAAGTACACATGGTCCCCAACTTCAAACTTGAGCGTACGTCTCTTCATATCCGCCCAGCTCTTTTGTTTATCTTGTGCTTCCTTCATCTTTTGTTGGATGATCCGCACCTTGTCGGCCGCATCTTGTACCAAGTCAGGTCCGATGCTCAACTTTTCTACATCGTCCTAGAGTAATGGTGATCAGCACCGTCTTCCATACAATGCTTCATAAGGTAGCATTTGGATCATGGAATGATAGCTGTTGTTGTAGGCAAACTCTACTAAAGGTAGGTGTGCATCTCAACTACCTTTAAACACTATCACACAGGCTTGCAACATATCCTCCAAAGTTTGTATCATCCTTGCTGATTGACCATCAGTTTGAGGGTGATAGGCAGTATTGAAGTGTAGCTTTGTTCCCATACATCTTTGTAAGCTCGTCCAAAATTTAGACACAAAACTTGGGTCTCGGTCGAAAACTATTCCTGCAGGTACTTGAAGTTCATATCTGATTCTTCAAACAAACTCAGATACTTCTGGCGTATGTCGCTTTCAGCCTCCCAAGTTGCTTCCTAATGCGAGTGGTTTTTCCATAGAACCTTCACATACTTGATTTCCTTATTCTGAAGCTTCTGCACCTTGTGATCTAGGATCTGAATCGCGTGCTCCTCGTGTGTGAGATTTTCTTTCAACCGAATTGGTTCCAGTTCTGCAATTCTGGTAGGATCTGACACATGTTTCCGTAGAACTGATACGTGGAATACATTGTGAATCCCAGATAGGTTAGGAGAGAGTTCCAGACGATAAGCGAGATCTCCTACTCTTTCAAGCACTTCAAAGGGTCCTACATATCGTGGGCTCACCTTTCCTTGTGCTCGAACTTGGTGAATACTCTTGATGGGGTTTACTTTTAAGACAATAAGAGAGATTTACTTTTTTGAAATTTTGTGTATTAAAAGTAATAATATGTAAGGTAGATATGATATAAAGTTATTGAAAAGATAAAAGGTAAAGATAATTGGTGTATAGAGTGTAAGAGTAGGTGTTAGAAAAAGTAAAGATAATTGAATAGTGTAGAATAGTAATGAATAGTGTAATGTAAAGTAGATGTGACTAGTAAAATACCGGTAGTAAGAAAATACACGTATAATTGCGATATCTATTATTTTTAGTTACTGAAAAATTACGAAACTGATATTTTTGAAATTCTTGTATTAAATCGATCCTAATGGTGTCATTGGAATATTTTATTGTTCTGAACTTTGGGACACGCTTTTCGAGAACTTATCCTGTTTGAGTCCAAAGGAAGCTCGAAATTTGTGAATCTAATATTTTTATGTTTCCTTATCTTATTATAAACTATTATCATTAATTATTTCAACTTTGTTTTCTAGGGATGAAGAATACGACAATACCGGATCTAAATTCTAGGGTTTGTACAAATCTTTTGTTGACCTTTAGGGTTTCCAGTTGACTTTTAATTCTAAGATTAAGCTTAAAATTAATCGAAATTTCAGGAGTTTACATCAGGTCTTAAATTCACAAACCTTAAGTTAAGGAGATTATTCTCCATAGATTTGAATGTTAAGCACAAATTCAGAAGAAATAATAAAAACAAAAGATGAATGTTACAAATTCAATTTAAAACCTTGCAAATACAAACAATGGGTAAAAATGATTTTATCAAGAAAACTTTGAATTCCTTAGCAAGACGAAATTGTTATTTCACTAAAGATTTCTCTCTCTATTCTAAATTAGTGATATCTTACATACGGTATTCTTCATACCTTATTAGGCATTTGTACACATTTATTTATAGGCTACAAATATAAAAATCATGAAGATTTTATTCGTAGACGTAGCGGATTGTTTATAACGAAATTCGTCCTTTTTCTCATGCACACATGTAGAGCCAGCTCATTAATGACAGCTAGATGGGGTTACCTTTCGTAGTTTAGATCCAAGGCTCAATGTTTGACTACAGTCTAAGCTGTATCTTTTCTTCAGAGATTGAATTTTTACTCAGCTTTAATCACGGGTCAAATCTGAGGATCGACTTTATAGTGCGATTGAAGCTGTATCATGAAGTATAAGGCTCGACCACCTTAGTACAAATCGAGGGTCATGTTAAGGGCTCGGTTTGGGGCGCAATTAGGAACTTTGCATTATTGTGCTTTGGAATTTTGCCCTCAACAGGCATTTCTAAAGGCCTCAATAGAAGTCTATCTTTGAGTTTTATTGTTGTTTTGCTCCAAATCTAATTTAAAACACTTTGTTTCTTTTCTTTTTTTTTTTTTTTATCTTAGGAGCTGAAAAACAACGTTTGAACAAAAGAAGCACAAAATTCATAAGAATTTATCTAAAATTGGATCAAATAAGGCCTAAATTCCAATGAATAGCATAATGTAAAATAGACTTATCAATGACCATTACCTTTTCTATTACCACAAATTAGCATTACTATATATAAAATTACTATTACATTTTGATGTTACTCTGGATGAACTTAATTTTATTATATATATGCACATAAAGTGCAAATTAATAATATACATACACACCAATAAAACTAAAAATCTTCAAAATGGTGCGATGATGAGGTCTGATTACTATTACTCCTGTTGTGACTTGTCCATTGGAAGAAGATTCTTTCTTCCTTGTATTAATATTATATTCCAATGTCAAATGCAGTTCATGTTTATGTTAGATGATTCTCATATATATTATGATTGAAGATAAGGACAAAGTTTGTCAACAAGTTATTGAGAAACATGGTTTGGTATTTATATTTCAGAAAGAGTTTTATTTACATATTTGTGACATATTTAAATACATATATACGTATATATTGAGAGAAAGAGATTGTCACGCCCCGTAGGGTATCCTAAACGTAACAGCCCGCCACATACTAAGTAAGACTCTCGAGTTTCCTACCCGAGCCCTTCGGGAGTCTTAAGTAGATGTAAAGCGTTCCCTTACGACAATAGAATACTTCAACAAATGGAGTTAAACAGTTTAATGTGGCATCCATTAGCCATAGATAATAAATCAAAACGCATAATTATAGTTTACAAAATCTAAGGGGCATTCTCCCGCAAAATAATAACAAGTCCATTACAGTCATCCAGAGTCCTTAGTTTCCAACGGAAGTCTATACAAAAAGAATGGATTAAACTTCTAGGGGAAACTCCTATCTTCGGTACCTGTGCTGTAGCTTGCCTTGGCCTAAGCCATATAAACTCGTGCTGCAACAGATAAAAACTATGGGGGCGTAAGCTAACTAGCTTAGTGAGTAATAACTTCCATAATCACAATTAAATACAAATCATTCAAGCAAGTGATTATTCAAACAAGTGTATGCATCAAACAGATGTGATCAACAAACATATGACCAACCAGAAATCATATGTGGATGGACTTGCGCCCTCCATCCCGGGTTAGCAGATTAACGAATCCTGCGGTACGACGCAGTTTAAGCTCACGGTCAACTAACAATATTTCGTTTTATGGATCACGATTAACCAACAAATTCATTTTATGGATCACGATTAACCAACATATTTGTTTTATGGGTCACGAAAAACTAACCAATGCGAATGCTCCAACCCCATCGTGATATGAATGAATCCAATTTACAATTGAAGTCGAATATACATTAGTTCAATTCTTTTAGGTGACCAACAAGTATTCGCAGACATTCATCATAAGATACTAGCTAATCAGTTAATAGCTTAACACTCGGTTTCGATATTCCTTAAGTTCCATTTCACATATCAACAGTAGACAACATATAAATTCCCATATACCCCATCATGCATATACAATTTCTTTTTATCTTTGCCTATACCACTAGTGCCACTACATTACAATCACATTCATTAATTGAGAGCGGAAGTAAAACTCACTCGGCCATTGGACGCTGGTCTTTCTAGTAGTAGTAGTCGGGAGGTAGGGTGTCGTCCTGCTTGAGAACACCTACCAAGTAAGGATAATCCTAATGAGATTCTCATTATGTAACCAAATCAAACTATACATCTAAACTAGTTGAATTCGGATTTCTCGCTATTTGCGGAAGTTCCGACTTAAAACGGCCATAACTTGGTCATTTCAACTCGGAATTTTGCAAATTTTATGTCGATCTCTATCTACTTCGAAAGATCTATCTATTTCTAATATTAGACTCAAGTTTTGAAAATAGTAAAGCCACAGAACAGTAGGATCAGATCTGTTCCACACTTTCTCCAATTCCGACAATTTGTTTTGCTTTTGATAAGAAATGTTCCTAGTCGATGATTCATGCATGAATGGTATAGGAATGAATTACTAGCATGAATGCCATGTAATGGACTCAATATATGCATGGTCATGATGATTTTGTGATAATAAACTCTTATGAACTCCTAAGTGTTAGAAAATTCCGTAAAGGTTATTTCTAAAAGGCTATTCTTCCACTTTACACTCCTTAGGGTTTCATTGACTTTTAATCTTATAATCCACTTGTTATCTAACTAAAAATAAGTTCTCAAAGTCTATATTAATCATGGCCTTCATTCATGAATAAAAATTTCCATTTTTCATTTGGTAAACATGTCTTTAAACAAGCTTTTTGTAAAAATCCGAATTTTCCAAATTTCATTTTCTTGCATTTTTCTTAAGGAAAAACTTGTCTAATGCATTAAAAATTGAAGCTTCAATATATATATTATCTAAGGACTTCATTTAGCTTATAAAACATCCAATTTAGACTTAAATACCAAGTGTTCTTGTAGGCATGAACCTAAGTTACGAATTTTAACTATTGATCAACATTTCAATATTTTTCATTCTAACTCCACCGCTTGTTTTACATTCCTATCATGCCTAAACTCATCTAAACTTATGAAAATCATTCTTTCAAGATATCTACTACACATACCCTTCATTTTTCATATATAATATGAGTTCAAAAGTGATTTTGGTGGTCTTTAAAGTAGGGTTTCCATTTCATCCGAATTTTCAACATTTCATATTTGACAAAGTCCTTCCTTTTTCAATGTTCTTGCTTCCTATATGTAAAGATCCACTATCTAACACCTCTATACATGATCAAGACTACATTTTATGATCATCAATGCATGAAAATAAAATAACTCTATGATCATACATGTACATGAAGTTGTGGATGTCTAAACCTTAGATCTACTAAATATAATGCATGAATCATGGATCTCATGGCATGAACAACAATATATATGCAAGATCTTTACTTTACATGCATGAACAAGATGAGATCTTAACATAAACACATCTAAATTAGATCCATGTCTTGTGATGGCTTGATATTCTTGTTCATGTGTTTTCATGTCCCTAGCAAGAGCATCATGGGGGTTAAATGAGAAAACACACAAGAATAGTCTTACCATTACAAGATCTAGGAAGAATAAGGTCTAAAATCAACATACCAAAGGAGTCTTGAGGTGGAAAAGAGAAGAAAACAAGTTGAAGTTGTGAGAGGGGAGGGGGCAAAGCTCACGGCACCAAGGGGGAAAAAGAGAGGATTTTTACTCTTTTGTAAAATTGAAACAAGAAGAAACGAGGAGAAGAGAGAGAAAAATATGTTTATATATGAAGGCATTAGGGTTTATTAATGAATAAAAATTGTAAAAATAAATCAAATGAGGGAAAAAAATCAAGGGGGGGGGGGGGGGGGGGGGGGGGGGGGGGTGGGTGGGGTTGGGGGGGCGCCGGCCGCTTCAAGAGGGAGTGTGTGTGTGTATTTGAAATTTTGATATTTGTAATTTAGTTAATTAAAATGTAATAAATGTGATAATTGATTAAGAGTCAAAATTTCTTGGAAAAGAAAATCGAAATGAGTAGTTGTAAGGATGTAAGAATAGGGTATGAGTAGTGTGTAGTGTAGGTTGTACTTGTGAATAGTAGACAAGACATCTACTTTACCGGTTGTACCGGAAACACAGAAAAAGTGATAATTGTAATTTTTATAGCTCGGAAAATTATAAAATTGATATTTTTGGAATCCTTATAAAATTATGGTTCTAATGAATATTCTGGAACATTTTTCTGAATCCGTGGTCCGGGGCACGCTTTTCCGTAATTGAGCTCGGGAAGGCTCGAAATTGAAAAATTCCCGAATTTGAAACTTTCAAAGGTTTGAAATATACTTTAAAACAATAATTTAACTTCATTTACTTTATAAAATTTCTTTTATTATAAAACCGAAGGAAAGCCGGATTTAGGGTTCCTAGGCTTCTCTCACTTAACTCAACCTAGATCGGACTAGGGTTTCGCTTCCAACTCCCAGGGTTTCCTAGCTACTGAGAATACAGGGGTTTACAACCTCCCCAGCTTAAATAAAGTTTGTCCTCAAAACAGAACTGACGTACCTTATCTTTCAAATATCTCGGGGTACTTCCTCTGGATTTCCTCTTCAACTTCCCAGGTTGCCTCCTCAAAGGCATGATTCCTCCATAACACTTTAACATAGTGGATGTCCTTGCTTCGTAGCCTTTGAGTTTTCTTATCCAATATCTTCACAGGGTGTTCCTCATATGTTAGGTTCTCCTTTAGCTGAATTGGTTCCAACTCCAGAATCCTTTCCGGGTTGGCAACATACCTCCTCAACACTGACACATGGAATACATTATGGATCCCGGACAAATTTGGTGGCAGGGCTAGCCGATACGCCAGATCTCCGACTCTTTCCAATATATCAAAAGGTCCAATGTATCTTGGGCTTAACTTCCCTTGTGTACGCATCCTCTTAATACTTTTAATCAGGTTTATCTTTAGATACACGTGATCACCCACCTTAAACTCAAGTTCTTCTTTTCAAATCTGCCCAGCTCTTTTGCCGGTCCTGAGCTTCTTTCATTTTCCCCTGAATCAACCTCACTTTATCCGCGGCTTCTTGTACCAATTCTGGCCAAATTGCTACCTTCTCCACTTCATCCCAAAACAAAGGGGATCTACAACACCGTCCATACAAAGCTTCATACGGTGGCATCTGGATGGTCGAGTGATAGCTACTATTGTAGGCAAACTCGATTAGGTGTACATGGCTATCCCAATTCCCTTTGAATTCCAAGGCACACGCTCTTAGCATGTCTTCTAGGGTTTGGATCGTCCGCTCAGACTGTCCATCGGTCTGAGGGTGATTGTAAGCCCCGGAAAATTTCAGTAAATGATTTCAAGATGAACTTCGAAAATAAACCTAAAAAAAATCACTCCAAATTAAAACCAAATTTCAACTGGTCTTAAATCACGAATAAATTCAAAAAAAAAAAAAAATTCCCGAGTCTTGGGAAAAAATAAGAATTCTCAAAAAACAAAGTAAGAACTCAACATACTACAATTCCAAAACCACTACGTATGACATATTCCATACGTGACTCCGATTTATAAAAATCAGGTAATATAGATCCCAAAAACGAATTATTAAAAAGTAAATAACGATTAACTTTCGGAAATGAAACCCAATTCAAAAATTCCGAAAACGTTAAAAGATATTAAATACTAAATATTATATATATATAATAATAAATAATAAAATTTAAAATAATTTCACAAATTAAATATGTTGTATAAACATAAATATCAGTTTCCAAATTGGCAAAGGTCTAAACCTGGAAAATCACCCGGAAACCCTAACCAGAATACAATAGCTGTAAGTCCGGCAATCTAGCGCCCCTAACCCTAGAGGCCGAGATGTAGTTTAAATATGTAGAATAGCTCATAGTAATATGAGTTTGTTTTAAAAATATCAGATTGGTAAATTTTTGACCTATTTCGAACCGTTCGGATACAACTTCGAAAAGCGTGTCCCGAGGCTCGAGATATCAAAAATATACCAATAGTACCGTTAGACTCGTAATTTCATAAGATTTCTAAATATATCATTTTATAATTTTTCGGGTTATAAAAGTTACAGTTATAACCTTTTTATCGTATTTCCATTATTACCGGTAATTGAGTCGTCTTTTGCACTATTCATTTTTATTTCATTACAAAATTTTATTATTTTTATAAAGCCTTATATTTTTAGATAAATATTTTATATGTTATAGAAAATTTTGTTTTTCTAAAATTTAATTCGTTTTGGGTCTTTACGGGATCAGATTCTGTTTAAGATCCGATACTAAAAATAAAATAAATTAATTTAATAATTGGAAAATATTTTAAAAAATTTTTATTTTCATAAAATAATTTTTTAGAATTTTTCGGGTTATAAAAATATCATTTATAGCCCATATTCGCGTATTTTGATCATACCGGTAACATATTTGTTAAAATACTAAAATAATTCAAATAATTATTTAATTTTAATTATGAAAAATCTGCTACAATTATTTGGAATAATTTTTCTAATTTTATTTTATTTTGTTTTATTTTATTAAAAAGTACTTACAACCATACCTTCAAGTACACCTTACACATATCACTTCCTTTTCACTTCAATCTTTCTACACATATCCACACTTCATGGCAGATTTTTGACCCATTTTGGCTGCCATTGTCCTTTTTATCATCCTTTTGACTAAAATAATTTTTCCACTCCTTTTAAGAAGCTACACACACATTTATTACACAATTAATTCAAGTCAAATTTCACAAACCTCTCTCTCTCTCTCTCTTCACGTGAAGCTCCCCAAATCTGCCTTGTTTATTTTTTTTCTCTTCTAATTACACATTTAATACACTCTTTCTCTCTCCCTTCATTTACTCATCTTTCCTCTTTCATTCCTTAACCTTTTCTCTCTCTTTTTCCTCTCTTTCTTTTCTTCTTGTTCTTGTTTCTCAGAACAAGCTGCCCCCACTTCTTTTTAGCTTCCACACTTATTTTTAAAGATTTCTAAGCAAATCTTCTTCCAAAGCTCCATAGGTGATATAGGTAAAGTGTAATGAAGGTTTCATGCATCAAATGACCTTCCATAAGCTTAAAAGCTTAGGATGATGATGCCAAAAATGAAATCTTTCTCTTCTCACTTTTATTATCTTGTATTTCATTATTTTCTTGTTTAAAGTTGATATATTTTGTAGATCTAAATTTTGTTGCTTTGATTTTTGTTTATGCCATAGATCTGTATTTAAGTTGTTATTTTTGTTATTTCTTATGATTTATGCATAGATCTATCATCCACATGTGTTCATGCATTTAAAACTAGTTTAGAAAACTAGATCTAGAGTTTTGAGTTCATGAATGCATTAGACTTTGTTTTATGTTCATGCAACTTGTAGTAATGATGATAGTAGGAATGTGTTAGAAACTCAAGATCTATTTTATTTTCAACAAAAATAATTTTTGAAATTCGGATGAAAATGGAACATATTTAGAAAAGTGGTTTTTCAACTTCAAAATGTATTTTCATTTAAAATGAAGGGCTTAGGGTATAGATACATAAATGAAAGATTTTGATAAGTAAAGTTTAGATCCATGATGTTTATAGCTTATTACCATGCATTTGTTTATGTTTATGTTCATATTAAGTATAGATCTTAGTTATGAACTCAAACAAAATTGTGAAATTCGTATTTTGGCAAACCCATTTAAAAACTACTTTCCAAGTGTCAAATGTAAATTTTACTTAAGAAAATGAAGGCTTAATATATGTATATCATCAAGACTTCTTTTTACAATAATCAAAAGTGATTTCCAAAAGTTATTTTCAAAATAAAAATTCTATTTTCGGATTTTGGCCAAGGCCTATTTTAAAAACATGTTTTCCAACTCAAAAATGAAGTTTTTATTTAAGAAATGAAAGGCTCATAAGATATGATATGTAAGGAATGGATTTTCATGAGCTTAGATAGATTTTATCAAAAGATATAACCAAAAATAAATTTTGTAAATTCGGATCCCAACTAAGACCAATTTTTAGAACCCATGTATCAACTTAAAACTCATGCTTTATGTGAAAAATGAAGTATATAGGTAATAGATATCATTAAGCAATGATTTTTACAAGTTAAAATGAGCTTAGGCATGAGTAATGTGTAAAACAAGTAATGGAATTAAAATGGAAAAATTTGAGTTAGTGATCAAATTGTCAAATTCGTAATTTAAGATGATGCATATGTAATCACTTAGTATTTGAGCTCAAATTGCAATTTTTATGTGTTAAATGAAGTCCTTAGACAATAGATGTAGTAAAGTCTTAAATTTTAATGCATTAAACAAGTTTTTCCCAAGTGAATCATTCAAAAAGTGGATTTTTAAAATTCGGATTTTTGAGTAAATCATATTGGAAAATATATTTGCAAAGTGTAAAATGCAAATTTTTGTGTGAGAATGAAGTCCTTAGTGGTTATGTATGATTGAGCCCTAATTTTCTAAATATCAAATGATTTTTACTCAAAGGAATCACTCAAAGCCAATTTTTACCAAATTCGGATTTTGGAATCAACCCCACTTGAAAACATGCTTACAAAGTGTAAAATGGAAATTTTTATGTAGAAATGAAGGTCATAAGTAATATATAATGAAGACTCAATTTTGACAAAATAATTATATTTTCTTAAGTAACAAATCCAAAACAAATGGAAATGATAAAAGTTAGAAAACTAGATTTTTCATAAGTAGTTATTATGGTCTTGCAAATAAAAAGTTATAAAATTTCTTTTAGCAAAAATCATCAAGATCATCATACATTAAACTCATCTCATGTCATTCATGTTAGAAAATCATCATATTGCATATATAGTTAAGTTATATAGTAGGAACATTACAAACATTTACAAAACTATTTTTCGGAAATGAAACCGTTGCTGACCATCTGATCCCTCTGTTCGAGACCTAAATGTTTTCAAAACTTAAATATAATATTAGAATTAGATAGATCTTCGAAGTAGATAGAAATCGATATATAATTTGCGAGATTCCGAGTTAAAATGACCAAGTTATGGCCGTTTTAAGTTGGAATTCCCGCTTAGGACGAGAATTACGAATTTGATAGTTCGTATAAATCGTTTGGATTAGTTTGAGTTGAAATACTTATTAGAGTATTTCTTCCTTTTAGGTGATCCCGAATTCGACGATTCCCTACCACCGGATTATTATTACTAGAAACCGGTGATCCAATGGCCGAGTGAGTTTTCTCCTTGTTTTGTTACCTTGATTTGATTGTAGTTAGTTGCATTAGAATTATAGGAACAAGATAAAAATCGATATGAATGGGGATGGGATATATGATGAGACTGTGATGAATGCCAAAGAATACTAAAGCATATCGAAACCCGATTTGATTGGATAACTGCACCAGTTCATTATTTCTGTTATATGTGTGATATTGTTGGTCACTCAAAGAATGTATAATATTTTTGACCTAAGCAAAAATTAAATTGGTCATGCATCGCATGGACATATTGCATTTGGTAGCATGCTACTCCTACGCAGGTCGATCGGTATGGTCCGTGGATGATTCGTTTGGATAACGACCCGGTGCCAGAGCTCATTCAGGGGTACTAAGGCGCATGTGGATGCATTCTTGGATGAGCCTAGCCGAGTCGAGTGCTAAGAGCCGAGGGCTTGGGGACTAGATGCGGTCGTGTAGACTCAATACCATTCCTAACCCAAGATACGGAGGGCGTAAATCCGTTCTGTGTGTGGGTTCCGGATACCCATGCATAATTGCTTGCTCACGTGTTTGTTCATGCATAGCATATGATTGATATACTTGTTTGTTATGGTACGGAATTAAGGGAATTCTCACTAAGCTAGTGTAGCTTATACCCCAATAGTTGTTTAAATGAACAGGTTATTCAAGAATGCAAGTGGGAACCGAATTGGTTGAAGCCGGAAATGACTTGGGATTTCGGCAAGGAATACAAATGTTGAAGTTATCTGCTAGTGTTATGATTTGTCTTGTAATAGTTTGTGTAGGGAAGTCTGTGGATGAATGTAATTGGAGTTGAATGATTTGTATTTTGAAGTATAGTGAATTGTATCTGAAGTATAGTAAATTTGTATTTCCTTTTACATTGTTACTCAAGCTATATCAACGTAAAATGTATTACTCCGATGAGTCTCCTCCATGTGTTAGACGCCTTGTACATAGTATGGAAGCCTTCGCGTGACTGAGGTGGTCATTCTTAGGCTTTAATATTGTGTACGGCGGACTGCCACGTTTAGGGTACCCTTCGGGGCGTGACAGTGATAAGCCGTCTAAGTGCAATTTGGTGCCCAAGCTCTTTTGCAAGCTTGCCCAAAACTTGGACACGAATCTCGGGTCTCTATCGGAGATAATCCCTGGGTATGCCATGTAATCTTACGATCTCTTGATATAGATCTTGGCTAATCTTTCCATTGAGTAGGTCATATTTATGGGTAAGAAATGCGCGACGTCAATCGGTCCACTATCACCCATATTGCATCACAACCAGATGGAGTCTTGGGAAAACCACACACAAAATCCATGGATATCTGATCCCACTTCCATTCGGAATGGGTAAGGGCTTTAGCAATCCGCCCGGTCTCTGGTGCTCTACTTTCACCTGTTGGCATACTGGACACTTCATCACAGTCTGCCACATCTCGCTTCATGCCATTCCACCAATAGCGGCTTTTCAAATCTTGATACATTTTGGTGCCTCCCGGATGCATGGTATATCCGGAGTTATGAGCCTCACTCATTATTTCCTTCCTCAACTCCTCATCCTCTGGCACACACAGTCTTCCCTTCATTCTGACCATCCTCATCATCTATGGCAAAGTCAAGGTACTTTCCTACCTGGACTTCCCTTTTTATCTTTTGTATCACCTCGTCATACCTTTGGGCTTCTTGATCCTCTCTATGAGGGTCGGTTCAGTACCAGATTGGATATCTCCAACTCAGCGCTTTGGTCTATGAACTCAATCCTTAGCTTCTCAAATTCCTTAATCAAATCTTTTGACTTGTGATCAAGGCGGCTACTTCCCGTGATTTTTCCGACTTAGGGCATCCGCGACTGCATTCACTTTCCCTGGACAGTAATTTATTCCCAGATCATAATCCTTTATTAATTCTAGCCACCTCCTTTGTCTCATGTTTAGCTCTTTGTGTGAACAGGTATTTAAGACTCTTATGATCTGTATATCTCACACCTTTGTCCATATAGATAATGTCTCCATAACTTCAAAGCGAAGACAACGGCAGCTAGCTCCAAATCATGCGTAGGGTAATTCTGTTCATGCGGTCTCAATTGCCGAGAAGCATATGCAATAACCTTCCCCTCTTGCATCAGGACGCATCCAAGGCCATTCCTTGAGGCGTCACTATGTACCGTGTAGGGCTTTTCTGGGTCTGGTAAAACTAGAATCGGTGCCGAAACCAATCGTCGCTTCAATTCCTGAAAGTTCTGTTCCCTCTTGTCCGTCCAAACGAATTTCTCATTCTTTTGAGTTAACTGAGTCAGTGGCTTGGCTATCTTAGAGAAATCCTTCACAAACTTGCGATAGTAGCCAGCTAATCCCAAGAAACTCCTTACTTCGGTAACTGTTTGCGGTGGTTTCCAATCCACTACAGCCTTGATCTTTTCGGGGTCAACTGATATCCCATCACCGGTTACTACGTGTCCAAGAAATGATATCCTGTCTAACCAAAAGTCACACTTGGACAGCTTGGCGTACAGCTTATTATCCCGTAAGGTTTGCAATGCTAAACGAAGATGTTCCTCGTGTTGTTCCCTGGTCTTCGAATATATGAGTATGTCGTCTATGAAGACTATCACACATTTATCCAAAAGTGGCTTATAGACTCTGTTCATCAGATCCATAAATGCAGCTGGTGCATTAGTCAGTCCAAACGACATTACCAGGAACTCGTAGTGCCCATAACGGGTACGAAAAGCCGTCTTGGGTACATCCTCAGGCTTAATCCTCAATTGATGATATCCCGAACGCAAATCAATGCGTGAGAACACACAAGCCCCTTGCAATTGATCAAACAAATCATCAATTCTTGGCAAGGGATACCGATTCTTGACAGTCACTTTATTCAACTCCGATAGTCGATACATAATCTCATCGATCCATCTTTCTTCTTCACAAACAAAACGGGTGCGTCCCATGGTGATACACTCGATCTTATAAACTTTTGATCCAGAAGTTCTTGCAACTGTGTCTTTAGCTCCTTCAACTCGGCCGGTGCCATCCGGTATGGTGCTTTGGATATTGGCTCAGTGTTTGGAGCCAAAACAATCTCAAAGTCAATTTCTCTTTTTGGTGGTAATCCCGGTAGGATCTCAGGAAACACATCCAAATACTCATTCACTACCGGTATATCCTTTTTCTCACGGGTTCCCTCTTCATCTAAGACACCTTCAATCGGTATTATCTCTTCATCCTCCATCATTAGCTCAAACGAGTTTACATCAAACCTTCTCGGAACTAGGGTTTCTCTCCACAAATTCTACTTTTCTCTCCAATTGATCATAGAAACTCACTGTTTTCTTTTGACAATCCCTATCGCTTTTACCTTGCTTAGCCAACTCATTCCGAGGATAACTTCGTATTTATTCATCTCCAACATTATCAAATCACTTTTGGAGATGTGTCCATGAACTTCCAACGGACAATCCTTCACCAATTGTCGGGTTGATACAACACTTCCTGTGGGGGTCTTAATCCGTAGACTAACCGTAGTTGTGGCTATAGTAATCCCAATTGGTTAGCCAAATATTGGTGAGAACGAATGAGTCGCTCAGTCAAATAAAACGTAAGCTTCCACGCCATTCACCCATGTGTCCTGAGGTCAACAAATATCCATCACAATTGATCCCTACAACATCCTTAAGGTTATCTACACAGGGTTCCTACTTCCAGCTTTCCCATGTCATATTCAATTTTATTCAGGCAACAATTTAAACTTGCAACTTAAATTTCAGCTAGAGAGGGTTTCTGTTACTAACCTGTCACCAGGCTGCTATCAGCGCCTTCGCTTTGATCCAAAGCTGCCAATTCTACATCCTCCTCCTCATCTTCCTCGACCATCCACTGGCCTTCGAAGTTATACAATCTCATCCCATGCATTGCTGAGGCTGCTCGGCTCCCACTTTTGTTACCCGGCCTCATAGGGTTGGTATTACTTGGAGCTCCATAGGGTCGAGCGGCCACGCTTTTCTACTGGGAACATTCAGAGGCTAGATGCCCCTTTTCCTTGCAAATAAAGCAAGTCACAGCCAGCTTCTTTGGGCACGTATAGACCATGTGGCCAGCGTCGCCACAGAAATAGCATTTTTTTTCAACAACTGGCACTGCCTAGGAGTGTGCTCCCTTACACTTCCAACATGTGACGTTGGCCTTGAACTGGGTCAATTTGCCACTAGACTCCTCTTTGAATGCTTGGTATGGCCTACCTCTTTCCTTTGAATCCTGAACTCGAGGCGTCGAATGGCCTCTTTCCAAATACCCGCTTTTCTGGCTCTTGGTATTTTCTTTTTCTGGCCCCTTCAATTACCCGGCCTTCTCTACCATTTCAGGATATGTCCTGACTCCAAACTCTTCCAACTTGATCCGTAGATCTTCGTCTAAGCCTCCCAGAAATACCTGCTTCTTTAATTCTTCACTATCCCTGAAAGACTCAGGGGCATACTGGAGCAAGTGAACGAACTCGGTCTCATACTGCTCTACTGTCCTCCCCTTTTGCTTTACATGGAGGAAATCGGCACTATATTTCACTCTCAAGCTGGAGGGAAAATAATTGTTCAGAAATTCCCGGCGAAAGGTTTCCTAAGTGGCCGGGGCAGTCAGGTTCCTTCTCTTAGAGTCCCACCAGACTCGCGCATTGTACCTCAGCATATACGTTCCATATTCCAACTGCAGGTAAGGTGGAATCTCGTATGCAGCAAAAGAACGCTCAACTTGAGCCAACCAGTCCTCAGCTTCATCCTGTTTACCGAATGCCCCATCAAAATGCCAGTTGCTCTTAATAAAATCCGGTAAGGAGCTTCGGTGGGGTCTCCTGTATAGCGGGGGTGGCGGCAACTGCACATTATAGGAATGCTCCTCTTGTGGAGCAGGTGCCTCTGCAGTCATTTCCCGATGATCTGCGGGTGGGGGATGTGGGGCCGAATCCCGAGCACTTTGCCCAGGTGGGGGTTCTGAACTATTCTGATTCTGAATGAAGGTATTCAGAAGATTGGTCAATTGCCCAATCGCATTTAGCACATCACCCTGTTGATTTTGGGGTGCAGCCCCCTGGGGGTTAAGTGGCGGCATAGCCGGCTGATCGGCCTCGTTCGAGTTAGACCCTTGTTCCCGATTCCGAAATTCATCGGTTCCGTCTGTTTTCACATTAATTAATAAGTTTTTAGTATTCTTAGGAGGTTCCAGATTCCAAAAAGGACCAAATTTGTTAACAAGGTTTTGAAAGTTGCGAAAATTTAGAAATCAAACTAGAAGGAAGCAGGGTTTCATAAATTCATGTAATCACAAGGAGAATATAAGAATTCACACATAGAGTAATAAGTTGACACTTCATAACAATAATGTGAATGAATGAATGCTCATGCAATCTATATGCGATTAATGTTCTTTATGTATTGTGACCATCATGCATGCTTTTCTCAACTCCTTTCCCTTGAAATAAACACGATCTTTTAATTACTTCAGCGAGCCATACAAATATTACATCAAGATTTTTGTTCCTCAAAATTTGGCTAACTAAGTTCCAATTCCGATTCTAGCAATTTTCCTATTTCCGATAATATGACAAAATACAGGGAAAAGAAACAAATAAAGTAATAACTATCCTGAAATCCTAATGCAATTTGGCATCCCGCATCGCCTACTACAAAATAAGAAAATCAGGACTCCTCTTGGACTTCATGGGTTAGCTAACATCCCGGTCTCTACTTATCACTAGAGTCATCGGGGGTCGGGCTAGGAGGTCGTCTCCTGCTGGTAGAACCACCGTCGTCCCGTCGGATGAACAAACTGAGGTATTCCCTCGTAGTCATCCTCCGTTTCCTAGTAGGTCGGACTAAGGGTTCCAGGTCTTCACTTTCCTCCTCTTCCTCAGTACCTTGCCCTTCTCTCGGCTTACATCATTTTCCTCACCTTAACCTCCGGCTCACCCACCTGAGTCTCTATTATCTCATTCTCTCTCACTGGCTCTCCACCCATGCCTTCTATCTCCATAGGCTCGGGGGCTATAGGCTCAACTACCACCATATCAAGTACAGGGGGATTTTCACCTTCTACATAAACATCCCTCCACATCAAAGGGTCAAACTCAGGTTCCACCCTACCACTATCAGGTATCTCCAGCTCCCGATTAAAATCCCACACAATCGGGTTGGGTTCCGGATTCGCTTCAGCTTCCGGCTCGGCTGGTGGGGTAGGGGTTCTAGGAACTACATTCTCTTCCCAGTTAGGATCCTCCTCGGGGTCCTCTTCCTCCTCTTCTTCTTCTTCTTCATCCTCTCCAATCACAGGTGCCCCATTCAATTGCATGCCTATATCAATAGCTGGAGGTGGAGCTATCACTCGGGTTGGAAGGATATCTAAGTAAATCGCATGCCAAGTGATATGATTCCATGCATCTGCTAGATTCCAGTCAGGGTGATCATACAAATTATCATGGGCATACACATATAAAGGCCCTATGGGAATCCATACTCTAAAATCTGGAGGGGTTCGGTTTCCTTCACCCTTCAAAATGAATGTGGCTTCTCTAGTCATGGGCACACGCCCATAATCAACCATGATCCTCTCTAGAGTATAAATTGTCTCCAATTTTGTCTAGTTCCTTCTTCCATGGGATCATACCTCAATCGATCCACTACTGAAGCCCATCTGGTATATCTCAATCCATCCTTCCATAACTTGTACATTTCCCCTATAGTCGGGGATGTCTGGCTAAGGCAAAATCTTCACACAACTCTCTTAACCTCAACCTATACTCCACCATAGTCTCATCATTCCTCTTGGTGAAGTTTCTGGCCCGTTCCCTGGTCTCACCCAAGGAGACCTACAGTAATACAACACTCCTAATCAGACTTAGTAAGAAAACGTTTTTAACTCCATTTAACCTATTAATTAGGTTTCTAAGTCTGGTTTCTTTTAATCCTATTGTCTTGCTTTATAACCTAGTGCTCTGATACCAACTTAAACTGTCACGCCCCGTAGGGTATCTAAACGTAACAGCCCGCCACATACTAAGTAAGACTCTCGAGTTCCCTACCCGAGCCCTTCGAGAGTCTTAAGTAGATGTAAAACGTTCTTTACGACAATAGGATACTTCAACAAATGGAGTTAAACAGTTTAGTGTGGCATTCATTAGCCATAGATAATAAATCAAAACGCATAATTATAGTTTACAAAATCTAAGGGGCATTCCCCCGCAAAATAATAACAAGTCCATTACAGTCATCCAGAGTCCTTAGTTTCCAATGGAAGTCTATACAAAAAGAAATGGATTTAAACTTCTACGGGAAACTCCTATCTCTGGTACCTGTGTTGTGGCTTGCCTCGGCCTAAGCCATATAAACTCGTGCTGCAATAGATAAAAACTATGAGGGCATAAGCTAACTAGCTTAGTGAGTAATAACTTCCATAACACAATTAAATACAATTCATTCAAACAAGTGATTATTCAAGCAAGTGTATGTAGCAATCAAATGTGATCAACAAACATATGACCAACCGGAAATCATATGTGGATGGACTTGCGCCCTCCATCCCGGTTAGCAGATTAACGAATCCTGCGGTACGACGCCGTTTAAGCTCACGGTCAACTAACAATATTTCGTTTTATGGATCACGATTAACCAACAAATTCGTTTTATGGATCACGATTAACCAACATATTCGTTTTATGGGTCACGAAAAACCAACCAATGCGAATGCTCCAACCCCATCGTGATATGAATGAATCCAATTTACAATTGAAGTCGAATATGCATTAGTTCAATTCTTTTAGGTGACCAACAAGTATTCACAGACATTCATCATAAGATACTAGCTAATCAGTCAATAGCTTAACACCCGGTTTCGATATTCCTTAAGTTCCATTTCACATATCAACAGCAGACAACATATATAATTTCCCATATACCCCATCATGCATATACAATTTCTTTTTATCTTTGCCTATACCGCTAGTGCCACTACATTGCAATCACATTCATTAATTGAGAGTCGAAGTAAAACTCACTCGGCCATTGGACGCCGGTCTTTCTAATAGTAGTAGTCGGGAGGTAGGGTGTCGTCCTGCTCGGGATCACCTACCAAGCAAGAATAATCCTAATGAGATTCTCATTATGTAACCGAATCAAACTATACATCTAAACTAGATGAATTCGGATTTCTCGCTATTTGCGGAAGTTCCGACTTAAAACGACCATAACTTGGTCATTTCAACTCGGAATTTCGCAAATTTTATATCGATCTCTATCTACTTCGAAAGATCTATCTATTTCTAATATTAAATCCAAGTTTTGAAAATAGTAAGGTCACGGAACAGTAGGATCAGATCTGTTCCACACTTTTTCCAATTCCGACAATTTGTTTTGCTTTTGATAAGAAATGTTCCTAGTTGATGATTCATGCACGAATGGTATAGGAATGAATTACTAACATGAATGCCATGTCATGAACTTAATATATGCATAGTCATGATGATTTTGTGATAATAAACTCTTATGAACTCTTAAGTGTTGGAAAATTCCATAAAGGTTAGTTCTTAAGAAGCTATTCTTCCACTTTACACTCCTTAGGGTTTCTTTGATTTTTAATCTTGTAATCCACTTGTTATCTATCTAAAAATAAGTCCTTGATAAGATCATATTTTATACAAATCTTGATGATCAAAAGATGCTAGAATGGATATTTGTTTTGATTAAATTTTATGTTTCAGGACTAATTTGAATAAAGAAATCAAAACAAGAGAATTTGAATTGAAAAGAGGAAAAATTGAAGTCAAGGCCGGCAATTCATCATTGAAAGCCGCCGGCTTTTAGACGGCGTAAAATCCAAGGCCGTTGCAGCACAGCCAGCTTTGCCTAGAAGAAGATTCAACTACCCTCAAAGCCGCCTCAAAGCTGCCGGCGTAGAAGATGAAGAAGCTAGCGTACATTAAGGCCGACAGCCTAGAACTGAAACATCATCAGCTTTGAAGGAGTTACATTATAAGCTGGCATGAAAGCCGCCGGCCTTGAGCCAGCGTACATCATAGATTTGAAGCGACATGAAGATATCCAACGCTTGGTGGAAAATGAAGCAACACATCTATTGGAATGCGTACGCCGGTGTTAAAGACGCCGGCTTTGGGACGACGTTCGTTATAAATCAGCCCAACGCTTCATTTCTGACTATATACGCCGGCTAGATCTACATCTAAGCTGCCGGCATAGGAGCAGCCTACATTGTAACTGATATTGAAGGCTGCCAGTGTACTGCCTGCGCAAAAGACAATTTGAAGATACGCCGCCTGTAAGCCGCCGGCGTAGGATCCATAACGGTCCGGCGTACATTGTGAAACAGCAAAGATCATTCAATGTTTTGCATGAAATTTTTCCTATAAATAGGGGGTCTTCTCCTCGTTTTCAGAATCATCCAAGTATCCAATACTCCAATTATCCATTCCACATTACAAGTAGCTCTAGAATATTTAGAATAGGCATTTCATTAGAGATTTTTGAAGAGATATTTGAAGTTATTCAAGAAGTTGCAAGTGAAGCTTTGGTATTTTGAATTGGTGATATCTAATCTTATTTCTTTTATGCAATTCATATATCTGAATAGTTTGATCATAATGAAATCATTTGCAATTTCTTATTTGATTGTTGAATCATCATTCATGAGTAGCTAAATCCTTTTTGTGGGAAGTTGATGATGCTTTAAACATGCTAAAATGATTTTTGAATCCATGTTATAAGATAGTTAGAATCATGAAATATTCATATTGAATTTGATTATTCATCATACTTTTGATGTATAAGAATTATAGTAACTCGGAAGGGAAATTAGGGTTCATATGAATTCATAAATTGAGATTATATTGCAATTGCGGAAGCGGCGTAGTTTAATCTAATTTAGAAATTGTCCATAAATATTAATTCAATGTTTTATATTGATTTCTCACTAAGGAATTAGGAGATGTTAATGTAAAATATTAGTCAATTATAGAATCGGAAGGTTTATAATTGTAATTTTGATTCCACTAATAATTTATTTAGCGAAAGTTATTAAATGTTTTGTGGTTTAAAAGGTTTTCAAACTCTGTTTTTAAATCTTGACAATTTCTTATGAATGTTCATGAATCTAATTATTATTATAACATGACTTCAAGTTGATTGGCAATAGTTTAAAGTGGATTCTGCTCCTTCCCACATTTTTCCTTCATATCCCTCTCTTTAAAAAGCTCATTGCATTCATATAGATAATTAGTTAGATAAGATAGTTTAATTTAATCATCTTAAAAAGATCAATTGCCTAGATATTAGTATTAGTTGATAATTGTCTAGTAGTTAGTAAATCCTCGTGGGATCAACACTTTATTCATGCTATATTACAATAGAAGACCTAGTACGCTTGCTAGAAATATGCTTTAAAATTCAATACTTATACAGCACATCAAGTTTTCTGGCGCCGTTGCTGGGGATTTATTAATATTAGACTAACTTCAGCTTTGCTAGTAGTTTAGGTTTAAATTTAGTTTAAAATTTTTCCTTTTCTCTGTGCAGGTTTTATGCGAAGAAGTGGAAGTTCTGAAATTCTGCCCATAGATCCCGAAATTGAAAGAACCTTGCATCAATAGAGAAGAAGGAATCAAAGAAGAGGAGCAATGGCAGAAGATCAAGGAAACAATGTAACAACATCAACCAGCTGCAACATGCTCCTGCTCCAAGGGCAATTCGAGACTATACGGTGCCTACTATTCAAGATCCTGCCATACGAATGCCCACTGTGGAGGCAAACAATTTCGAGCTTAAACCGTCCTGATTCAAATGGTTGAATCACATCAATTTAGAGGATATCCAAATGAGACGCCAGATGAACACCTTGCCAAATTCCTTCAATACACCAACACTGTCAAACTCAATGGTGTAAGAAACGAAGTCATTCGACTTCAGCTTTTCCTTTTTTCTCTTAGGGATAAAGCTTTGGCATGGTACAACTCCCAACCTCCAGATTCGATCACTACATGGGCTGATCTAACAAAAACGTTTCTAAAGAGATTTTTTCCTCCAGCAAGAACCGCCAGATTAAGAATGAAATTTCCAACTTCACCAAATTCCCTGGAGAATCATTATATGATGCTTGGGAAAGATTCAAAGAGGCGGTTAGAAAATGTCCACACCATGGTTTACCCGATAATCTACTAATTGAAAATTTCTACCTCAGTCTTGATGAAGCTTTAAGATCATTAGTAGATACTACATCGGGCAGATCACTAATGGGGAAGACATATGAGGAAGCTAGTGAGATTATTGAAGAATTAGCTTCTGCTGCTCATAATTGGAGTTGTGAAAGAACAAGATCTAAAGTAGCATCATTGGAAGATAAAGAAGATATATCACAACTCAAGGCTCAAATGGCAACCCTCATTACTCAAGTAAGTAAACTCACAACTACAAATACTTCCAATAAAAAACAACAAGTGTTTTGTTGTGAGATTTGCTCAGGACCACACTCCTCTTTTGAGTGTCCGCATGGATCATCTTCAAATGACGAGCAGCTCAATTATGTGGGAAATTTCCAAAAGGGCAATTTTGGAAACACATATCATCCGAATATGCGAAATCATCCCAATCTGTCATATCGGAATGATGCCAATGTTCTAAAGCCACCACCTGGTTTTCAAGGACAAGGATATGTAAGAAATGCCCCACCTCAACAGCAAATTCAATCATCTACTGATGCATTACTGAGGGATTTCATTGTCACCACAACAAACTCACTCAACAATCAGAATGCAATCATTCAAGATTTGCAAGGGAAGCTCCATCAACTTGCACAGCAAGTGAGTAATAGACCATCTGGGTCTTTACCAAGCAACACGGAGGAGAATCCCAAGTCTGTAAATGCAATCACATTGAGAAGTGGAAAGGAGATTGCTCCAGTTGAGGAAACTACTAAAGATGAAGAGGAAATTCCACCACAAAACAACAAAGGGAAATGAAAGATGGAGGAAACTATTCAAAAACCACCTGAGGTGAAATCATATGTTCCTCCCGTTCCTTTTCCAGAAGATTAAAGCAACAAAAGCTTGATGAGCAATTTTCAAAATTCCTGGATGTTTTCAAAAAGCTGCACATCAACATTCCATTTTTAGAAGTGATTCAAGGAATGCCTTCCTATGCCAAATTTATCAAAGAACTGCTGTCTAACAAGAGGAAGATTGATGGGAATGTGATACTCACTGGAGAATGTTCCATGATCTTACAGAAACAAACAACCAGTCTGCCCACTAAGCTCCGAGATCAGGGAAGTTATACTGTTCCTTGCACTATTGGTGATTGCTGTTTTGATAAAGTTTTAATTGATTCTGGTGCAAGTGTCAACTAAATGCCTTTATCAGTATTTAAAAAACTAGGACTTGGAGATTGCAAGGATACACATGTAACCCTGCAACTTGCTGATAGAAGTATAAAATACCCTAGGGGTATTGTGGAAAATGTCCTAGTTAAAGTTGACAAATTCTTTTTCCCTGTTGATTTTGTAGTGCTGGACATGGATGAAGATAGGGAAGTTCCCATGATCTTGGGCAGACCGTTTCTTGCAACAGGAAAAGCACTAATTGATGTGGAATAAGGGCAGCTTACATTACGGGTGATGGATGAACAGGTTACTTTCAATGTCTATGAGGCAATGAAGAAATTTGATGATACTTGTCACGCCCCAAAGGGTACCCTAAACGCGACAGTCCACCACACCGATATTTAAACTTAAGTATGGCATCCTTAGTCATCCCATAAGTTTATATATAGTGTAAGGTGTACTCACACAACTTTTAGGATCACACTTTGATTCGAGTAGTCTTAAGAAAGCATACATAGCATTAAGAATATAAATCACAACAAATAAAGTTAACTTTACAAAAGCCAAGGGGCATACCCCCGCCAAAATAATAGGAGTCTACATCGTTTAGCTCCAATTACACATATATGAATTCACATTAAAGAGATTTTCCTAGAAGTCCACGCCTACTAGGTCCCGACTTCCTCAAAAGCTCTTTAATTCCATGTGATAAACCTGCACAAAATGTCCTCTCGGAACATCCAAAAATAGGAACGCTGCAACAAAAACTGTTGGGGTATAAGCTAATGCTTAGTGAGATTCATTTCTTCAAGTAACATGCCCGACCAAGCTAAAATATCTATACAAGCAAGTTATAATTAAGCAACCATATGAATGCACAAGCAATGAGCAAGCATATGACTTTCCGGTAGTCATAAGTGAATGAATTTACGCCCTCCATTCGGGGTTTGGGGTAGTTCATAAGTCATGCAACTACAATTCCAAAGTTGGTCCATAAGACATGCAACCATAATCCCAATCTTAAGTGGGGTGGTCCATAAGACATGCAACCACAATTTTTAATGTTGGTCCATAAGTCATGCAACCATAGTTTCATTATTCGAATGGGGTGGTCCATAAGTCATGCAACCCTAGTCCCCTTCATTAAAGACCCGCTGCCTCCCGAGTACACCTTTGTCCCACCAAAGACATACTCGACAATGATATAAGACTCACTACGTGATATGCATGTACAGTTTATTCATATAATCATGACATATTACTTAGATAATTTAAAAGTGACCATACAATTTTCAGACATTCCAAATCTATACTAGCTCATACAAGATTATTACAACAAAGCTTGCCTCGATATACTTATCGTTCATTCATGCAAGTTTAGATCACCATTCAATCACAATTTTATCTTTTCCTAAGTCTAATGCCACTACTACTACAAGCACATCCAAGAGCATAATTAATTGAGAAATGAACTCACTTGTCCATGTAGTGAAAATCCACTAGTCGTAATAGTCCTCGGGAAGTGGTAACCCGTCCTCCAATTCACCTAGGTACAAAGAATACCCTCAATGAGTATCTCTTATGAAGTTCTATTAAACTTAACAATTTTATTTACTAAGTTCGTCAATTTCCGTCTAGGTTGAATCCTTAACTTAAAAAGGTCATATCTAACTCATTTTAACTCGGAATTTAGCTTATAATATACCGATTTATACCTACTTCGAAAGAGCTATCCATTTCTAAAGTTAATTCAAACATTTAAGGTCATTTAAGGGTCGGAAACGTACTGTACAGTAGGGTTGCGAAAATTCCAGATTTGAGCCTTTGTGAAAAATTGCCATATCTACTCTATTTAACTACTTAGGTTAACTCATATTAGTCCTAAACTTGCAAGGAGATCCTCTAAACAAAATTAAGAGATTACATACTTATCTAATCCCAAACATAATGTTCAAAAGAAACTTCTAAGAATCCATATTCATAAAACCGAAATTCACAAGTTGAAACTCATTGTCTTGTTTTGAGTAATTCCTTTACTAAAACTCACTTAGTTCAATGAAAATAATTTTTCCTATATTATATATCATCAAAGCATTCCATTTTCAATATAAAATACTTGTTTTGAGATCAAAAAGAAGGTTTTCAAAATTGGTCTTCCCATAATTACGAATTTCCACTTTGAAACTTACAATGAAAACAAGACCTAAATTTTGTCTTTACAAAACACTTGATTTAAGCAATACCTTTTAGGAAAACTCATTTAAACTTATGAAAATTCATTCCTTAAGATATCTATACAAGAGCCCTTATATTTTTGTCTAAATCTTCATTTTAAAGTTGAATGATGGGTTCCAAAAATAGGTCTTGGTCTTGATCCGAATTTTCATAAATTTATTTTGGACATATCTCTTGAGAAAATTCATCAAAACTCATGAAAACAACCCATTACATATTATATCTCAAGAACCCTTCATTTCTTGAATAAAATCCTCATTTGTGAGTTGAAAACATGTTTTTATTTTGGATCTTTGTCTTGATCCGAAAATACAATTTTTGTTTTTGAAAATAAACTTTGAAAATCAACTTTGATTCTTGTAGATGAAGCCTTGATGATATACATCCATCAAACCTTCATTTTCTTAACAAAAGCTTCCATTTTAAGACTTGAAAGAGGGTTTTTAAAATAGGGCATTGACAAGTTACGAATTTTTCTTTTTCATTCCAACTTGAATCTAAGATCTACTCAATATATAACCATGAAAGCATAAGAAAAACTTAGTAGTAAGCCTTAAACTTCTAGATCTACACATAAACATAACTAAAGCTTGATAAAACTCTAGATCTACAAGCTATCACAAAAACAAGAAGATAACAAGCCTTCCATATAACAAAAATACTAAGAACAAAAGAGATCATCATCTAGAGGAGTGTTTCACTTCTTGGCATCATCATCCATAGCCTTTTAAGCTTGTGGAATGTCCTTTGATGCATGAAACATCCATGGTATCATCCTAGAACATCTTATAAGAGCAAAAAGGGAAAGATTACCTTAAATAATTGCAAGAAATATATGTGGGAGCAAGAAAGAAAAATGGGGACAGCTTGTTTGTGAAGAAGACAAGGCAAGGAAGAAGAGAAAAAGAGAGGGAAAAAGAGAGAGGAAAAATGTAGGGTTTACAAATATGAAAGAGGGAAGGAATGAGATGTTTACATAGAGTTTAAAGTGAGCTAAATAATTTTAAAAAAAATTAAAACAGCAGCTGCAGCAAGGGGAGGGGCTGGTCGTGACTTTTGAGTGTGGGGGAGTGTGTGTGGTTTGATTCCAATTTGTATTTTTGAAAGTGTAACAAGTTGCATCCATTTCTAACTTAAAATAGACTTTAAAATATCAAATAAATAATTAAAAATAATGAAAAGTGGCTAATTTTATGGGGAATGGGCAGCTGCAATTTTGGGAAATGGAAGTGTAAGAAAAAGCAAAAGAAGACATAATAATGTGTAGTAATGATAATGTATGTGTACTTGAGGTATGGGTTGATAAAGTGGCTTTTTGAATAAGAAAATTTATAAAATAAATTAAGAAAAATATTTTTATTAAAGTGGCAGAATTTTTATGATTTAAATAAAATAATCAATTAAATTATTTTTAGAAATTTAACAATTTAGTTACCGGTAAGAGTAAAATAAGCTTATATGAGCTATAACTGATATTTTTAGAATCCGAAAAATTCTAAACTTGATATTTTTGAAATCCTTATAAAAATACGAGTCTAAAAATATTAAAGATATATTTTTAATTTTCCGAGCCCCGGGACACGCTTTCCAAAGCAGTATCCAAACGGGTTCGAAATAAGCCGAAATGGAACCAATCTGATATTTTTAATAAATCAAATATTATTACGGACTATTCTAAACACTTTAATTATTTTTCGACTCCTCGATTTACGAACTCGGGTTTGCAGGATCTAAACTGTAGGGTTTTACTCAAGATCTGTTGACTTAAGGTCTCCGGTTGACTTTCCGGCTTAAGGTTTAGGGCTTAGAAAACAGGGGTTTGCAATACTGATGCCTGTTACACCATCAATACCATTGATGAGCTGGTTTCTGAATCACTGGAGGAACAAACTGGTATGGAGACTATGGAGTCCATCTTGAAAGACGTGGACAATTGGAGTGATGATGAAAAGGATGAAGAAATACTGGAAGATGTACCAATGATCAAAACCAGATATTATGAATCTTTGGGTACAAATGAGCAGAAGCAAGTTCCATCTTTGATGCACCACCGACTTGGAACTAAACCACTTCCTGACCATCTGAAGTATGCTTTTCTTGGAATTGGCGATACTTTGCCAATTATCATTTCATCTGCATTGACAGATAGACAAGAACAACAGTTGATTGAGTGTTGAAAAAGCACAAAGAAGCAATCGGATGGACCATTGCTGATATCAAGGGTATTAGCCCTACCATTTGCACTCACAAAATCTTATGGAAGCTGAGTGTAAACCTACAGTTCAACCACAAAGGAGACTTAACCCGACACTTAAAGAAGTTGTCAAGAAAGAAGTTTTGAAGCTGATGCAGGTATCATCTATCCTATCTCTGATAGTAAATGGGTTAGTCCGGTTCAAGTAGTGCCAAAGAAAGGTGGTATGACTGTAGTGAAGAATGAGCAAAATGAATTGATTCCTACTCGTACTGTGACTGGGTGGAGAGTTTGTATTGATTACAGGAAGTTGAACGATGCCACTCGAAAGGATCACTTTCCACTTCCCTTCATTGATCAGATGTTGGAGAAACTTGCAGGGCATGATTATTACTGTTTTCTTGATGGATATTCTGGATACAATCAGATTTCTATTGCACCCGATGATCAAGAGAAAACAACATTCACTTGTCCTTATGGCACATTTGCCTTTAGGAGAATGCCCTTTGGACTTTGCAATGCACCTGCTACATTTCAGAGGTGTATGATGGCTATATTCTCAGATATGCTTGAGAATTTTATCGAGATCTTCATGGATGATTTTTCAGTCTTTGGAAAGTCATTCGATCTTTGTCTTGAGAATTTAGCCTCGGTTCTACAAAGATGCAAAGATACCAATCTGATCCTGAATTGGGAAAAATGCCACTTCATGGTTAGAGAAGGGATAGTGTTGGGTCACAAAATTTCTGCGAGAGGAATTGAAGTGGATAAAGCCAAAGTGGAGATTATTGAGAAGTTACCACCACCCACGACTGTTAAAGGAGTCAGAAGTTTTCTTGGACATGCTGGCTTCTACAGACGATTCATCAAGGACTTCTCCAAAATTTCCAGACCTCTTTGCAACCTTCTGGAAAAAGATGCGGTGTTCAATTTTGATGACAAATGTTGCAGGCATTCAATTTATTAAAGGAAAAGCTCATTTCACACCAGTGATCATTGCGCCAGACTGGGAGCTTCCTTTCGAACTCATGTGTGATGCCAGCGACTTTGCAGTTGGAGCGGTACTTGGTCAGAGACGAGGTAAGATCTTTCATGTTATATACTATGCAAGTAGAACACTAAATGAGGCCCAGAGAAATTATGCCACTACTGAGAAAGAGCTTTTAGCTGTTATCTTTGCATGTGATAAATTTAGGCCTTATCTGATAGGTTCTAAAGTTGTAGTATACACTGACCATGCAGCTCTCAAGTATTTGTTTGCTAAAGCTGATGCAAAACCTAGGTTGATTAGATGGGTTTTACTACTGCAAGAATTTGATCTTGAAATTAAAGATAAAAAGGGAACTGAAAATGTTATTGCTGACCATTTGTCTAGACTTGAATCTGATAGTCTCGACATTCCCATCAATGAGAAGTTCCCTGATGAACATTGCATGCAGTAGAGATTCTGATTTGCCATGGTATGCTGATATTGTGAATTATTTGGTTAGTAAGATTATCCATATGGTTTATCATATCCTCAAAAGAAAAAGTTTTTGCATGATGTAAAATACTATTTTTGGGATGAACCATATCTGTTAAAAAATGTGCTGACCAAATAATTAGAAGATGTGTGCCTGAATCTGATCAGCTTAGCATTTTAGAACACTGTCATTCAAGAGAAGCAGGGGACACTTTGGTGTTCAAAGGACTGCAGCAAAAGTATTGTCATCTGGATTTTATTGGCCTAACTTGTTTCGTGACTGCAGGAATTTCATTATGTCATGTGCTCAATGTCAAAGGACAGGTAACATTTCTAAACGACATGAATTACCACAAAACAATATTCTGGTAATTGAGCTTTTTGATGTTTGGGGGATTGACTTTATGGGTCCTTTTCCCTCATCTTTTTCAAATAAATACATACTTGTGGTAGTTGATTATGTTTCAAAATGGGTGGAAGCTGTTGCTTTACAAACAAATGATGCCCGAGTAGTTTTAAAATTTTTGAAAAAGAATATTTTTACCAGATTTGGTGTGCCCAGAGCTATAATTAGTGATGGGGGGTCTCATTTTTGTAATAGACAATTTGAAAAACTTTTGGCAAAATACGGTGTTACACATAAAGTGACTACCCCCTATCATCCACAAACAAGTGGGCAAGTTGAAGTTTCCAATAGGGAGATAAAAAGGATTTTAGAAAAAACGGTTAATGCATCAAGAAAAGATTGGTCTTCAAAATTAGATGATGCATTATGGGCTTACAGGACTGCTTTTAAAACCCCTATTGGAATGTCTCCTTACATGCTTGTTTTTGGTAAATCATGTCATCTTCCTGTAGAACTTGAGCACAAGGCATATTGGGCCATAAAATTTCTTAACTTTGATGAAAAAGCTGCAGGTAAAAACAGATTGCTCCAATTGAATCAGCTGGAAGAATGGAGAAATGAGGCATTTGAAAGTGCTCGTATCTATAAGGAACGAGCAAAGAAATGGCATGATAGGAACATCATCAAACGAGAATTTTTTCCTGGACAAAAAATTTTACTTTATAATTCTCGTTTGAAGTTGTTTCCTGGAAAATTACGATCAAGATGGTCGGGACCGTTTGAGATTGCAAGAGTTTTTCCATATGGAACGGTTGAATTAAAGACTGAGGATGATCGGACTTTTAAAGTGAATGGGTAACTGCTCAAGCATTATTTTGAAGGGGAAAATCTTGACAGTACTACTACTGTCATGAATCTCAAAGAACCATGATCAGGTCAAGAAAGTTGGGCTAAGCGACTTTAAACTAAGCGCTTCTTGGGAGGCAACCCATGTCTAATTTTAGAGTAATTTTTATTTGTTTTGTTTTTACTAACTTAGCTATTAGTGTGGCAGGAGATATATATATTTGAAAAAAAAAATGGAAAAGGCTATAAGCCGGCTCAGGGCTGCCAACATTGAGTAAGCTTTGAAAAACAGGAGAAAGCGGGCTCAAAGCCGCCGGCTTAGTACCGGCGTGAAAGTCAGTAAAGGAGTTGGTGAGCACCGCAATTTACACCGGCTTGGGAAAGGTCTAGGCCGCCGGCTTACATGCCGACATTGGAGTACAAGATTTACGCTGACAAGGGAAGGTGAAGGCCGCCCGCTTAATGCCGACGTATGTTGCAGATTTCTTGGTTTCTGAAAATTCCCGATCAAGGCCGGCATCTGGGATTTAAAGCCGCCGGCTTTTAACCGGCGTATCCATTTAGGCCGGCAGTGTAAATCGATAAGCGGCCAGCTTTGAGCTCTCGGTATGTTATTTTTCCACTTACACTGGCTGTAAGCCGCCGGCTTACATTGCAGAAATGTCAGCGTACATTATGCAGAAGCTTAAAATAGGTACGAATCCTCTCTCTCTTTCTCATTCTCACTCACCCTCACTCTCTATCACTCTAACTCGAAGCTTTCATCCTTTCATCGGCTTCATTCATTTAGTCAAATCAAGCTGTGCAAGTAAGATTCTAACTCTTAGTTCTCTGTTTTAATCTATTCCATTGCTTAGATTTGTCAATTCATTTATAGATTAAACTGAGATTGATTTTTCGTAGATGGAATAAGAACTTGAGCTATTGATGAATTTGATTGTTTTGATATGCTGTTGAAGCTACATTTCGTTCCATTTGTTGTTATTGTAAATTTGTAATGAGTGATTCATGAGTACTGTCAAATTGAAAAGCTAGGGTTCTTGAGATTGGGAATGTTTGAAATTGCGAAATTTGAGGGTAATTGAAATTGATATTACATCTGCTGGACTTGTGATCCTTATTACTGCTTGGTAACTTTAATTCTTGCATTGTGCTCAAATTTGCCCGGAATTGAAATTGGAATTGGATTTGTGTTCGAATTTTATAGAAATTTCAGTATAAAATTGATTTTGGGACAAAAAGGGAAAATTTTTGAAAAACAAATTTGTTTGAAAAATTTGAAAATTCCAACGTTCAATTCTGAGCTGGCAAGCCTAAGCTGCCAGCTTTAATAGTAATATGTAAGTGTAAATGATCCATGCAGTTCATTAGTTGATTGGTTTCAATTGGTTATATGCATTGATATCCAAAATGTTTAAAAACATGTTTTAGGCATATATCAGAATTTTGCATTCCTTAATTCTAATTGAATTCAAAATTATTTACAGGAATGGCTCCAAGACAAAAGAGACCAAGGACCACAGACGCCTCTACATCGGGTTCAGAGAACCGAAATCTGTTGTCCAGTTAGCAGTATGTGAAGGATAGAAAGAAAAGGCTGGTCAAGAACGACTTTTTGAATATCCAGTATTTAGACTGGGCCTTGCTAGATGAGTTCGGGATGGTGGATAGAATCAGAACGATTATTCAAGATCCAGCATGGCTCAGACTATTTGACCTTCAGGAGCCTGCTTACAAGAACTTGACAATTGAGTTCTTGTCCACAGTAAAGAACATCCCGGACCGAGAGGAGTCTACTTTTCAGTTCCAGGCCTACGAACAAATCAGGGAAATCAAATTGAAGCAGATGGGCCACATATTGGGACTGTACGACAGTGAGGAGGAACATAGGAATCTGCCCAACAGTTGGCCGGCAGATATGACTCAGGAGGGATATTGGTTCCAGCTGGTTGCTCCTGAGAGGGCAAATGAGTCATTCGTTTCATCCAAGTCTTTGGCCACATCATTCAGAGATGTCGAACACAAGCTGATTCACCATATTCTTGCATACACATTGTGTTGCAAGAAGACTAGTCATAGTAAGGTGACTTCATTCGACATGTTCTACCTATATAGCCTTATCAGAGGCTATCCGATTGATCTTGGGGTAGAGGTGGCCAACTTTATATACCGGCAGGCAGATGACACAAGGACACGAGGTCTGGGCTGTGGAGGCTACATTATACGGTTATTGAAGGGGATGAATATTTTTGAGCCTCCACAAGATGATGAGGTGTATGAGTGCAAGAGGATCACATCTGCACCATTTAGAGGCTGGGGATTGCTGAAAAACCCCATGCCAGCACAGCCACCGGTATTGGAGGAGGTTGAGTTCTAGGATATTTTTCCTAGAGACATCCCATTTGAGATTCCCTCCACTTCTGCTCCTCCACCTCCTCCTACAGGCGCTTCATCGACTTATGGCATGGACCAGCTTAGGCTGGATGTAGAAGAATTGAAGTGCCAGAACAAGGAGCCTAGAGATAGTCATGAGCAAGAGAAGAAGAAAAACAAGAAATTCAGAAAGACTATCTTTGATGCGCTGAAGACAGCGATCTGCTGCATTAGCCCAGAGACGGGGGCTGGCATGACCTACCAGACTTCATCTGAGTCACATCACTCAGATAGGCTCAGTTCAGAGCACACACAGACAGCCAGCCCAGGAGACACTGCGAGACACACACCTGAGGGAAGCAGCAGACAGAGCCTGGGGCCAGAGAGCTAGAAACCCTGCTAGCTCTTAATTTGAGCTTTATTGTTTTTATTTTCATATATTGGCCTGTATATTTCTTGAGTACCCAAGTTCCTGTGGGTGAACTCATTTCTTATTTTTTATTCTGCTTTTATTTTTTTTTTTTTTTTTTTTTGTTTTTCTTTGTAGTGATTACAGGAATCGAGCAAAGCAAATCTCTTGCAATGCCAATTTTGATGACTATGAATCGACTGACTTCAGGGAAGTATCCAATTCATTTCTTATTCCTTTCCTCTGTTTTATTTGTTGAAAAAAAGTGAGGACACTGTTTAATTGAAGTGTGAGGGAAGGGATAGAATTACATGAAGTGTTGAAATGATGGATATGATCTATTTGTTGTTTTATTGAAAAGAGGAGATAGTACAAAGCAAAGAATGAAAATCAATGAAATTGACTTGTGAAAGTATCTTACTCACCTGCTGTTGTGATTGGTTTACTAAGTTAAAATTAAGTTGTAAAATCCTTAAGGAACAAGTTTACTTGATTTTTAACTTTGGAATTGGAAATTTAAGAGCTGGTCGAGTCCTTTTGTTGAAAAATAAATAGGTCTACTTCTTGGAAATTTTAATTTGTATATATTCTTTGAATTTTAACACTTGGTGAAAGAGGTAGAATAAACTTTTAAACTTAGTGATCCTTCATAAAAATAAGTCTTTGATATTGTATTGCATTCAAAAAGAAAGAAACAAGCATAGCCACTACTCTTCTGACTTGAAATTTTGAGTTATGAGTATCTGAACTTGAATGTTAAAGTGAGGAAGAGTTCTTAGGGATATTTTGAAACCTGGTCACTTAGGTGATGAGCCTGGGATGTGCCGACTCAATGAACTCACTGTAACGAGAAGGGAAGAATGGCAAAAGTTCAATTCTTGAGCTTTGAAAAACAAAAAAGATGGAGGCAAAAACCTCCCAAAAAGAAAATAAATGCTTGAGAAAGGAAAAGAAAAATGAATGCAAAATATGCAAAGGAAGGAGACTTATAATAAAAAAGGAGAAATTCTAAGGAAAAAGTAGATACCACATGCTTTCATTTTGTGTTACTTAGAATATATATAAGCTAGAAATCCAAAGAAGTTTAAAAGAGTATTTTTCCTTAGTGGATTGAGTATTTGCTTTTGAATAGAATTTTCCTTTGTTAAAAGTTGAGATTAAAACTTGTTTTGTTTGGATTAACTTCTAAATTTTGATTATAGTACTCTAATTACAAGCAATTGGTATGGTTAGAGCTGTAGATACAAGAAAAACAAGTTAAAGAAATTGAGATTAAATTGGAAAATTGTACTATCTATAAAGAGATTTCATTTTATATTGATAAGATCATATTTTATACAAATCTTGATGATCAAGAAAAAGCAGAAGATGAAGAAGCCAGCGTACATTAAGGCCGACAGCCTAGAACTGAAACATCATCAGCTTTGAAGGAGTTACATTATAAGTCGGCATGAAAGCCGTCGGCCTTGAGGCAGCGTACATCATAGATTTGAAGCGACATGAAGATATCCAACGCTTGGTGGAAAATGAAGCAACACATCTGTTGGAATGCCTACGCCGGTGTTAAAGCCGCCGGCTTTGGGACGGCATTCGTTATAAATCACCCCAACGCTTCATTTCTGACTATATACGCCGGCTAGATCTACATCTAAGCCGCGGCATAGGAGCGGCCTACATTGTAACTGATATTGAAGGCTGCCATGCACTGCCTGCGCAAAGGACAATTGAATACGCCCCTGTAAGCCGCCGGCGTAGGATCCATAACCCGGCGTACATTGTGAAACAGCAAAGATCATTCAATGTTTTGCAGGAAATTTTCCTATAAATAAGGGTCTTCTCCTCACTTTCAGAATCATCCAAGTATCCAATTGTCACACCCCCCCCGCAGGCGACGGCGATGCATGCCAGGGCAGACAACTGCCACAGGCCCCCTAGTGATAATGGCCGACACCCACCATTGCATCATGGTGACCCCCCAACCACGCATGCCCCATAGGGTATCACGGGCACATAGGTATTGTTACCCTTAGGCAAGTTGAATCCAGTCTGCAGACTCTAGGATTCGACCCCAGACCTAAGGCTTTTGCCTGCCCCAAAGGCAGCACCTTTCACCAGTTTGAGCTGCAGCTCAATTGGTGAAAGGTGCTGCCTTTGGGGCAGCAAAAGCCTTAGGTCTGGGGTTCGAATCCTAGAGTCTGCAGACTGGATTCAACTCTGCCTAAGGGTAACAATACCTATAGTGCCCGTGATACCCATGGGGCATGCGTTGGTTGGGGTCACCATGATGCAATGGTGGTGTCGGCCATTATCACTAGGGGCCTGTGGCAGTTGTCTGCCCTGGCATCGCATCGCCGTCGCCTGCGGGGCGGGTGTGACATAAAAACGCCTTTTTATGTCACGCCCCCCCCCCGCAGGTGGCGGCAACGTGATGCCAGGGCAGGCAAACCCACCTCTGGCCCCCTAGTGGTAATGCCAACACCACCATTGCATCATGGTGGCCCCAACCAACGCATGCCCAAAGGGTACCACGGGCACTATAGTATTGTTACCCTTAGGCAGAGTTGAATCCAGTCTGCAGACTCTAGGATTCGAACCCCAGACCTAAGGCTTTTGCCTGCCCCAAAGCAGCACCTTTCACCAGTTGAGCTGCAGCTCAACTGGTGAAAGGTGCTGCCTTTGGGGCAGGCAAAAGCCTTAGGTCTTGGTTCGAATCCTAGAGGCTGCAGACTGGTTCAACTCATCTTGAGGGTAACAATACCTATAGTGCCCGTGGTACCCTTTGGGCATGCGTTGGTTGGGGCCACCATGATGCAATGGTGGTGTTGGCCATTACCACTAGGGGGCCAGAGGTGGGTTTGCCTGCCCTGGCATCACGTTGCCGCCATCTGCGGGGGCGGGCGTGACACCAATACTCCAATTATCCATTCCACATTACAAGTAGCTCTAGAAATTTAGAATAGGCATTTCATTAGAGTTTTTTGAAGAGATATTTGTAGTTATTCAAGAAGTTGCAAGTGAAGCTTTGGTATTTTGAATTGGTGATATCTAATCTTATTTCTTTATGCAATTCATATATCTGAATAGTTTGATCATAACGAAATCATTTGTAATTTCTTATTTGATTGTTGAATCATCATTCATGAGTAGCTAAACCTTTTTTGGGAAGTTGATGAAGCTTTAAACATGCTAAAATGATTTTTGAATCCATGTTATAAGATAGTTAGAATCATGAAATATTCATATTGAATTCTGATTATTCATCATACTTTGATGTATAAGAATTATAGTAACTCGAAGGAAATTAGGGTTCATATAAATTCAAATTGAGATTAAATTGCAATTGCGGAAGCGGCGTAGTTTAATCTAATTTAGAAATTGTCCATAAATATTAATGCAATGTTTTATATTGATTTCTCACTAAGGAATTAGGAGATGTTAATGTAAAATATTAGTCAATTATAGAATCGGAAGGTTTATAATTGTAATTTTGATTCCACTAATAATTTATTTAGCGGAAGTTATTAAATTGTTTTGTGGTTTAAAAGGTTTTCAAACTCTGTTTTTAAATCTTGACAATTTCTTATGAATGTTCATGAATCTAATTATTATTATAACATGACTTCAAGTTGATTGGCAATAGTTTAAAGTGGATTCTGCTCCTTCCCACATTTTTTCCTCCATATCCCTCTCTTTAAAAGCTCATTGCATTCTTATAGATAATTAGTTAGATAAGATAGTTTAATTTAATCATCTTAAAAAGATCAATTGCTTAGATATTAGTATTAGTTGATAATTGTCTAGTAGTTAGTAAATCCTCGTGGGATCGACACTTTATTCATGCTATATTACAATAGAAGACCTAGTACGCTTGCTAGAAATATGCTTTAAAATTCAATACTTATACAGCACATCAGTCCTCAAGGTCTATAGTAGTCATGGCCTTCATTCATGCATAAAAATCCACATTTTTCATTTGATAAACATCTTTTTAAACTAGCTACTTGTAGAAATCCGAATTTTGTAAATCTTATTTCCTTGCATTTTTCTTATGGAAAAACTTGTATAATGCATTAAAATTTGAAGCTCCAATATATATATTATCTAACTTCATTTAGCTTATAAAACATCCAATTTAGACTTAAATTCTAAGTGTTCTTGTTGGCATGAACCTAAATTACGAATTTGACTACACATCCATATTCAATATTTTCCATTCTAACTTTATTCCTTATTTTTACATTTCTATCGTGCCTAAACTCTCCTAAATTATAAAAATCATTCCTTTAATATACCATTGCACATACCTTCATTTTTCTTATGAAACATGAGTTTAAAATTGATTTTGGGGGTTTTTAAAGTAGGGTTTCACTTTCATCCGAATTTCCAACATTTCATATTTAACAAAACCTTTCCTTTTTTCAATATTCTTGCTTCCCATATGTGAAGATCTACTCTCTAACTTCTCTATACATGAACAAGACTACATTTTGATCATCAAAGTATAGAAAACAAAATAACCCTATGATCATGCATGTACATGAAGATGTGGATGTCTAAACTTTAGATCTACTATAAATGATGCATGAATCATGGATCTTATGGCATGAACAACAATATATGTACAAGACCTCTACTTTACATGCATGAACAAGTTGATATTTCAAACAAAACTCATTCAAAGACTAATCCACTTCTTGTGATGGCTTGAGATTCTTGTAGTAGTGTTTTCATGTCCCTTGCTTATGCTCATTGAGATCTAAATGAAAAACACACAAGAATGATCTTGCCATTACAAGATTTGGGATAAACAAAGCCTAAAAATCAACCTACCAATGGAGTCTTGAAGTAAAAAGAAAGAAAGCAAGTTGAAGTTGTGAGAGAGAGGGGGGCAACTCACGGCACAAATGGAGGAGAAGGAGAGAGTTTTTTCTCTTGTTTTAAAATTTTGACAAGTGAAAATGAAGAGAGAGAGAAAACATTTAGATATATATGAAGTGAATTAGGGTTTAGATAATTAAAATGGGGTAAAAATAAATAAATTGAGAGGAAACAAGAGGGGGGGGGGGGGGGGGGGGAGGGGGGAGGGCGGGGCGCGGCACCGGTCACTCCTTGTGTGTGTGTGTGTGTTTTAAAAATTGAAATTTTGTAATTTAGTTAATAAATGTAATAAATGTGATAATTATTTAAGAGACAAAATTTCTTGGAAAAGAAAATTGAAATGAGCAGTTGTAAGGATGTAAGAATAGGGTATGGGTAGTGTGTAGTGTAGGTTTGTACTTAAATAGTAGACAAGACATCTACTTTACCGTTGTTCCAAAACACGGAAAAGCTATAACTGTAATTTTTATAGCTCGAAAATTACAAAATTGATATTTTTGGAATCCATAAAATTACGGTTCTAATGAATATTCCGGAATATTTTTTGAATCCGTGTTCGGGGCACGCTTTTCCGTAATTGAGCTCGGGAAGGCTCGGAATTGAAAATTCCCAAATTCAAAACTTTCAAAAGTTTGAATGTACTTTAAAACAATAAATCAAACTTCATTTACAAATTTCTTTTATTATGAAACCGAAGGAAAGCCGGATTTAGGGTTCCTAGGCTTCTTTCACTGAACTCAACCTGGATCGGATTAGGGTTTCGCTTCCAACTCCCGGGGTTTCCTAGCTACTGAGAATACCGGGGTTTACAAGGGGTCTGGCAAAAACCTCAACAATCGGTGTAGCTCATCTTCATACTCTTCTACAATCATCTTACCCTGCTGCAATATATAATGCTCCTGAAGCATCTTCTGCTTCATACTATTGGGAAAGAACTTCCTATAGAAGGCTTGTTTAAACATCTCCCATGTGATTACTCCTGTCATATGACGCTTGGTGCTCATACACCAGTTGTTTGCTTTCCCTATTAGCAAATAGGAGGCATATTCCACCTTTTTGTTATCTAGTATGTCCAAGGCAACAAATGTCTTTTCTACCTCCTCTATCCACAACTAAGCCTCCAAGGGTTTCCTAGGCTGGGGCTCAAATTTGTAGACCAGGTCTACAAACTTATTTAGGTTAAGCACATTAGCATATCTTGCTCCATGGCCTCCATTTCCACCATTTCCATTGTTCCTTTGCACGTCCTGCCTCCGGGCCTCAACATTGGTCTGTACAACTTGCATATCCTGCCTCATAGTTTGCTATTGCTGGGTAACTACTCCTAACAGAGCATTCACCACTTGCATCAACTGTGTAGCATCAATAGGTACTTCTCCTCCTGCAGTAGAATTAGGCACATGCTGTCCTATAGGTGCAGGTGGTGGTGAGGGCATGTCTTCAAGTACTTGGTTCAAGGGTGGCTGGTTCACAGGTGCTTGTTCCTCATCACCATTCCTAAAGGAACCAATATCAAGGGCTCCCCTTCTTGGCGGCATTCTATCACAAGCATACACAAAAACATAAGATAAAAAGGAAAGACTAACTTCATAAATTAAACGCTATATAAACTACAAGATACCATAAACCATATATATAAACAACTCTTATTATTTCTACCCCACTCATCAATGCTCACTATCCTAAGGAGTTCATAACTTAATCCTAAAGAGATCATCAGCCTAAAGCTCTGATACTAAATCAGCTGTAACATCCTAAACTAAGGCTTTACAACCCATCACATGTCCTTTCTTCAAAAGCACATGCAAAGGCTATAAACATCTAAACCATAATACATATCATCACATAACTCCATAACTCACATAAAGGATACTCAAATGAAAATCCAAATAATATAATTTCAATAACATCTATGTTGGCATAAACCAAGCCATTTGATAAAAATCCTCATATAAACATAAAACTAATAACTTATAACATCTTTTCAATTTGAAACCCAAAGGAAATCTAACATCTCAACATGATAAATAAAACTCCACTCCAGCCATCTACATATCAGTTGGGTAATCGGGTCCACTATTATCCTCCCCAAGCTCTACAAATACATCAAAACTAGATAAATCATATACTATCTGGTCTTCACATGTTCCTAAAAAATAAATTGGAATGAGCATAAAGGCCCAGTACATCTAAACCAAAAACACAAGCATATGATCATACATTAAACAATTCACATACGACTTAGTATCTAATACAACAAGCACCAATTATTATTTTTTCATTAATCCAGCATACAACACAGTTCAAGATCATCCGCGGCTAATCCTAAACTTGGAGTAACTTAGACTACTTAAAAACAAGTAGTATAAGAAAATAAGTAATATAATACATATATGGTGTTGGGAATCTCCCACACACCCAATTCCCAACACACCTGGGTGTCATATTCGTACTACTCCTAAACTACCAGAATCATCTCCATAACGAGTCCACTCGGGATAACTTCACACATAGATCATCACGTTGCCAGCGTTAATATCACACTCTGCATGGTCTGTACTAACTGTATCCACTCACGACCATCACATGATTCAATTATAATCAGATATGATTATGTGAGATTTATAACTAATCCTACAAGCACAAACAAATAAGCATGGTAAGGACGTACCTGTTTCCGCTTAAGAAATCGAAATCCTATTCTCAATTAAACACTTGAACAAAAATTCACCCATTCCACTAATCAATTGCACATTGATAATAACATAAGAAATATAAATCCTAAACCCTAATTCATCATTCTAGAATCTCCAACACACTTTTCTCCTATGAAACCTATAAAATCACCATATCTTCAATCAACACCACGAAATAATGAAACCCTAATTCTCAGGATCACCTGTTCATCATTGTTCATACATTCACAATCATTCTCAACTACAATTATGATTCAAATTCTCCTAACGACTTAAGATCTAAAAATTATAGTTTCGAGATAAGTCTTACCTTCTTCAATTTGTCGTAGATCTGAAATCCCCCAATTCCTATACTTAGGGTTTTCCTATAATTTCCACCAACGATCAATTCCCTTCACCAATCAACAACAAAATCTTAGAAATAACACATCGTAAAATGATCTAAAGGATTAGGAGAGGTTATTTACCTGATTCCTTGATGAAATCCTCCTTAGAGAGTGCCATTGAGGGTTTGTTTATGTTTATGGAAGGTTATGAAGGTTAGGGTTGAGTTTAGGACGAATTTGTAGAGTTAATTTTCGAGGGAATATAGGTTGGACGTGTAAGGAACTAAGCTGGTGGCTTAAATGTCTCGGGTCACTCAAAATCATCCAAGGCCATCACTTAGGCCGGTGGCCTTCTTTAGTACGCTGGCAGCCTACATTTGTACGCTGATGGCCTAAATGCAGGTGTATGGCCAAATTCTTTAATTCGCAAAATTTTTCCTCTAAAGCTCTAAGCTGGTGTTTAAGCCGTCGTCCTTTGTATTTAGGCTGGCAGCTTTAAATTATAGGCTGGCGGCCTATATGCCAACTTACTTCAAAATCATCCGGTCATTCGTGTACCACTTCTCGTGTCTAAATTCATCTGTTCAAAGACAAAAATACCCTTTTAAACAGTTATATATTATACTAATACCCTTCTCTATGAAATATTTTCTTGTATATTACACTTATTATGAGTACTTTTACGTAAGGATTATCTCACTAAGCTAGTTATGCTTATTCCCCAATAGACTTTTGATTTTGTAGGATCTCTGTTTCGTACTCGAGACTACCTTGATCATCCGGGTAGAACCTATGTTTTGGAAAGCCTTTAGAGGAATTCTAATTTAAAGACTTAGATTATATTTCCTTTAAAATCTTCTAGTTTTAGTATTTGTCTTAGTAAGACTTTGTCATTATGGAGATTATTAGGGGAATACCCTGTAGAAGATGTAGAACTTTATATCTTGATGAATCATATTAATATTATTTTGTATGTTCCGTTGCTAATATCTTAAAATGCATAACTCCACCGGTCCCCCTTTATTGTAAACGTATGCCTTGTACCAATATGAAAGCTTCCAAGTGACTAAGGTTGTCATTCTCAAGTTTTAATATTGTGTGCGGTGGGCTGTCATGTTTAGGATACCCATTGGGGCGTGACAAGTTACTATAATGAGTCAGATTAGGAACAATATAAAAATAGCCATAATAATAACTATAAAAAAATATAAACTTACTAAATATCAATTTTTCGAATACCCGATAAATGTATATAAATATCAAACAAGATCAAGACAAGCAAAATGAAAATAAATATTAAATAATAATTCATTATCATAGGATTTTTAAAGAACCAATATAGTAAAAGAAAGAAAGCCCCATATCAATATAGGATAATCAGACACTCATAGGAATTTATAGTTTATGTGATATTGATGAATATGTTATTTATCTCAATAAGTGATCTTGATATTGGTGAGGATTTTCCTGTTGATTACTTCGACTAACTAGTATGAGCAGATAAGTAACTCAGTCTTATTAGATTGTATGTGCTTGTAGCTTAGTTGACCTTTAATGAAAGATGATAACCTAAATTATTGTATGGGTTTATGGGAATTGTTTGTTGTATGAAATATTGTTTGCCAAGTCACTTTAATGATAATAATAACAGAATTCTAGATGACTATATTGCTTGTATAACATGTTGCTTGTATGTGTAATGATTGAACACCTTAAACCTGATTAAAAACTACTGGTACCATAAAGGGAATTGAACATGCATTACATGATTTGCATAAGTAGCATTTGAGTAAGTGGTAGCCAACTACATGTTAGTGTTTCGGATCTCTAGTAAAGCTTGGTTTATCTAGGCACATAAGCTATTAGTTAATCTCAAGATTCCCTTTGTTCTATTGATATCATAGGAACTAAATGGTAAATAAAGGACGTCGCTTATGGTATTGCTTGAAATGACTAATACTTAGTGGAGTTTCTAAAGCTAAAATAGGAAATGAGTGTTAAAGACATGATAAATTCAAAGTAACAATTAAAGTGAGTATTATTGTTTTCCTGAAAGCTTAGTCTCTCCTGGATAGGTAGGCCATTGAATTGTGTTCCTTCAACCCAAATGAGAGGGCGTAAATCTTCATCCTGCTTGGATTCCAGGTTTTCGAGGCTTGTATTTGTACATATGCTTGATTTATGTATTTCATAAGATTGTTAATAAACTTATTTGATATATGGTAAATTCTAGTTATTCATTGGGCCTGTGGTTCTGCTCATACTCCAACAGACCTTTCAGGTTTACACTTAGACCATGGCTAGTCACTTCTAGAAGTTTAGCTCCAGTAAGAACTTCAAGACTGAGAGTTTAGAAGATTATGAGATAAGTTCTTTATTTTTATTTTAGCCTAAGCTAGTTAATATTTAAATTATAAGTTATGTGTTTAGAGACTTTCAGAAAAACATTATGGTTTGTAATACTATATTCAAGCATTGGGATGATTGTTATTTACTAGTTGATGACTTACATGTATTTATCATTCCTTATCAAAGAAACTAAAAGATCCTGTTGTTTCAAGATATGTAATTCCCAGATGGTAAACTAGTAATAGTAATCAAGTGTAGCTTGTTTACTACTACTAGGATACCCTTGAGGCATGACAGTTTTAAGTTGGTATCAGAGCATGGTTGCTAGTATAAGAAAGACAAGTGTGTGCAAGGAAATAAATTGGTAAATGTAATATTAATAGTATAAGTTAGATCCAATTAGAACCCTTTAGTTTATTTATATAGTCATGGGTACTGTTAGATGCACAATTAGGGATAAAATCTATGTGATTACTAATCATACAAATTTTATTATGTGCAGACTAACCCAACTATTTACCATAATCAATGGAAAAATTTTAGTATGAAGGAGGAAGAAACACTTACAGATTATAGGTGTCGACTCAGAGGCTTAGTAGAAGACTTAGCATTATCAAGCATCACAAAGACCCCGAATGAAATTCTTTATACTTGAAGAGAGGTCTACATCCTTTCTTGAAGAACTGGCTATTTATGATGGAAAGAGCTTTTTCCAACAATGGAACAACAATAGAAACCCTTTATAAATTTGAGAGATTGATTATCCAAAGAGGTGGAGGCTTAGAGATAGACAATATAGCTTTTATAATATCAGTTAGATTAGTGAGGCCAGATCTACCAGACTTTAGAGTATGGATACCCATTAGAGGAGATTTGATATATGCACATGACATTAGACACGATCATACTCTGCTTCAAGAAGACATTACCTATGATGATGTTTGGATGTTGACACATGAGGCTAGATGTAGCTTTCCTAAAGATGCTTTGATAGATAGGCCCCCTATTATTCTAAAGGAGGAAAGCGATGCTAGACGTCTCCCTAAACCACTTGATAAGAGAAAACAAGCAATAGTCCATACCACAATTTACATGCAGAGTGTGACTACCACTTTACTAGATGAGAAAGAAGGAAAGAAAAGAAGAATGGAAGCAGAGAAATATGAATCCAATTAAAATTATGCACGATGGATCAAGACTACTCATGGTGGATGTACCACTTGTCACGCCTCGAAGGGTACTCTAAACATGGCAGTCCGCCGTACACAATATTAAAGCCTAGGAATGACTGCCTCTGTTACGCGAAGGCTTCCTTACTATGTACAAGGCATCTAACACATAGAGGAGACGCATTGGGGAGATACATTTTATATTGATACAACTTAAGTAACAATGTAAAGGAAATATAATGCATTATACTTCATATACAATTCGTCCACGTATTTCACTACACAAACTATTGCAAGACAATTCACAACACCCAGCTAATACCTTCAGGCGTTCTTACTTCCTGCCGAAATCCCGAAGTTTTATTCGACTCCAACCATCTCGATCCCCAAGTAGCATTCTCCCATCAACCTATTTTTCAAACATCTATTGGGGTATAAGCTATACTAGCTTAGTGAGAGTTTCCTTAATTTCGTACCATAACAAGCAAGTTATAATTCATCCATATGCTATGCATGAACAAATACATCAGTAGACAAGTATATGACTTTTCGATAGCCATATGTGAATGGATTTATGCCCTCCATTCGGGGTTAGGATATAAGACATGCGACCATAATTCCAATCTTGAGTGAGGTGGTCCATAAGTCATGCAACCATAATCCCAATCTCTTTCTCTTGTTATTTTATGTAGTTGATTCAAGTGCCTAAACCATTACCATTAACTTAAGCAATTTCGCATCCTTAATGTTAACATTGGCCCACTCACCATCTACTAATATACTTTTGTCCCACTAAAGGTATATTAACCTATGCAATGTGACTCAATATGTGATATGCATGTACAGTTTATTCATATAATCGTAGCATGATAATTATGTAGGTTAAGAGCGATCATAGAGAATTTCAAACAATTCAAGTCTGTGCTAACTCGTACAATGATTTTACAACAAGTCCCGCCTCAATATACTCATCATTTGTTCAACCAAGATTATATCACAATTCATTTCAATTTTATCTTTTCCAAATACTAATGCAACTAGCTACAAGCACAAGCAAGGTAACAAAATAAGAGGAAAACTCACTCGGCCATTGGATCACCGGTCTCTTAGTAAAAGTAATCCGGTGGTAGGGAATCGTCGATTTCGGGGTCACCTAAAAAGGAAGAAATACCCTAATAAGTATTTCATCACTTAACCAATCCAAACTATCTCATACAAACTATAAAATTCGTAATTCTCGTCCTAAGAGGGAATTTCCAATTTAAAACGGCCATAACTTGGTCGTTTTAACTCAAAATTTAGCAAATTATATATCGATTTCTATCTATTTCGAAAGATCTATCTAATTATAATATTATATTTAAGTTTTGAAAACTTTAAAGCTTCGAAAAGGTCCAATCAGTTCTGATCGGTAGCGAAATTCAATTCCGAAAAGTAGTTTTATGGATGTTTGTAATGTTTCTACTATTCAAAGCAAGTATACATGCAATATGAACAAGTTACTATCATAAATGATATGCCATGAGATATATATATATATTATATATACACATGTTGTTGATGGTATTGAACAAAAGGAATTTTTTGAAAACTTTTCTTTGTATAAGACTTTATGAAAAATTAACTTAGAAATGCTAGTTTTGTATTCTTGCCAATCCCTACTTGTTTTTAGAAAAATTCCTTAATAAGATCTATTTATTCTTGTTAAAATTAAGCCTTCATTATGTATATTCCCTAAGGCCTTTGTTTTTCAATAAAAACTCCCATTTTACACTTTCTAAACATGTTTTTAAAATTGGTTCTTCCCAAAATCCTAATTTTGTATAAATTGTTTTATGGTGATTCCTTTAAGTAAAAATCATTTAATACTTAGAAAATTAAAGCTCAACCATACCTAGCCACTAAGGACTTCATTTTTTTAATAAAACTTTCATTTTGAGTTTGAAAGATAGGGGTTTTCATACCATTACTCCATTATTACGAATTTCTTAAAATGACAAACAACTCAAATTTTCCTACTTTATTTCTACTCCTTGTTCTACATATTTTTCTTAGCAAATCCCATCTCAATTTATAAAAATCATTACTTGATGATACCTATGATCTAAACTCTTCATTTTTCATATAAAACATAAGTTTTGGAGTGGATAAATGGGTTTTTAAGGCATGGTTTTGAAACCATCCGAATTTACAAAATTTAATTGGATAAAACTTAAATTTCATATTTTGTAATCTCTTCCCAGTTTTGAGAATTTCTACTAGTAGATCTACCATTTACTTGTCAAAAACATCTTCTATTGATATCTATTCCATAAGCCTTCCATTTTCTAAACAAAACTTTCATTTTGGTGTTGAAAAATGGGTTTTCAAAATTGGTCCTGGTTGAGATCCGAATTTACCAATTTTATTTTTTAACATATCTTTTGATAAAATCCATCTAAACTTATGAAAAATCATCCTTTACATATCCTATCTTAAGAGTCTTTCATTTCTTAAATAAAAACTTCATTTTTGAGTTGGAAAACATGTTTTTAAACTATGCCTGGCCTAAATCCGAAAATGAGATTTTTTGTGAGCCCCGGAAAATTTCGATAAATAATTTCAAGATGAACTTCGAAAAAAACCCTAAAAATCACTCCAAATTAAAACGAATTTCAACTAGTCCAAAAACACGAACGAATTCGAAACTTCTTAATCTTGAGAAAATGAAAATCTTTAACAATAAAATAAGAACACAGTGGTCTTAAATTCAAAACCACGACGTACAAAAATTTCCATATTTAACTCCGATTATAAAAGGGTAATATAAAGCTCAAAAACAAATTATTAAAAAGCAAATAACAATTGACTTTCGAAAATAAACTCAATTCAAGAATTCCAAAAACATTAAGAGATATTAAATACTTACAAAAATAAAATTTAAAATAAATTTCTCAAATTAAATATGTTGTATAAACATAAATATCAATTTCCAAATTGGCAAAGGTCTAAACCGGAAAATCACCCGGAAACCCTAACCGGAATACAATAGTGTAAGTCCGACAATCTAGCGCCCCTAACCCTAGAGGCCGAGATGTAGTTTAGATATGTAGAATAGCTCATAATAATATGAGTTTGTTTAAAAATATCAGATTGTAAATTTTTGACCTATTTCGAACCCGTTCGGATACAGACTTCGAAAAGCGTGTCCCGGGGCTCGAGATATCAAAAAATACCAATAGTACCGTTAGACTCGTAATTTCATAAGATTTCTAAATATATCAGTTATATAATTTTTCGGGTTATAAAAGTTACAGTTATAACCTTTTTATCGTATTTCCATTATTACCGGTAATTGATTAGTCTTTTGCACTATTCATTTTTATTTTATTACAAAATTTTATTATTCTTATAAAGTCTTATATTTTTAGATAAATATTTTATATGTATAGAAAATTTGGTTTTTCTAAAATTTAGTTCGTTTCGGGTCTTTACGGGATCAGATTCTGTTTAAGACTCGGTACTAAAAATAAAATAAATTAATTTAATAATTGGAAAAATTTTAAAAATATTGTTATTCCCATAAAATATTTTTCTAGAATTTTTCGAGTTATAAAAATATTAATTATAGCCCATATTCGCGTATTTTGATCATACCGGTAACATATTTGTTAAAATACTAAAATAATTCAAATAATTATTTAATTTTAATTATGAAAAATCTGCTACAATTATTTGGAATAATTTTTCTAATTTTATTTTATTTTGTTTTATTTTATTAAGAAAGTACTCTTACAACCCATCTTTTCAAGTACACCTTACACATATCACTTCCTTTTCACTTCAATCTTTTTACACTTCATTATATCTATTCATGGCAGATTTTTGACTCTTTGATGGCTGCCATTGTCCTTCATTTACTCCATTTTGACCAAATTAATTATTTTTCCACTTCGTCTTAAGAAAGTTACATTACACATTAATTATACAATTAATTTTGAGTCAAATTCAACAAAATCTCTCTCTCTCCTCCCTCTTTTCACGTGGACAGCACCCCTCCCAATTCGCTGCCTTGTTTTACTTTTTTCCCCCTTTCATTCATTTAATACACTCATTTTCTCTCTCCCTTTCATTTACTCATTTTCCTTTTTCATTCTTTAGCTTTTCTCTCTCTTTTTCCTCTCTTTTCTTCTTCTTATTGTTCTTGTTTCCTCAAGAACACAAGCTGCCCCCACATCTTCCATGGCTTCCACACTTCATTTTTAAAGATTTTCTAAGCAAATCTTCATCCCAAAGCTCCATAGGTGATATAGGTAAAGTATAATGAAGGTTTCATGCATCAAATGAACTTCCATAAGCTTAAAAGCTTAGGATGATGATGCCAAAAATGAAATCTTTCTCTTCTCCACTTTTATTACTTGTATTATAATTATTTTCTTGTTTAAAGTTATTATATTTTGTAGATCTAACTTTTTATGGCTTTGATTTTTGTTTATGCCATAGATCTTGTTATTTAAGTTGTTATTTTTGTTATTCCTTATGATTTATGCATAGATCTAGCATTCACATGTCTATCTTAGTGATTCATGCATGTAAAACTAGTTTAGAAAACTAGATCTAAAGTTTTGAGTTCATAGATGCATTAGATCTTTGTTTTGTTCATGAACAACTTGCTATAGCTTGATGATGGTAGGAAAGTTGTAGGAAACCCAAGATCTATTTTGTTTTCAACAAAATCAATTTTGAAAATTCGGATGAAAATGGAACCCTATTTAGAAAAGTGGTTTTTCAACTTTAAAATGTATATTTTTCATTTAAAATGAAGGGCTTAGGGTATAGATACCATAAATGAAAGATTTTGATAAGTGAAGTTTAGATCCATGATGTTTATAGCTTATTACCATGCATTTGTTTTATGTTTATGTTCATATTAAGTATAGATCTTAGTTATGAACTCAAACAAAATTGTGAAATTCGTATTTTGGCAAGACCCATATTTAAAAACTACTTTTCAAGTGTCAAAATGTAATTTTTACATAAGAAAATGAGGGCTTAATATATATATAGCATCAAGACTTCATTTTATATGGTTCAAAGATGATTTTCAAAGATTAATTTTCAAAACAAAGTTCTATTCTCGGATTTTGGCCAAGGCCTAGTGTAAAAACATGTTTTCCAACTCAAAAATAAAGTTTCTATTCAAGAAATGAAGGGCTCTTAAGATATGATATGTAAGGAATGGATTTTCATAAGTTTAGATAGGTTTTATCAAAAGATATGTCCAAAAATGAATTTTGTAAATTCGGATCCCAACCAAGACCAATTTTTAAAACCTATTTATCAACATCAAAACTCATGTTTTATGTGAAAAATGAAGTGTATAGGTAATAGGTATCATTAAGTAGTGATTTTTATAAGTTGAAATGAGTTTTGATGAGATTAATGTATAAAACAAGAAATAGAATCAAGATGAGAAAATTTTGAGTTAGTAACCAATTTGTGAAATTCGTAATTTTGAGTGAAGGCCATAAGAATACCTATTATCCAAGTTCAAAATGAAAGTTTTATGTATTAAATGAAGTCCTTAAGTAACAAGTATCATAAGGTCTTAAATTTTAATGCATTAACAAGTTTTCCCCAAATGAATCATTTAACAAAGTGGATTTTCTAAAATTCGGATTTTTGAGTGAATCATATTGGAAAACATATTTACCAAAGTGTAAAATGGGAATTTTTTATGTAGAAATGAAGGCATAAGTAAAATATATAATAAGACTCAATTTTGACAAAAATAATTATATTTTTCTTAAGTAACAATCCAAAACAAATGGAAATGATAAAAGTTAGAAACTAGATTTTTCATAAGTAATTGTCATTATGGTCTTGCAAAATAAAAAGTTTAAAATTCCCTTTTTATAAAATCATCAAGATCATGCAGCAATAAGCACATCTCATGTCATTCATGCTAGAAATCACTCATATTGCATGTAAGTTAAGTTATATATTAGGAACATTTCAAACATTTACAAAACTATTTTTCGGAAATTGAAATTGTTGCTAACCTAACTGATCCGAACTTTTCGAAGCTTGAAAGTTTTTCAAAACTTGAAAATAATATTAGAATTAATAGATCTTTCGAAGTAGATAGAAAATCGATATATAATTTGCGAGATTCCGAGTTAAAATGACCAAGTTATGACCGTTTTAAGTTGAATTCCCGCTTCGGACGAGAATTACGAACTTGATAGTTCGTATGAAATTGTTTAGATTATTTGAGTTGAAATACTTATTAAAGTATTTCTTCATTTTTAGGAGATCCCGAAATCGACGATTCCCTACCACCGGATTACTATTACTAGAAGACCGGTGATCCAATGCCAGTGAGTTATTACTTCCGATTTCATTTATTTGTATGTGATTGTAATAATAGTTGCACTAGGTATTTGGTAAAGATAAAAATGGGATATTCATGTTGGGGACGAATTGGGAAAGATGTATGCTTGTTGTTTGATATGAGAAATGGAATGTAAATATCGAAGCAGAGTGATTAACTATTGCTTGTATAGATGAGTTAGAATTGATTGTCTGCGATTATTGACTGATCACTTAAAAGAATTGGTATAATTGATTATTTGGAATTGAAGATGAAATTGAACTCATTCATACACGATGGGATAGGGCATTAGCATTTGTCGGTTTATCGTTGTACCTTAAACGATTTTATAGTTTATAGTTGTCCGTAAGCTGAAACGGTCTCGGTCGTACCGCAGGATTCGTTAATCTGCTAACCCGGATGGAGGGCGCAAGTCCATCCACATATGATTTCCGGCAGGTCATATGTTTGTTGAATTCACGAGTTTGATGCATATCACTTGTCTAACTAATCACTTGATTGTATGACGTGTTATAAATGTAATCCTGGAAGTTTTCACTCTCACTAAGCTAGTGTAGCTTATACCCCTATAGTTGTTTAAATGAACAGGTTATCTCAAGAATGCAAAGTGGGGACTGAATTGGTTGGAGCCGGGTATGACTCCGGGGTTCCGGCAAGACATAAGAATGTTTGAAGTTATTAGCTAGGTTTTCCTATTTGCCTTGTAATAGTTTATGTAGTAGAATCTTTTGATGAATTGTAATTGAAGTTAATGAGTTGTATTTTGAAGAATAGTGAATTGAATTTCCTTTACATTGTTCTCAAGTTGTATCAACATAAAATGCATTACTCCGATGAGTCTCCTCCATGTGTTAGACGCCTTGTACATAGTATGGAAGCCTTCGCGTGACTGAGGTGGTCATTCTTAGGCTTTAATATTGTGTACGGCGGACTGCCACGTTTAGGGTACCCTTCGGGGCGTGACAGTTTAGTTGGTATCAGAGCGACAAGGTTTTGGGAATTAGGTGTAAAGACCTTAGGAGAATAGAATGTTAAGATACGATCTTATAAATGAATAGATAAGTGTTAGATAACCCTTAAGCAAAGAAGAAACTAGATTTAGCTGCTTGACCCTTAAGATGTGATTTTCGATTGTTAAGGATTTGAATTCCGTCTCGGAGACTTTTGGAGAATGTAGAAACAGGTACATGAGGAAGGAAGATTGAAATTATTTGATAGGATGATCGAACATACTCTAGTAATTGCAAAGTATAGGAGTAAGTGACCTTACCCGACTCTTAGTTCAAGCCGATAATGGAGATGCTAGATTACCCTTGACCTATAAGACACTAGGTGGGTAGGATTAATTGCTTGCTTTCACCGTTTTTCTAAATAAACAAGTTTAAAGAAAATAAAAAGTTATAACTCTTTTTCTAAACCATAAGCAACTTGTGAATAGTATAATTAGGCTAATGTGACCGTTTCGTCTTGTTTCTAGGAGACTACCTGAGGAGAACGTGCAACAGTTGACTAACCTTCCCGATGAACAACAAGTGAGAGACACTCCACCACCACAAGATCCAATGCAACAAGTCATAGACCTTCTAGGGTGTTTGGTGGATACACAAAAGCTCCTCTTACAACAAGTGCTTATTGGGAATGTGCCGGTTCAGGTGGAAGGACCCCACCAAGTGACAATGCAAGGAATTGAGACTCCTTCTGTTATGGCTAGTCCAAGCTCCAAAGTCAGAAGGTATAAGACAACTAGCCTAACAGTTAAGAATGAACCTTTTAAGAAGCGTAAGATCACTTGTTGGAAGTGCAAGAAGGTCATCATCTAAGACAGTGTCCACAGTTAAAGCACAAGTGTTACCTCTGTGGAGATCCCGAGCATAAGATTATGGACTGTCCAAGAAAGGAAACCCTGAAGTGCTTCATTTGTAAACAGCGGGACATTGGCAAGAAATGCCCCCAAAAGAATTAACAAGTGGATAGCTGTCCTTGCTTGGAAGAAGTCAGTCTCCTAGAAATATCAATAGATCTCTTGTGTTGAGCGTTAGGAGCAAATATCTTTTTGAAAAGAACAAAAATGTTTTGAAAATGTAAATCAATGTTGCGGTTTATCATCTAGTTCATGAATTAATTCCAATGTATTTTTACATCCTTTCTTTGAACTTTTGTAATGGAAGATTTACATCTTCTCTTGAATTCATGTATTTCGTTTTGGATATTGTGAAGTTTCTATTACTGATTTTGCTTTAAGTGGAATTTCAATATTTCATATATGTTTTTATTTCCGCAATTCCGTGTTCTATATTTCCGATAAGCTTCCTTAAATCTCTTTTAACGCTTTAAGACGTAATAAAAGATTTAGAATTCTCACCCGAGCTTAATAAAATTGTAGGAGAGATACCCAACCACAACAAGAACCCGTCATGACTCCTTTAGGACCCGAGAACCAAGCGATACCTGAACCACCTAATCAAGAGGGAAATGCCTCAATAGAGATTGAACGGCTACTAGTCAGATAAGAAGCTACATGCAACAGACTCAAGTCAGTTCAACGTCTACACCTGTGAGATATGAGCAAGAAACGACGCAAGATGAACCCCATCACCTCAATACCACCAAAGTCTCTTGCCATGCTTCATAAAGTGTAACCAGTATTTCGACGGAGTTTTGGAAAACCAGATGAGGCAGAGGATTGGTTGGCACATATTGAGAGGTCCTTTAATGCTTTTGAAGTACCACACCGTCTGAGAGTCAATTATGGAACCTATATGCTCCGCTTACATGCCCGAGTATGGTGGGAATCTAAGGAAAGAGAGTTGACGCCTCCAGTTACATGGGAGATGTTTAAATATGAGTTTTTGGATAAATATTTCCCCATGAGCTTAAGAGTCCAGTACAGTGCAGATTTCCTCAATATCTCACAAGGAGATCATAGTGTGGAACAGTACGAAACCGAGTTCAGTAGATTGTTGCAATATGCTCCGGAATCATATAAACAAAGTGAGGAACTCAAAAGACAAGTGTTTCTGAATGGTTTAAAGAAGATCTTCGGACTCGATTGGAGAATTTGATATCAGGAGTTATCAAGGATTGCTAGAAAGAGCACGGATAATAGAAAATGCTCAAAGAGGAGGCAAGAAAGAAGTAATAAGGAAATGGAGTTCTATGCTGCAATGACCCCGAGTCAAAATGTCAGAACACTTCCCTTGGATGATGACCCAAACAAGGAAGAAGACATAATATTGGATAAGCTACAATGTTGGAAATGTAAGGGACAACATTACCCTATACGGTGTCCACGACTTCAATCCAAGTGTTACCTCTGTGGGGACCCCAGTCACAAAGTTGAGAAGTGTCCTAAAAAGACGACCAACGCATGCTTTCTTTGCTCAAAAACGGGACATTTAGCTAAAACATGCCCTGAACGGGATAACTTACGTGTTGCTTCGCTGGATCAACCAAGAAAGAAGAGGAGGAGATGTAATAGGAACAAAAGCAACAAAGGAAAAAGGAATCGAGGTTCTTCAAGAACAACTACATCCGGAAATCCAGTCCACAACCCTCACACATATGGAGTGTATGAAGAAGCTAGTGATGAGGAGCTGGAGTCCTTTGTCATGGGAGGAAGCGAGGATCAAATATGCAACTCGATATCAGGTTAGCGCTATACCCTTAGACTACCGCATATTCTTTCTTGTCAATAGAATCAAAGAGATAGGTTGCTAGAAATACCCCTGGATTAAATGGCTAGAAAAAAAAAATAGGAAAGCCCGAGACCATTAAAAATTAGAATGAGCCAATGATGGAAACTAAAAACAAAACTCGACTAATTTAACAAATTCCAAGATACCCCTCATACAACCTCGTGTAAATAAAGAACTTTGAAAGATTGAAATCTATGACGATCGTTACACAAAAGTTAAAATTTCAGTAATCAAATCTAAATTACCAAACCCCGTAAAATGTTCACAAGTAGTAATTATACAATAAAGCAATAAGATCTCTTGATTTCAATCCCATCAAGATAATTACGATGATAAGAATTTAAAACGATGATGACCATATTGTTTAAGGAAATAAATCACAAAGTACAATATTTGTATATACAGCTACATAAGAATGGAGAAGCGAATCCACAACCTTCGTTGGTCAAGTAATCGAGTCATGAAAGGTCGTGTTGTCATGAGTCGTCTGGTGTCGGTCGAGTCGAGTCGTCTATGGTCTCGAGTCAAGTCCGTGTTGTTTTCTAAAAAGAGTCGTGTAAGTGAAGGTTGGAATCGCTAAGCCAAATCTTATTAATTTGTATGTGCTATATTTGTAAAATGACTATCATGCGAAGTTTAGAAATAATACAAATCGAAGCACAAACCGGTGCTAGAAAATATAACTTGAAATTCACAATTCTTCTCGAGAAACGATATACGCATAACAAGTTTTGCGGACAAAACTTTCTTTAAGGTGGGGAGGATGTAAGCCCCGGAAAATTTCGATAAATAATTTCAAGATGAACTTGAAAATAAACCCTAAAAATCACTCCAAATTAAAACCGAATTTCGATAGTCCTAACACGAACGAATTCAGAAACTTCTTAATCTTGAGAAAATGAAAATCTTTAAACAATAAAATAAGAACTCAGTGGTCTTCAAATTCAAAACCACGACGTACAAAAATTCCATATTTAACTCCGACTTATAAACGGGTATATAAGCTCAAAACAAATTATTAAAAAGCAAATAACGATTGACTTTCGAAAATATAACTCAATTCAAGAATTCCAAAAACATTAAGAGATATTAAATACTTACAAAAATAAAATTTAAAATAAATTTCTCAAATTAAATATGTTGTATAAACATAAATATCAATTTCCAAATTGGCAAAGGTCTAAACCGGAAAATCCCGGAAACCCTAACCGGAATACAATAGTGTAAGTCCGACAATCTAGCGCCCCTAACCCTAGAGGCCGAGATGTAGTTTAGATATGTAGAATAGCTCATAATAATATGAGTTTGTTTAAAAATATCAGATTGGTAAATTTTTGACCTATTTCGAACCCGTTCGGATACAGACTTCGAAAAGCGTGTCCCGGGGCTCGAGATATCAAAAATATACCAATAGTACCGTTAGACTCGTAATTTCATAAGATTTCTAAATATATCAGTTATATAATTTTTCGGGTTATAAAAGTTACAGTTATAACCTTTTTATCGTATTTCCATTATTACCGGTAATTGATTAGTCTTTTGCACTATTCATTTTTTTTATTACAAAATTTTATTATTCTTATAAAGTCTTATATTTTTAGATAAATATTTTATATGTTATAGAAAATTTGGTTTTTCTAAAATTTAGTTCGTTTCGGGTCTTTACGGGATCAGATTCTGTTTAAGACTCGGTACTAAAAATAAAATAAATTAATTTAATAATTGGAAAATATTTTAAAAATATTTTATTCCCATAAAATATTTTTTAGAATTTTTCGAGTTATAAAAATATTAATTATAGCCCATATTCGCGTATTTTGATCATACCGGTAACATATTTGTTAAAATACTAAAATAATTCAAATAATTATTTAATTTTAATTATGAAAAATCTGCTACAATTATTTGGAATAATTTTTCTAATTTTATTTTATTTTGTTTTATTTTATTAAGAAAGTACTCTTACAACCCATCTTTTCAAGTACACCTTACACATATCACTTCCTTTTCACTTCAATCTTTTTACACTTCATTATATCTATTCATGGCAGATTTTTGACTCTTTGATGGCTGCCATTGTCCTTCATTTACTCCATTTTGACCAAATTAATTATTTTTCCACTCCTTCTTAAGAAAGTTACATTACACATTAATTATACAATTAATTTTGAGTCAAATTCAACAAAATCTCTCTCTCCTCCCTCTTTTCACGTGGACAGCACCCCTCCCAATTTGCTGCCTTGTTTTATTTTTTTTCCCTTTCATTCATTTAATACACTCATTTTCTCTCTCCCTTTCATTTACTCATTTTCCTTTTTCATTCTTTAGCTTTTCTCTCTCTTTTTCCTCTCTTTTCTTCTTCTTATTGTTCTTGTTTCCTCAAGAACACAAGCTGCCCCCACATCTTCCATGGCTTCCACACTTCATTTTTAAAGATTTTCTAAGCAAATCTTCATCCCAAAGCTCCATAGGTGATATAGGTAAAGTATAATGAAGGTTTCATGCATCAAATGAACTTCCATAAGCTTAAAAGCTTAGGATGATGATGCCAAAAATGAAATCTTTCTCTTCTCCACTTTTATTATCTTGTATTATAATTATTTTCTTGTTTAAAGTTATTATATTTTGTAGATCTAACTTTTTATGGCTTTGATTTTTGTTTATGCCATAGATCTTGTTATTTAAGTTGTTATTTTTGTTATTCCTTATGATTTATGCATAGATCTAGCATTCACATGTCTATCTTAGTGATTCATGCATGTAAAACTAGTTTAGAAAACTAGATCTAAAGTTTTGAGTTCATAGATGCATTAGATCTTTGTTTATGTTCATGAACAACTTGCTATAGCTTGATGATGGTAGGAAAGTTGTAGGAAACCCAAGATCTATTTTGTTTTCAACAAAAATCAATTTTGAAAATTCGGATGAAAATGGAACCCTATTTAGAAAAGTGGTTTTTCAACTTTAAAATGTATATTTTTCATTTAAAATGAAGGGCTTAGGGTATAGATACCATAAATGAAAGATTTTGATAAGTGAAGTTTAGATCCATGATGTTTATAGCTTATTACCATGCATTTGTTTTATGTTTATGTTCATATTAAGTATAGATCTTAGTTATGAACTCAAACAAAATTGTGAAATTCGTATTTTGGCAAGACCCATATTTAAAAACTACTTTTCAAGTGTCAAAATGTAATTTTTACATAAGAAAATGAGGCTTAATATATATATAGCATCAAGACTTCATTTTATATGGTTCAAAGATGATTTTCAAAGATTAATTTTCAAAACAAAGTTCTATTCTCGGATTTTGGCCAAGGCCTAGTGTAAAAACATGTTTTCCAACTCAAAAATAAAGTTTTATTCAAGAAATGAAGGGCTCTTAAGATATGATATGTAAGGAATGGATTTTCATAAGTTTAGATAGGTTTTATCAAAAGATATGTCCAAAAATGAATTTTGTAAATTCGGATCCCAACCAAGACCAATTTTTAAAACCATTTATCAACATCAAAACTCATGTTTTATGTGAAAAATGAAGTGTATAGGTAATAGGTATCATTAAGTAGTGATTTTTATAAGTTGAAATGAGTTTTGATGAGATTAATGTATAAAACAAGAAATAGAATCAAGATGAGAAAATTTTGAGTTAGTAACCAATTTGTGAAATTCGTAATTTTGAGTGAAGGCCATAAGAACCTATTATCCAAGTTCAAAATGAAAGTTTTATGTATTAAATGAAGTCCTTAAGTAAAGTATCATAAGGTCTTAAATTTTAATGCATTAAACAAGTTTTCCCCAAATGAATCATTCAAAAGTGGATTTTCTAAAATTCGGATTTTTGAGTAAATCATATTGGAAAACATATTTACAAAGTGTAAAATGGGAATTTTTATGTAGAAATGAAGGTCATAAGTAATATATATAATGAAGACTCAATTTTGACAAAAATAATTATATTTTCTTAAGTAACAAATCCAAAACAAATGGAAATGATAAAAGTTAGAAAACTAGATTTTTCATAAGTAAGTTGTCATTATGGTCTTGCAAAATAAAAAGTTATAAAATTCCTTTTAGTAAAATCATCAAGATCATGCATGCAATAGGCTCATCTCATGTCATTCATGTTAGGAAATCACTCATATTGCATGTATAGTTAAGTTATATAGTAGGAACATTTCAAACATTTACAAAACTATTTTTCGGAAATTGAAATTGTTGCTGACCTAATCTGATCCGAACTTTTCGAAGCTTCAAAGTTTTCAAAACTTGAAAATAATATTAGAATTAGATAGATCTTTCGAAGTAGATAGAAATCGATATATAATTTGCGAGATTCCGAGTTAAAATGACCAAGTTATGACCGTTTTAAGTTGGAATTCCCGCTTAGGACGAGAATTACGAACTTGATAGTTCGTATGAAATTGTTTGGATTAGTTTGAGTTGAAATACTTATTAAAGTATTTCTTCATTTTTAGGAGATCCCGAAATCGACGATTCCCTACCACCGGATTACTATTACTAGAAGACCGGTGATCCAATGGCCGAGTGAGTATTACTTCCGATTTCATTTATTGTATGTGATTGTAATAATAGTTGCACTAGGTATTTGGTAAAGATAAAATGGATATGCATGATGGGGACGAATGGGAAAGATGTATGCTTGTTGTTGATATGAGAAATGGAATGTAAGAATATCGAAGCAGAGTGATTAACTATTGCCTGTATAGATGAGTTAGAATTGATTGTCTGCGATTATTGACTGATCACTTAAAAGAATTGGTATAATTGATTATTTGGAATTGAAGATGAAATTGAACTCATTCATACACGATGGGGATAGGGCATTAGCATTTGTCGGTTTATCGTTGTACCTTAAACGATTTTATAGTTTATAGTTGTCCGTAAGCTGAAACGGTCTCGGTCGTACCGCAGGATTCGTTAATCTGCTAACCCGAGATGGAGGGCGCAAGTCTATCCACATATGATTTCCGGTAGGTCATATGTTTGTTGAATTCACGAGTTTGATGCATATCACTTGTCTGACTAATCACTTGATTGTATGACGTGTTATAAATGTAATCCTAGAAGTTTTCACTCACTAAGCTAGTGTAGCTTATACCCCTATAGTTGTTTAAATGAACAGGTTATCTCAAGAATGCAAAGTGGGGACTGAATTGGTTGGAGCCGGGTATGACTCCGGGGTTCCGGCAAGACATAAGAATGTTTGAAGTTATTAGCTAGGTTTTCCTATTTGCCTTGTAATAGTTTATGTAGTAGAATCTTTTGATGAATTGTAATTGAAGTTAATGAGTTGTATTTTGAAGAATAGTGACTTGAATTTCCTTTACATTGTTCTCAAGTTGTATCAACATAAAATGCATTACTCCGATGAGTCTCCTCCATGTGTTAGACGCCTTGTACATAGTATGGAAGCCTTCACGTGACTGAGGTGGTCATTCTTAGGCTTTAATATTGTGTACGGCAGACTGCCACGTTTAGGGTACCCTTCGCGGCGTGACATTTTTATTTTGAAAATCACCTTTGATTCTTGTAAAAAGAAGTCTTGATGATATACATCTACTAAACCTTCATTTTCTCAACTAAAACTTTCATTTTGAGACTTGAAAAGTGGTTTTTAAATATAGATTTTGTCAAGATACGAATTTTACTATTTTTATTCAAGTTCAACTCTAAGATCTACACTGTAAACCCCTAAAAAATTTCATAATTCTTAGAAAATAATCCTAGAAGTCTAATATCAAAATTGAAATCCCGAAAATCAACCCAAGTTAAAACCAAATTCTAAATCAGGTCAAACACAAAAATTCTTAGTCTTGAGAAAATGAGGACCCTTGAAACAAAATATAAAATCCAACTATCGGTTGAATCAATATCCGTATGCTAATCTAATCATCTTCCCGATTCCTAAAACGCAAATCAAAATGATATATTCAAATAACACTCGACAACGAAATTCTAAGATCTTAAAACACTCGATGGATTTTTGGAATCAGAAATTTTAATTTTCACCAAAAGTCAAACTGAGTCAACTCATAACCCTAGACTCGGTTAAACGATCCTGAAAACTGAAAACTATTAAATAATAACAAATAAAATAAGATAAACCATAGATATTGAGCTAAAAATATAAAACGATCAAAACTCTAAAATTATATGATCATACGAATAACTCAACAAAACCGAAAGTCAAACCAGAACTCTAAAAGTCAACAAAGTTTACAAACAAACCTAGTGTTTAAGATTCGGCAATCCCATGCTTTTAAACCCTAAACAATGAAATGAAAATGATTGTTGATAATAGTTCATAATAATATAGGGAAGTTTTAAAATATCATATTCGCAAATTTCTGGTGTCTTTTGGATTCAAACGGGATCAGTTTTCAAAAATCGTGCCTCGATACACCGGATGGTAAAAATATTCCGTAAATACCAATAGACCCGTAAAAATATAAGGTATTCAAAAATAACAGGTTTTATAATTTTTCGGTAGCTAAAAATTATATATCACATTTATACGCGTATTTTTATTACTACCGGTATTTTAATTGTCTATACTATTTATAGTACTTTTCTACTATTCATCACTATTCCTCTATTTCTACTTTTTCTTACTACCTATTCTTACACCTATATATCTATTCCTTACAATTTTCTTTTCCCATAAAAATTCTACACCACATATTACTAAACTTCTCTTACACTTTTCTTCTAAAATTAAATTTTTAGTCAAACTTCTCTCTCCTACAAGCATTTGTCGTCCACTCCCCCTCTCTCTTCATCCCCATTTAATTTCTTTTTTAATTAATTTAATTACATCTAATTTTCACTCCAAAGTTCTATAAATACCTCATTTCTCCTTTATTCTTTCACACAATTCATTCTACTACCAAAACTCTCTCCACAACATTTTCCTCTACCAAAATTTTCTTTCACCAAATACTCACAAAATTTCTCTCTACAACTACTATTTCTCAATAACCATATAACCACACATTCACTACCATCTTCAAACCACATAAACACTTTAGGTAAAGATTTCTTCCAACCATTTATTTACTCATGTCATGTAACTTAACATGACTATGGTGTTGTTTTGAAACTCATATGAGTAGTAAAAACAACAACATGTTCATGTTTTATTCTTGTACATGAACTTCCTATTTTATTATGTTATGTTGATTTTATTGTTGTTATAATGTTAATTCCTTATTAATATCTAACTAAATATATTTATGTATTTATATATATAAATCTTCAGAGCATATAAGCTCACTTGTCATTTATTTACTTTCATGCTTTGCAATTTATTTATTTCATACTATTTCCTTAAGACTAGTTTTTCTAGTCTTAGACTTGTCCATATCAAGTCAAAACAACCTTTTATTTATTTTCCTTAATCTTTTAGGACTAGTCTATTCTTAGTTCCGGGATGCCTTGATGAAGCTACGGCTCCCAATACTTGACCGGGATACCTTGATAAAGCTAAGGTTCCTAATACTTGATATTTTTATTATTTTGCTTATTATTATTTGTTTCTAGTATTTTCTTATGTTCTTATTATATTACATGTTCATGATACTTGCATCTACATAATGATATTGTGTTAACTAATTTAACAATAGAATTTTATTTTATTAAAGGAACTTAAAACTAAATTTTATATTATGTGACTTGTCACAAAATAATGAAGTTATTATCAAACAATATAGAAATAGAGTAATACAAGTTTTCTAAAAGTTTTCTTAAATAACAAAGATAGTTTTACCAAGGAAACATAAGAAATAAATACTTTCATTGTCTATTATGGGAACCTAAGTTTTAGTAAAATAATTTATTAGTTTTCAAAGTTCTTACAAAAAGCTTAAAGATTAGTGTAAACCCCGGTATTCTCAGTAGCTAGGAAACCCCGAGAGATGGAATCGAAACCTTAATCCGATCAGGTTGAGTCTTGTAAGTGAATCCTAGGAACCCTAAATCCGGCTTTCCTTCGGTTTCATAGTAAAATAAATATTATAAAATAAATGAATTTGAATTATTGTTCCAAAGTACATTTCAAACCTTTGAAAGTTTTAAATTCGGGAATTTTTCAATTCCGGGCCTTCTCGAGCCTAATTACGGAAAAGCGTGCCCCGGACCACGGATTCAGAAAAATATTCCGGAATATTCATTAGAACGTAATTTTATAAGAATTTCAAAAATATCAATTTCATAATTTTTCCAGCTATAAAAATTACAGTTATAGCTTTTCCCATGTTTTCGGAACAACCGGTAAAGTAGATGTCTTGTCTACTATTCACAAGTACAACCTACACTACACACTACCCATACCCTATTCTTACATCCTTACAACTACTCATTTCAATTTTCTTTTCCAAGAAATTTTGTCTCTTAAATAATTATCATATTTATTACATTTAATTTACTAAATAACAAAAGTTAAAATTTTCAAAACACACACACACACATAAGGGATGGCCGGCGCCCCTCCCTCTCATTTTCCCTCTCAATTGAAGTATTTTTACTTCATTTTATTAACTAAACCCTAAATCACTTGATATATATACATATTATTCTCTCTCTCTCCTCATTTCTTCTTGTTTTCAAATTGGAAAAAGAGTAAAAACCTCTCTTCTCTCCCTCCTTGTGCCGAGCACTCCTCTCCCTCTCCCTCTCACCACTTCAACTTGTTTCCTTCTTCATTTCCATCTCAAGACTCCTTTGGTATGTTGATTTAGGTCTTGTTCTTCCTAGATCTTGTAATGGCAAGATCATATCTTGTGTGTTTTCTCATTTAACCCCATGATGCTCATGCTAGGGACATGAAAACACATGAACAAGAATATCAAGCCATTACAAGACATGGATCCAATGCTTAGATGTGACTTTGTTAAGATCTCATCATGTTCATGCATGTAAAGTAGTGATCTTGCACATATATTGTTGTTCATGCCATGAGATCCATGATTTATGCATCATACTTAGTATATCTAAAGTTTAGATACCCACATTGTCATTTACATATATGATCATAGAGTTATTTTTGTTTTCATGCATTGATGATCACAAAAATATAGTCTTGTATATGTATAGAGATGTTAGATAGTGGATAATCATATATAAAAGGCAAGAACGTTGATAAAGGAAGGACTTTGTCAAATATGGAAGGTTGAAAATTCGGATGAAATGGAAACCCTACCTTGAAAACCACCAAAATCATTTTTAAACTTATATTTCATAAGGAAAATGAAGGGTATGTGTAATAGACATGTTGAAGGAATTATTTTCATGAGTTTAGATGAGTTTAGGCATAATAAAATAAGAAAACAAGAAGTGAAGTTAGAAGGAAAAATATTGACTTTGGATGTGTAGTCAAAATTCGTAATTTTGGGTAATGCCCATATAAACACTTAGTATTTAAGTCTAAATTGGATGTTTTATAAGCTAAAGGAAGTCCTTAGATGATATATACATTGTAGCTTCAATTTTTAATGCATTAGATAAGTTTTCCCTTAAGAAAAATACAAGAAAATGAAATTTAGAAAATTCGGATTTTTGCAAAAAGCTAATTCAAAGACATGTCTATCAAATGAAAAATGGAAATTTTTATGCATGAATGGAGACCATGATTAATATAGACTTTGAGAACCTATTTTTAGTTAAATAATAAGTGGATTACAAAATTAAAAGCCAAAGAAACCCTAAGGAGTATAATGTGGAAAAATAGCTTCCTAGAATTAGTCTTTATGAGAATTTCCCCAACACTTAAGAGTTCATATGAGTTATTATCACAAAAGTTATTATGACCATGTATATATTAAGTCCATCACATGGCATTTATATTAGAAATTCATTCCCATATCATTCATGCATGAATCATCATCTAGGAACACTTTTTATCAAAAGCAAAGCAAATTTTCGAGATTGGATCAATTGCGGAACAGATCTGATCCCACTGTTTTGTGACCTTATTATTTTCAAAACTTGGATTTAATATTATAAATAGATATATCTTTCGAAGTAGATAGAGATCGATATAAAATTTACGAAATTCCGAGTTAAAATGACCAAGTTATGGCCGTTTTAAGTCGGAACTTCCGTAAATAGCGAGAAATCCGAATCCACATGATTTAGATGTATAGCTTGATTTAGTTACATGATGAGAATCTCATTAGGATTATTCTTGCTTGGTAGGTGACCTCGAGCAGGACGACACTCTACCTCCCGATTACTACTATTAGGAAGTTGGCGTCCAATGGCCGAGTGAGTTTTACTTCCAATCTCAATTAATGAATGTGATTGTAATGTAGTGGCACTAGTGATGTAGGCAAAGATAAAAGAAATTTTATATGCATGATGGGGTATATGGGAGTTATATATGTTGTCTACTATTGATATGTGAAATGGAGTTTTGAATATCGAAACCGGGTGTTAAACTATTGACTGATTAGCTAGTACCTTATGATGAATGTCTATGAATACTTGTTGGTCACTTGAAAGAATTGAATTAATGAATATTTGGTTCCAAACGTAAATTGAATCCATTCATATCACGATGGGTTTGGAGCATTTGCATTGGTTGGTTTTTCGTGATCCATAAAACGAATATGTTGGTTAATCGTGATCCATAAAACAAATTTGTTGGTTAATCGTGATCCATAGAACGAGATTTTTGTTCAGTTGACCGTGAGCTTAAACGGCATCGTACCGTAAGATTCGGTAATCTGCTAACCCGGGATGGAGGGCGCAAGTCCATCCACATATGATTTCCGGTTGGTCATATGTTTGTTGAACTCATTTGTTTGATGCATACACTTGCTTGAATAATCACTTGTTTGGAATGAATTGTACTTAATTGTGTTATGGAAGTTCTTACTCACTAAGCTAGTTAGCTTACGCCCCCATAGTTTCTATCTTTTGCAGCATGATTTTATATGGCTTAGGCCAAGACAAGCCACAGCACAGGTACCGGAGATAGGAGTTTCCCATAGAAGTCGGATCCATTACTTTTTGTATAGACTTCCATTGGAAACTAAAGACTCTAGATGATTGTAATATACTGTTATTCTTTTGCGGGGGAATGCCCCTTAGACTCTGTAAACTTTAAATTATGTGTTTTGATTTATTATCTATGGCTAATGAATGCCTCGTTAAACTGTTTAACTCCATTTGTTGAAGTTTCTATTGTCGTAAAGGAACGCTTTACATCTACTTAAGACTCCCGAAGGCCCGGGTAGGGAACTCGAGAGTCTTACTTAGTATGTGGCGGGTGTTACGTTTAGGATACCTACGGGCGTGACAATTAAACTCTTTTAAACTCCATGACAAAACCAAGAAACAAACTAGTTTTCAAAGTTAAGATAAAATCAACTCATAAAGTTATGAACCCACTTAGGAAAATAATGATTTTTAAGTTCCTAAAGAAGAGACTTATTTTCAAAGAATATAAATAAGATTGGATTAAAAACAAAGGATTTTATCAATAAAGATGATTCTTTTAAAAGGAAATAAAAGAACAAGTTTTAGAAAACAAAAACTTATATTTTAAATACTAAATATAAGGAGACAAGACTCATTTTCTAAAACCATTCTAAATACAAAGTTATAAAAAGGTTTTCAATAACTTAATACACTTTGATAACTTTGATCTTTTATCACTAGAAGTAAAATTTATGAAAGACTAAGCCTAAAGGAAAAAATTTACTTGTTTTTAGAAAAAGAATGAAGAAAATAAAATAAGAATATACTCATTATAATAACATATAAAAATATAAAGTTTCTTCAAAAGACTTGAAAAGAAATTGTCAAAGTTAAAGTTTTTACAACTCAAAATGAATTGTTGTATGAAATAAATTATTTAGACACTACTATTAGAAATTTTGCATATAAAGTGAGCTTATCTATATACTCAAAGAATTCATCAATTATATACACATATATATATATCTATATTTTTTTACTAAAGGATTTTTGAATGAAGAAAATGGATTTGCAAAAGTTTAGAAATATTTGTTTTAAATCTGTGCCCAACGTTTTTGGAACCCAGATGACCTTTGATGATAAAGATAACCTTAGAAATGGATAGATCTTTTCAAATAGGTGAAAAACGGTATATTACATGTGAAATTCCGAGTTAAAATAAGCAAGTTATGGCCATTTTAAATTGGAATTTCATTCTATACGAATTTGACGAACATAGTGAAATAAAATTAAAAAGTTCAAGTAAAATTTCTATGAAATACTCATCCCGGGTATTTCTTTTGTCTAGGTAATGAAGGATACGAGATTACCCTTCCTGAGGATTACTATGACTAAGAAGATCGCGAAATGGACGAGTTAGTTATTCCTCTTAATTTCATTACCATGCTTGTGTTTGTAAAGTAGTAACACTAGTATACTAAGAAAAGATAAAAATGGATATATATTTGAGGAATTCGGGGTTATGTATATATATGTGATTCTATGTTTATGCGTGAAACGAGAATTAAGAATATCGTAACTTCAAACTGCTTGTTTAAGTATTTTTGTTTACCTACTTGTATGACTGCTTATTATTTGCTAAATTGATTTATCGCCCCTTAATATACCTTAATAAGGTTTGGCTTAAGAAAAATAAGACACTCACGCATAGCATCCATCGAGTCACATTTCTTTTGGAAGGCTGCTACTCTGCGCATAGAGTTGGATTGGCTGTTATCGTGCTGTGACACGGGCCATATTCCTTCTTAGAGAATCCAAATCACTTGGGGAATGCAACTCTAGGTTCGGAGTCAAGTCAACCGAACGCTTTGGGTGGGGACCTGGGGCCTAGCAGTAGAAGATCGAGGATTCATCACCGATTCCCTAACCTTCGATACGAAGGGGTAAATCCGTTCTATATATGGTTTCTGGATAACTATATATATTTGTGTAATCACGTGATTGTTGCATTATACGCATAGCATATATGTGTGAAAATCTAAATGAACTTATTTGAAAACATGGTGCGAATGAAAAGGAATATCTCACTAAGCTAGTTATAGCTTATACCCCTATAGATTTTGTTGAAATAGGTATACTCGTGGCTTAAATTAAGGATCATGACATTAAGGAAGTCATGAAATGATGTTAAGCTTCTATGAAGGAAATGAAAACATAAGATGAAGTAATTTTGTTAGGTGCTTTATATGTAATGAATTATATGTTAGTATTTTGGAGATTCTAAGATGTATATTTATTTGAAGACAATAGAGGGACATGCCCCTAAGAATTGTAATTTAATATGTTTATGTTTTATGATAAGTATTCTCTTTGCCTTTGTTGGTCCCGAAAAAAAAATCAAGAAGGGGGGTTGAATTGATTATTTTAGAAAATTAAAAAAATTTTTGCCTTATAAAATAATCCCCTTTGATTTTAAGTTAAGAGAACAATATGAACAATTAAACAGCAATAAAATAAACTTTAGAAATATAAATAGAGAAGGGATAAGAAGATCAGGCAGATATTCATAGTGGTTCCCTTGTGCGACAATCCACTCTTCCAGCTCCGAGCTGGGGACCCCGTTATCCTACGGGTTAGTTCACTATATCCAATCAATTCAAATAAAAGATTGTACAATTCTCTCTGCTCGATTCTCATAGCTATCCTTAAGCTAACAATCGATCTACAAAGTATAATCCTATAATTGAATTACAATTTGAGAAGGCAACAACACATTCCTTCTTAAAAATGAGAAAAATCAAAATTTGCTTTAAGAGTTTAATAGCACTATGCAGCTCAAAAACTTGTAACTTTTGTAAAAGCTTCTTCCTTTTTCAAATAAGAGAGAGAACAATAAGATGGAGCTTTTTTGTTTTTCGTTTTTTCATGAGAGAAAATTGATAAACCAAATTTATTCATATTTTGTGAATGCCAAAATGAACCTTTATTGATCATTTTTATTAAGAATTTGGCACTTCAAAACATTATGTATGCTTTCAGGTCTTTAAAGGAAATATTTTTCAAGGAAAGCAAAGACGGGTCAAAAATGCAAATTTTGGATTAAGAAGAACTCAAATGACAAGATCAAGCCATGTTTTTCAACCATTACAAGGAGGAAGCAAAATTAAAGGATGAAAATCAAGTTTTGAAAGACATTTGCAAGACATGACCTGTCTCAAACCATGTCAACCTGGAAATTGAACTTTACAAAGGACATTTGTGAGACATGACCTATCACTCGCCCTGTCGATTTAATAAAAAGTCATTCAATGAGAAAACGACTTTTTAACTACAGTAACCTCCATTTTAATACAAAAACGTTTATTTCGGTTATGGAAGGAGCGTTACTTGAAAGGCCAAAAGACTCATAACCTCCAAAACCTTTCATCTCTCCTCATCAAGAGCAATTAATTCCATTCAATTGAAGATGGTTATAAAAAGGAGATGGTGGAAGAGAAAGAGGACAGACAAGATTTTGATAACGAGAGTTTTCAAAGGAGAAGGAAGTTCTGGAGATTCCAATAACAAATCAAGATCATCAAGGATTGAAGATCCGACACTTTTGAGCTATAATCTTTTCGGGTAGTATCATGAGTTTGAATTTCTATTTTGAATTTCATGTATTACTATTAATTACTATGAAGGAGTAGTTTTTCAGATCTGGGTTTTGTCAAATTTCATATTTATCATATGTTGAGACTTTGTTCTTAATAATTATTGAAGTTCTTTTGTTCAATTGCATGTTTGTTAACCGTTCTTAAGTTTGTATGTCCGGAAATATAGATTTATGCATGAATTTCATTTAAGTTAATTGAAAGATTACTTTTATGAATTGATCTATGCAATTGAAGAGATTTGTTTGTAATTCTAGACATAGAATAGCAAGAATCTTCTATTCTTAGAGTTCATGTTATTAATGCAAGTTTGGGTTGCTATTGATTTAGGAGATATCCTAATCGATTAACCTAGGTTTAGATAATTGTTAGATTCGAAAGAATTAATAATTTGCTCAAGGAACTCTATAGCTTAAGAACTAATCTTAATTATCTAATATGGATTGTCAATGATTCATATGATAAATTAAAAGTAAGACAAAACCTGGATTATTAGACCTTAATTGAATCTTGTTTGGTTATTGGAATTGTGTTAATAGTGTTTTAAAGAAAATTAGATAAAGTAGTAAAATCATCAAAATTGTTCAGTTAGATAGTAGAATACGATTTAGTACTAGTATTTGCTATTCCTGAGGACGATCCGATTTTTAAAAGCTATACTATATTCACGATAGGTACACTGCCTATTACCTTTATAGCAATTTAAGAACGGGCCTTTGTAAATTGAAAACTATGCTTGAAGGTAATCATAAAAATATCAGAGTATATAATATTAATCATCTCTCTTCTTCTCTAGGTCGGCAATATATCCACACATTGCAACGTTCGAATCCTTCTGTTATACAGTGGATAAGTCTTCCTCAATTTTCTCGGATCAAATCCTCTTATCCTCTTTTGAATTGAAAAAAAAATTTGCTTTAGTTTTTGTTTGATAAACTTCCAATATTATAATGATTTCTTCCCTTTATTCTGAAAATAAAGCTCAACGTTATGATCTTCCAACCTTCAGGAGAGATAAGCTTTCCAAGATCTTCTCGTAATATCTTTATCATATCTATCTTGAATTTTGATTTTTGAAATACTTTGCGGAAAATAGGAGATAACCTTTGTTGAATTTTCGTGATTCGAAATAATCTGTATGTTTCTGTTTGAATTTCTTCTTTTAACGTTGTTTTGATAAATATAGATATTTTAAATATCCGTTGCTGATATCTCGAACTCCATCGTGATCTTCATATGTTATCTATTTGAAGATAACATTTTTTTTCTTTTGATTTCCTCAACGATATATAAGATAAATAGATAAGATCGTTCTTGTCTTGAAGTATGTTAGAATAAACAGTTTGTCTTCAAATAATTCTTGTAACTTTAGATTTTATCATTGAAAGGATTATTTTTGTTGATGAAAAGAAACTCGGAATTATTTAAATCTCCTAGGATATAATCCGACTTTAGTGAAACAAATAAGTATACTATCCAAATATACTTATTATTTGACCCCCGCAAACTTAAGTCTTATGCCATTTATTCCTCTTGATGTGCTTTACCATCCAGAAAATTATCTTGCTCTACCTCCACAACGTTATGCTACTCAAACCACTCTTCCTTCCAACTATCGCAGGCGTTAGAAAATGACAGCTCACAAATCCACAAAAAGAACTAAAAAGCATTAGTTTTTGTTCTTTTTTTTTTTTCTTTTTTTTTTTCAGATATTTTTGTTTTTGTTGATATCTCACATGAGACCTGTGATGTAATTTTGATAAATCGTTAATATCAACTACTATTCTGTTTTTTTTTTCTATTTTTGCTGATAACAAAAAGGGGGAGGAGATTTGTCTGTTAATGAATGTTGTTGTGAATGTGTTGATGAATGAATATGGATATGAATGTGTGATGAATGAATATAATATATATGTGAATGATTGTTCGTGAATATATGTGAATGAATATAGATGTTTTGTTATCATCAAAAGAGAGAGAATGTTATTCTCTACTATCTAAGGTTTTGATGATAACAAAATAGTCAAAGAACTAACTAATTCTTAGTGTGCACTTACAGAACTATTCATAGAACATTTACATGAGAAAGATTCCAGAAATACAGAAGTTTTTATAGAATCTTTTCAAGAACTTTAAACAGCAATTCTAAGTTAAAGTTAGTTACTGTTCATCTTCTCAAACAAGATCTACAATTTTTTTTATATGAAGAAGTTCGATTATTTTGAAGACCTAGCTTCGAGACAATTAGTATATTTAGATAGTATACTTATTTGTTCCACTAAAGTCGGATTATATCCTAGGGGATTTAAATAATTTCGAGTTTCTCTTCATCAACAAAAATAATCTTATCAACGATAAAATCTAAAGTTACAAGAATTATTTGAAGACAAACTGTTTATTCTAACATACTTCAGGATAAGAACGAGCTTATCTATTTATCCTGGATATCATTGAGGAAATCAGAAGAAGAAAATGTTATCTTCAAAACCTTAGATATAGAAATAACAGCCTTGTTACTTATTTATTATCGATATAAATTGAGTTACTCCGATGCGTTCCCTTAGTTGTGATGTATGCCTTGTACATGATATGGAAGCCTTTACGTGACTAAGATAGTCATTCCTAGGCTTTAGTATTGTGTACGGCGGACTACCACGTTTAGGGTATCCCTCGGGGCATAACATATACATAATATGAACATGAATATAAAAGAAATGCATGATAGTGAATTATAACTTATAGATCTAAACTTACTCTCAAAATTCATTTATGATATTTATTCCTTAAGCCCTTCATTTTAAATGAAAAATACACATTTTGAAGTTGAAAAATAGTTTTCTAAATATGGTTCCATTTTTATCCGAATTTTCAAAAATCATTTTTGTTGAAACTAAAATAGATCTTGAGCTTTCTAAAACTTTCCTACTACCATCAAGCTATTACAAGTTATTTAAGAACATAAAACAAAAGTCTAATGCACATATGAATATAAAATAACTAGATCTAGTTTACTATACTAGTTATAAATTCATGAACACTATGATGGTTATGTGAATGATGAATATATGCATAGATCATAATCAATAACCACATAACTTAAAAATAAAACAAAATAATAGTAAAAATAACTCAAATAACAAGATTAAGGCATAAACAAAATCAAAGCTACAAAAAAAGTTAGATCTACAAAATATAACTACTTTTAGCAAGAAAATAATAATAATAATACAAGAGAATAATCATGGAGAAGAGGAGTGTTTCATTTTGGTATCATCATCCTTAGCTTTTATGCTTATGGAATGTCATTTGATGCATGAAACTCTGACTATACCTTATCTATATCAACTATGGAAGCTTAGGAAGAGGTTTACTCAAAGGATCTTCAAGAATGGAGTGTGGAAGCAAGATTTAGAGATGGGGGTAGTGTGGTTTCTTGTAAGAACAAGAACAAAAGAAGAAAGAGAGAGAAAGAGAGAGTAAATGGAGTAGGGTTTCAAGAAAGAAAGAGTGTAAATGAGAGGCATTAAATGGAGAGAGAGGAGTGTATTAATGTGTGTTAATTATTGAAAGATGAAAAAAATAAAAACAAGGCAAAAATGGGTTGGCGGTGGGGGGGTTGGGTTGTGTGCGCTAGCATGAATTTTAGAGAGGAAAAGAGAGGGGTTTAGTTAGTTTGTAACTTAAATTTTGAAGTGTAACTTGTGTCATTTAATGTGCTAATTAAAGAGACTTTAATTCATTAAATAAATCATTAAAAATAAAAGAAAAGTGGCTGTTTTGGAGAGTATGGTTAGCTGCCATGCATTGAAAATAGAGTGTAGATTGATTGAAAGAAAACTTGAATAATGTGTAGAAGTGACAATTGAAGTGTACTTGAAGTATTGGTTGAAAAAGTATTTTTATTAAGAAAGTATACAAATAAAATTAGGAAAATTTTTTTAATGAGTGGCAGAATTTTCATAAATGCAATTAAATAATTAATTGAATTATTTTAATATTTCAATAAATATGTTATCAGTATGATCAAAATACACAAATATGGCTATAAATGATATTTTTATAACTAGAAAAATTATAAAAATTTATTTTATGAAAATAAAAATATTTTTAAAATATTTTACAACTATGAAATTAATTTATTTTATTTTTAGTATCGAGTCTTAAATAGAAACTGATCCCGTAAAAACCTGAAACGAACTAAATTTTGGAAAAATAGAATTTCTATAATATATAAAATATTTATCTAAAAATATAAGGGTTTACAAGAGTAATAAAATTATGTAATGAATAGTGGTGAATAGTGCTAAAAGACTAGTTAATTACCGGTAGTAATAAAATACGAAGAAAATCAGAAAATCAGATATTTCTAGTTATCAAAAAATTATTAAACTGATATTTTAGAAATCCTTACGAAAATACGAGTCTAATGGTAATAATAATATTTTTGATATCTTGAGTCTCGGGACACGCTTTTCAAAGTCTGTATCAGAACGGATTCGAAATAGGTCAAAAATTTATCAATCTAATATTTTTAAGCGACTTTATATTACTACGAGCTATTCTACACACTTAAACCATACCTCGGCCTCTAGGGTTAACGATGCGAGATTGCCAGACTTAAACTACTGTATTCCACTTAGGGTTTCCGGGTGATTCTCTGGTTTAGATCTTTGCCAATTTGGAAATTGATATTTTATGTTTATACAATATATTTAATTTAAGAAATTTATTTTAAATTTTATTTTTGTAAGTACTTAATATCTCTTAATGTTTTCGAAATTATTGAATTGGGTTTTATTTCCGAAGGTTAATCATTATTTACTTTTTAATAATTTGTTTTTTGGCTCTATATTACCCGATTTTATAAGTCAGAGCTACGTATAGAATTTGTCTTACGTAGTGGTTTTGAATTTGAAGACTGTTGAGTTTTTATTTTATTTTTAACGATTCTTATTTTTCTCAAGATTAAGAAATTTCTAGATTCGTTTATGATTTAGGACTAGTTGAAGTTCAGTTTTAATTTGGGGTGATTTTTAGGGTTTATTTTTGAAGTTCATTTTGGAATTATTTACTGAAATTTTCGAAGCTTACTCCACTCTAGATCCATGGATGAGCAAAGGTCTGCTCCTAGAGGTATCTAGATGATGGATACAGATCTAACCCTAGCACCACCAGGGGATCGAGAGGAGAAGATTCATATCGGTGATACTAGCTCGAGGAGGAGGATCATTACCCTCAGTTAGACCCTCAGGAGAAGGGCAAGGGACGTTTATACCCTAGCCGATAGCATCAGATCTAGCTTTAAGTCATGATATGTATGTTTTGTTAGATAACTTAAGAGATGTGATATTTTGATAGACTTTTGCTAGTATGTATATATATGTAGTGTATGACATGTAGGATTGTAATCCACTAGAGTTTATGCTACGGTTATGTTCAAACCTTAAACGGAAGTCCACTAGAAATCCTAAGGTCAACAAAATACGTGTCAAACCCTAATAGATTAGATCCAGCAATCATGTGTCCCTAATCCCAAAAAAACGAAATCGAAATAGTAGTAGGTAATAGTTCATAATAATATAAGGACGCATAAAAATATCATATTCGATAATTTTTTGTATCTTTTGGATCCGAATGTGATCAGTTTTCGAAAACCATGACCTAGTACCCCCAATGGCAAAAATATTCAAATAATACCAATGAACTCGTAAAAATATAAGGATTTCAAAAATATCAGTTTTATAATTTTCGGTACCTAAAAATATCAGATATAGCTTAATGACGTGTATTTTCTTTACTATTGGTATTAATTTGTCTTATATACTATTCATAATACTATTCTACACTATTCATCTATCTCTACTTTTTCTACACTCTACAAACCTATTATCTACTTTTTACTTTTCCCATACATCTTCATTCACATCAAACTTTACATCAAACATTACATCTTATTACTTTTAATTAACAAAAATACAAAACAAACTCTTTCTCCTTTCTACCACACTCACGCCAACCCTCTCTCTCTTCTATACACACACATTTATTTTTATTTTTCAATTTATTTAATTCACACAATTTTCACTCCAAAAATTCTATAAATACCCCTCTCCCTCCAATTCTTTTACATACTCATTCACCTTACTGAAACTCTCCCAAAATCTGTCCTCAAACACTCTCTACCAAAATCTCTCTTTTCTTTCTTCACTACCCAATTTTTTTCTACACAATTCCGATGCACATAAACACTATCCAAGCTTTTCTTTTACTACCACTTCCATACTTTCTTTTAAATAAAAGTTTTTACCCCTTTCTTTCTACCATGTCATGTAGCTTAACATAACCACGGTCTACGTTTTTTTAACATGACCATGGTGTATGTTTCTTAAACATTCCAATGTTATAGAAGCAACATTATGTTCATGTTTTGTTCATGTTCATGAATAGATTTAATATTATGTTTGCTAGTATGTTGTTATTTTGATCTTATTATTGTTATTATCATGTTTCCAACCTAACTTCATATATGTGTTACTATCTATATATATATTTTTAGAGCCTAAATGCTCACTAACTCGCTAATAAGCTTATTATTACTTTTTCTTTTCTTTCTTTTTCTCTTTTATTTATTTTTTTTTTTGGATATAGTCTTGGGATGCCTTGATGAATCTAAGGCTCCCAATACTTGATCAGGTTGCCTTGATGAAGCTAAGACTTCTAATACATGATCGGGTTACCTTGATGAAGCTAAGGTTCCTAATGCTTGACTATAATATCTTACTTATTATTGATATATTGCTCATTAATATTATCTTGCTTCTTATCTCATATTTTCACCATCTACATACTACATGCTCATAATACATGCATCTACATAATGATATTATCTCAACTAAATTTAAAGCATAATTTTTCTTTAATAAATGAACTTGAAACTAAATTTTCTATTATGTAACTTGTCATTAAATAATGGAGTTATCATCAACAACATATAAATGGAATAATACAAGTTTTCTTAAAGTTTTCTCAAATAACAAAGATAGCTTTACCAAAGAAATATAAAAAATAAACACTTTTTTTTCATAATATGGTATCCTATGTCTTAGTAAAAAGATAATTTGTTAGTATTCAAAGTTTTCACAAAAAAAAAAAAAAAAAAACACTTAAGATTTAAAGTCTTTTCAAACTCCATAACAGAAACAAGAAGGAAATTAGTTTTCAAAGTTAAAATAAAATCAATCCATAAATTTATAAACGACATGGAAAAATAATGATTTTCAAGTTTCTAAAGAAGAAGTCTATTTTTCAAAGAAATAGCAAAAATACAAGTATGATAAGATAAAAAAAAAGGATTTTATCAATAAAGATGATTTCTTTTCAAATAAAGTTGGTAGATGAAAAAAAAGACTCAGTTAAGAACCAAAAATGTATTTTTAAGGAGTTAATAAACAAAAGTATAAGAGGAAATGACTCATTTGCTAAGACCATTCTAAAGAAAAATTTATAGATAGGTTATTAACAACTTAATAAACTTTTTGATAACTTGTTCTTTCATCACTAGAAGTAAAAATTATAAAAGACCAAAGTTAAGGGAAAATTTATTTGTTTTGGAAAAAGGAATGAGGAAAATAAAATAAGAATATGCTCATTTATAATAACCTAGGAAAATATAAAATTTCTTCTATCTACTTTGAAAAAAAAATTATCAAGTTTAAGTTTTAACATTTCAAAATGAATTGTTCTATAAAATAAATCGTTGAGACACTACCATTAGAATTTTTGCATATAAAGTGAGCTTATATATATACTTAAAGGATTTTTCAATCATATATATATATATATATATATTTTTTTTTTTTTTGCTAAAGGATTTTTGAATAAAGTTGAGTTGGAAAATTGTTTTGCAAAATTTGGAAAATTCCGTTTTGAATCTATAATGAGGTGTTTAGCAACCCAAATGACCTTATATATAGGAAATAACCTTATAAATGGATAGATCCTTTCGAGTAGATAGGAATCGGTATATAATATGCGAAATTCCGAGTTAAAATGAGCAAGTTATGTCCATTTTAAGTTGGAATTTCACTCTATGCGAATTTTGATGCACTTAGTTGAATAGAGTTGCAAGTTTAAGTATACTTTCCAAGAAATAGTCATTTCAGGTATTTCTTTTATATAGGTGACATGGAGTCTGAGCTACCCTACTTGTAAAACCCTGAAAATTTCATAATTCTTGGAAAATAATCCTTAGAATCAAACACTGGAATCGAAATCCTAAAAATCGAACCAAGTTAAAACTTAATTCTAAATACGATCAAAAAAAGAATTCTTAATGTTGAGAAAAAGAGAACCCCAAAAACAAAATAGAAAATCCAACTATTGGTTGAATCAACATCCGTACACCAATCAAATCATCTACCCGATTCCTCAAATGTAAATCAAAATGATATATCCAAATAACGCTCAACAATGAAATGCTAAGATCTTAAATCCTTTGGTAAATTTTAGAATAAAAATTTTCAATTTTTACCAAAAGTCAAACTGAGTCAACTCATAACCTACATTCGGTTAAACGACCTGGAGAACTAAAAAACTATTAATGTCACGCCCCGAATGGTACCCTAAACGTAGTAGTCCGCTGTACATAATATTAAAGCCTAAGAATAACCACCTCAGTCACGCGAAGGCTTCCATACTATGTACAAGGCGTCTAACACATGGAGAAGACTCATCGGAGTAATGGGTTTTATGTTGATACAACTTGAGAACAATGTGAAGGAAATTCAATTCACTATTCTTCAAAATACAACTCATTAAACTTCAATTACAATTCATCAAAAGATTCTATTACATAAAACTATTACAAGACAAATAATAAAACCTAACTAATAACTTCAAATATTCTTATATCTTGCCGGAATCCTGAAGTCATTCTCGACTTCAACCATCTCAGTCCTCACTTAGCATTCTTGAGATAACCTGTTTATTTAAACAACAATTGGGGTACAAGCTACACTAGCTTAGTGAGTGAAAACTTCTAGGATTACATTTATAACACATCATACAATCAAGTGATTAGTCAGACAAGTGATATGCATCAAACACGTGAATTCAACAAACATATGACCTGCCGGAAATCATATGTGGATGGACTTGCGCCCTCCATCCCGGGTTAGTAGATTAACAAATCCTGCGGTACGACGCCGTTTAAGCTGACGGTCAACTGAACTATAAAATCATTTAACGTGTAACGATAAACTGACAAGAATCATTTAAAGTACAACGATAAACTAACAAGAATCGTTTAAGGTACAACGATAAACCAACAAATGCTAATGCTCCATCCCCATCGTGATATGAATGAGTTCAATTTCATCTTCAATTCCAAATAATCAATTATACTAATTCTTTTAAGTGATCAATCAATGATCGCAGACAATCAATTCTAATTCATCTATACAAGCAATAGTTAATCACTCGGCTTCGATATTCTTACATTCCATTTCTCATATCAACAACAAGCATACATAGTCCCCAATCATCGCCATCATGCATTTCCATTTTATCTTTACCAAATATCCAGTGCAACTATTATTACAATCACATATAATAAATGAAATCGGAAGTAATACTCACTCTGCTATTGGATCACCGGTCTCCTAGTACAAGTAATCCGGTGGTAGGGAATCGTCAAATTCGGGATCACCTAAAAAGGAAGAAATACTCTAATAAGTATTTCATCACTTAACTAATCCAAACTATCTTATACAAACTATCAAATTCGTAATTATCATCCTAAGCAGGAATTCCAACTTAAAATGGCCATAACTTGGTCATTTTAACTCGGAATCTCGCAAATTTTATATCGATTTCTATCTACTTCGAAAGATCTATCTAATTCTAATATTATTTCAAGTTTTGAAAACTTTGAAGCTTCAAAAAGTTCGGATCATATTAGGGCAGTAACAAATTTCAATTCCAAAGAATAGTTTTGTAAATGTTTGTAATGTTCCTACTATATAAATTAGCCATACATGCAATATGAATGATTTCCTAACATGAATGACATGAGATGTGCTTAATGTATGCATGATATTGATGATTTTTTCCAAAAGAAAATTTTATAACTTTTATTTTGTAAGACCATAATAACAACTACTTATGAAAAATCTAGTTTTCTAACTTTGATCATTTCTATTTGTTTTGGATTTATTACTTAAGAAAATATAATTAATTTTGTTAAAATTGAGTCTTCATTATATAGATTACTTATGACCTTCATTTCTATATAAAAATTCCCATTTTATACTTTGTAAACATGCTTTTAAAATTGGCTCATCCCAAAATCTGAATTTTGCAAAACTTGTTTTTGTGGTGATTCCTTTATGCAAAAATCATTGGATACTTAGAAAATTAAGGCTCAATCATGCCTTACCGCTAAGGACTTCATTTCTTTAATAAAACTTTCATTTTGAGTTTGGAAAGTATGTGTTTTCATGACTTTACTCCAAGGTATCCCAGGACTAAAAATAGACTAGTCTTCAAAAGAAAAGAAAAAAAAAAGAAAGAAAATTGTTTTGACTTGATATGGACAAGTCTAAAACTAGAAAGACTAGCCTTAATATTTGTATAAAACAAGTAAATAAATAAATTACAAAACTTGAAAATAAATGAATAACAAATGAGCTTATATGCTCTAAATAATTATATATATACATAATACTTATATAAGTTAGGTTAGAAACAATAATAACAATATCAACATAATAGTAACATAAAGAAAAAAAGAACATGAACAAAAACAAAACATCAATAAATTGTTGCTTCTTTAACTCAATGAGTCTAAGAAACATACTTGAACTCATGTTAAGTTATATGAACATGATGAGTATATGAAAGAAACTTTTACCTAAGGTTGATGTGTTGGTTGAAGAAGAAAGGAAATGGGTTGTAGTATTATGTGAGACTTGGTTTTCTAAAGAAAAGAGAGCTTGGGAGAGTGATTTTGTGGAGTGATTTTGAGAGAGTTTTAGTATGAATTTTGTTGTGTGAAATAATGAAGGAGGAAGGGGATATTTATAGATTTTTGAAGTGAAAATTAGATGTAATTAAATAAAATGAAAAAGAAAATAAAATATGACGGAAGAGGAGAGATGGGCCACCGGTTTTGGCACTTGTAGGGGGGTGAAATTGATTTGTTTTGTTTGTTTTAATAAAAGAAGTAATATGTAAAGTGTGATGTGATTAAAGTTATATAAGGAAGGTAAATTGTAAGGTATATGTATAGTAGAGTGTAAGAAATAGTAGAGATAGGTGAATAGTAATGAATAGTAAAAAAGTACTATGAATAGTAGACTAGACAATTAAAATACCGGTAGTAAAGAAAATACACGAAAAAGGCATATATATGTTATTTTTTGTTACCGAAAATTCTAAAACTGGTATTTTTGAAAACCTTATATTTTTACGAATCTATTGGTATTGTCGGAATATTTTTGCTCTCCGGTACACCAGGGCACGGTTTTCGAAAACTAATCTTGTTGGGATCCGAAGGACACTAGAAAATTACGAATCTGATATTTTTAATTTTTCCTATATTATTACGAACCATATTCCACAATTATTCCGATTTCTTTTTCTAGGGCTTAAGAATACGGGATTACCGGATCTAGATTCATAGAACTAGGTTAATTTTAGGGTTTCGTTTTGACTTTCGGTTCTTAGGGTTTGCTAATATTATTGAAAAAAATCTAAGGGCTTATAACTGCCCTCCTTAAAGAAAGTTTTGTCCTCAAAACTTGACTATAGTACCTGATTCCTCGAAAAGATTCGGATATTTGCGTCGGATCTCATCATCGGCTTCCCAAGTTGCCTCCTTATGAGTATGATTCCTCCAAAGGACTTTGACATATTTGATCTCCTTATTTCGTAGCTTTTGGACTTTTCGATCCAGAATCTGTACCAGGTGTTCCTCATAAGTGAGGTTGTCCTTTAGCAATACTGGCTCCAACTCTACTACTCGTTCTAGATCTGCCACATGCTTGCGCAAGACTGATACGTGAAACACATTGTGCACACCTGACAGGTTTGGCGGCAAGGCTAGGCGATAGGCTAAATCTCCTACTCGTTCCAGCACTTCAAAAGGTCCAATGTACCGTGGGCTCAACTTTCCTTGTGAGCGTACTCTATGTATACTCTTGATTGGATTTATCTTTAAGTATACATGATATCCCACTTGAAATTCGAGAACTTGCCTTTTCTTATCTACCCAGCTTTTCTATCTATCTTAGGCCTCCTTCATTTGCTGTCGGATTATCTTTACTTTGTCTGCTGCATCTTGTACCAAGTCTGGTCTAATAGCGAGCTTTTCCACATCATCCCAAAACAAAGGCAACCTACAGCGTCGTCTGTACAAAGCTTCATATGGCAGCATTTGTATGGTCAAGTGATAGCTGTTGTTGTAGGCAAACTCTATGAGCGGCAAATGAGCATCCCAACTTCCTTTGAATTCCATAACGTAGGCTCGTAACATGTCTTCCAAGGTTTGGATCGTCCGTTCCGATTGTCCATCGGTTTGGGGGTGATAAGCCTTGCTAAAATGCAACTTTGTCCCCATACACTTTTGTAAACTTGTCCAAAACTTAAATACGAATCTGGGATCTCGGTCTGACATAATCCCAGCAGGTACTCCATGTAAACGTACTATTTCCCTTATGTAAAGCTTGGCTAGCTTGTCCATTGAGTACGTCATGTTGATTGGTATGAAATGAGCCGATTTAGTCAAGCGATCTACCACGACCCATATGGTATCATACCCTACCGATGTTCTTGGTAGTCCACATACGAAATCCATCGAGATTTGATCCCACTTCCATTCGGGTATCGGCAAAGGCTTTAGCAATCCTCCTAGCCTTTGATGTTCCACCTTTACTTGTTGACAAATCAGGTACTTCATCACATAATCAGCTACATCCTGTTTCATCCCATTCCACCAAAAGTGGCTCTTAAGATCTTAATACATCTTAGTTCCTCCTGGGTGTACTGTGTATCCTGAGTTATGAGCTTCACTCATGATTTCCCTTCTCATTTTGTCATCGTCTGGCACACATAGCCTTCATTTCATCCTCACTACATCCTCTTCATCTATGGTGAAGTCAGTATACTTCTACGCTTGTACTTCTCGTTTGATCCTTTGTATGGCTTCATCATATCGTTGGGCTTCTTTGATCCGTTCCACAAGGGTTGGTTCCATTACCAAGTTAGATATTTCCACCTCCACATCTTTTCCAATGAATTTTATACTTAGCCTTTCGAATTCTCTTACCAATTCCTTTTGGTCGGTCAACAAAATGGCTACTTCCTCATGATTCTTTCTGCTTAAGGCATCAGCAATGGCGTTGACCTTGCTTGGACAATAGTTGATTCCAAGATCATAGTCCTTTATAAGCTCTAACCATCTCCGTTGCCTCATATTCAACTCCTTTGAGTGAATAGGTACTTAAGGCTCTTGTGGTTCGTATATATTTCGCACCTTTGTCCATACAAGTGATGCCTCCATATCTTAAGCACGAAAACAACGGCAGTTAGCTCTAAGTCATGCGTCGGATAATTTTGCTCATGCGGTCTCAACTGTCGCTAAGCATAAGCAATTACTTTTCCTTCTTGCATTAGTACACATCCAAGACCATTTCTTGATGCGTCACAATGCACTGTGTAAGGCTTCTCAGGGTTTGGCAAAACGAGTATCGATGCGGATACAAGCTTTTGCTTGAGTTCTTGGAAACTCCTTTCTCTTTTATCGATCCAAACGAACTTCTCATTCTTTTGAGTAAGTTGCGTTAATGGCTTGGCTATAGTTGAGAAATTCTTTACAAACTTTCGATAATAGCCAGCTAGTCCAAGAAAGCTTCTTACTTCTGTTACCGTCTTCGGTTGTTTCCTCTCCATCACTGCTTTAATCTTTTCAGGATCAACCGATATGCCACTTCCTAAAACAACATGCCCTAAAAAGGATATTTTATCCAACCAAAAGTCACACTTTCACAACTTAGCATACAACTTGTGTTCTCTCAATGTTCGAAGCGCCATACAGAGGTGTTCCTCATGTTCCTCTTGTGTAGTTGATTAGACCAAAATGTCGTCGATGAAAACTATAACACACTTATCCAACAAGGGCTTATACATCTGATTCATCAAGTCTATAAAAGCGGCAGGTGCATTTGTCAATCCAAAAGACGTTACTAAGAACTCATAATGGCCATATCGAGTCCGAAAAGCTATCTTTGGTACATCTTCCGGCCTTATTCTTAACTGATGGTATCCAGACCTCAAGTCGATGCGTGAAAACACACTTGCTCCTTGTAGCTAATCAAAGAGGTCATTAATCCGGGGTAATGGATACTTATTCTTGATTGTAACCTTATTCAACTCCTAGTAATCGATACATAACCTCATAGACCCATTTTTCCTAACAAACAAAATTGGTACTCCCCATGGTGATACACTTGGGCGTATAAATCCTTGATCCAGAAGCTCTTGTAATTGCTTCTTGAGTTCCTTCAACTCTACCGGTGCCATGCGGTATGGAGCTTTTAATATTGGCTCGGTATTTGACATCAAGCTAATCTCAAAATCGATCTCCCTCTTTGGTGGCAATCCTAGTAATTCCTTAGGAAAAACATCAAGAAACTTATTGACTATCGGTATATCCTCCACTTTTGGTTCTTCGCTTTCTTCCTTTACAGCATTGATTTGTCGGTCGATCTCTTCCTCGTTCATCACTAACTCGAGCGAACTTAATCTTTGCCTCCTTACGACCACGAATTCTCCTTTAAACTCAATATCCCTCCCATTTACATCCTTAAAATTCACCTTCTTCTGTCGACAATCTACCGTGGCTTTAACACGGGTCAACCAACTCATTCCCAGAATTACTTCATACTTATTCATTTCCAACACGATCAAGTCACTCGTCGTATGGTATCCTTGGATCTCTAAAGGACATCCCTTCAACATCTCTCGGGTGGTTACGACGCTACCCGTGGGTGTCTTTATCTTGAAGCTGGTAGCGGTGGTGACTATAGGTAAACCAGACTTCTTAGCAAGGTTGGGGGTGATAAACGAATGGGTAGCTCCAGTATCAAACAAGGCATAAGCGGTCTCGTTAGCTACTCGTATGCTTCCTGCATTCAATGCGCGTTAGTTACTAACCATACTATACTTATCTAACTTTTCTAAAGCTTTAGGCTAAAGAGATATAGGGATTCTATTATTATGGATCTGATAACGTAAAAAGATATTATGAACAAACAAAACGACAGCTTAAGGTTAAGGCTAACCTGCAACGAGTCCATGATCATAGCCTTCGTCTCCATCTAAGGCAGCAAACTCACATCCTTCTTCTTCATCATCTACCTCCTCACACATTCACTGGCCCTCCAGGTTGCAGACTCTTATTCCATGCACCGAGGTGCCAGAGCGGTTTCCATTGCCATTGCCATTGTTGGTTCTGACAAGGGCTAATCCTCCCGAAGTGTTGGACGACCTCACCAAAGCATTTTTCCTCTTTGGGCATTCATTTGCAAAGTGCCCTGGCTGCTTACACACATAGCAGACACTGGCGTTCTTTTTGGGACACTCCAAGATTTTATGATCCGGCCTGCCACAAAAGAAACACTTATTTTGCAATTGTGGGCAAGACTTTGGGTAATGCTTCCCTCGGCATTTCCAGCATGTGACATCAACCTTGGTCACTTCCTTCTGATTGCTTTCACTTCCTTTGAAACTTCCAAAGGTCTTAAACCTCTTATTTTTGAACCTAGAACTTGGTCCTTCATAAGGCTTCCTTCCAAATACAAACACTTTCTTTTCCGGAGCTTTTGTATTCATCTTTTTGTCTTCTTCTATAATTCTAGCCTTTTCCACTAACCCCTTAAAACTGCTAACATCAAATTCCACCAAACGTATCTTTAGGTCCTCATCTAATCCATTCAAGAAAACTTGTCTCTTTAACTCATCGCTGTGCTTATAGGACTCGGGAGAATACTGTAACAAGCGACTGAACTCAGTTTCGTACTGCTCGATGGTTCTCCTTTTCTGAGTAATATTCGGGAAGTCAACACTATATCGGACTCTGAGACTCCCTGGAAAGTAGTTCTCTAAGAACTCTTCTCGAAACATATCCCATGTAACTGGAGCAGGCAATTCTCGCTTCTTCGATTCCCACCATATTCGGGCATTAAACTTCAACATGAATGTCCCAAAACTGACTCTCAAGTGGTGAGGTACCTCATAACCATCAAACGATCTCTCAATTTGGGCCAACCAGTCTTCAGCTTCAGCTGGTTTTCCAAAGATTCCATCAAGGTAGGTGTTACTTTTGATGAAATTGGCGAGCAAGTTCTAGTGCGATCTCAGCGGCGGCGGTGGTGGAAATGGTGCAGCATGCGACTGTTCGCCGGGTGCTTCTACCGTAGCTTTAGGAGCATTCTGTGGTGGAGTAGGAGCTGGATTATTTTGATTTTGTTGTTGAATCAAAATAGCCAACAACTGGTTCATCTGTCCAAGCGAGGCAGCAAAGTCATTTTGCTGGTTTGGAGCAGGAGCAGGGTTATTCTCTGGTTGGTTGCGTGGATGTGCTCCTTGTTCAGCTGGTACGTTATTGGCATCTCTTTGTTCTCTATTCCTACGTTTTCTTGGACGGTTGTTTTAATAGTTTAGATTTTAGTCTCTATTTTACGCTCTATACTAACGTTTACGAAAATCACGGAAATCTCAAATATAAAGACTAAAAATTTAAATCAAGGTACATAACTCAAGGAAATAGATTTACAAAATAGGAATTAATAGGAGCTTAATTTAAATACAATTGGAATCAGAAGGTAAGAAGTTAAAATCATGCATCTTAAAAGAAATAATATAAATGCCATAAAAACAAAACAAAGGAATTAAATTGTTAAGAAATCATTAGGTTACTTTTATTTGTTAAACACTTAATTACATCTTTTGATTAGTTGCAATTTAATACTAAGGCGTTACGTCTTGGGTGAACACGACGTCTTTTTCTCATCGTGGCTCCTTACTTCCCTCCTTGATCCTTCCGTTGAAATTTGAGGGAATCTAGGGATGGTTTCTCCTTCTTCTCACCTTCTTTCGACTTCCGGTTTCTTGAAAGAACATCCTTGCCTTCTATTCGTTGATGACGTCTACGAGACTCATTTCCGACAGTACCTAAGGTTAGTTGTATAGTTTTTTACGTAAGCATATTCTTCTTTTAGTTTCATTAGAAAAAGCAAGTTAACTCTATTACTTACGAAGGTTATGATTTCTTAAGGCTTTAAAACGGTTTGGAAATCCTCCTATTCTTCTTAGGGGTATAAACTAGTCCTAGGGCCATCTACATATCTTAGGTATGGTCATAGAACATGTGGCTTCCCATATATCCCCACTTTCTATAATTCTAGGATCCTTCCTAAAACTCTTATAGCTTAATCCTAAACTTATCCTTTTCTCTAAGACTTCCACTTCTAACTTACTGTTTCTTTCCCTAATCTTGATGCTCTGATACCAACTTAAACTGTCACGCCCCAGCGGGTACCCTAAACGTGACAGCCCGTTGTACACAATATTAAAACTTAAGAATGACTACCTCAGTCACTCGAAAGCTTCCATATCGGTACAAGGCGTACATTCACAACAAAGGGAGACCGGTGGAGTAATGCTGTAAACCCCGGGAATTCTCAGTAGCTAGAAAACCCCAGGAGTTGGAGACGAAACCCTAACCCGATCAGATTGAGTTAGTGAATAGAGCCTAGGAACCCTAAATCCGGCTTTCCTTCGGTTTCATAGTAAAATAAATAAATTGGAGTGAATGAATTTGAATTGTTGTTCCAAAGTACATTTCAAACCTTTGAAAGTTTTAAATTCGGGAATTTTTCAATTCCGGGCCTTCCCGAGCCCAATTACGGAAAAGCGTGCCCCGGGCCACGGATTCAGAAAAATATTCCGGAATATTCATTAGAACCGTAATTTTTAAGGATTCCAAAAATATCAATTTCATAATTTTCGAGCTATAAAGATTACAGTTATAGCTTTTCCCGTGTTTTCGGAACAACCGGTAAAGTAGATGTCTTGTCTACTATTCACAAGTACAACCTACACTACACACTACCCATACCCTATTCTTACATCCTTACAACTACTCATTTCAATTTTCTTTTCCAAGAAAATTTGTCTCTTTAATAATTATTACATTTATTACATTTTCATTTACTAAATTACAAAAAAATCAAATTTTAAACACACACACACTCCATGCATGAAGTGGCCGGCGCCCCTCCCTCTTATTTCCCCCTCAATTGTATTATTTTTACTTCATTTTTATTAACTAAACCCTAATTCCCTTAGTATATATACTAAATGTTCTCTCTCTCTCTTCATTTTCTTCTCATTTGAACTTTTGAAAAAGAGAAAAACTCTCTTCTTTTTCCCTTTTGTGCCGTGAGCTTCTTCCTCTCCCCATCCTCACTTTCCAACTTTGCTTCTTCTCTTTTTCACTTCAAGACTCCATTGGTATGTGTATGTAAGCCTTGTTTCTTCCTATTCTTGTAATGGCAAAGGTATACCTTGTGTATTTCCTCATCAAAACCCTATGATGCTCATGCTAGGGATATGGAAATGCATGAACAAGGATGTCAAGCCATCACAAGACATGGATCTTGTGTTTAAATGCATTATGTTAAGATTTCATGTTGCTCATGCATATATAGTAATGACCTTGTATTTATATTGATGTTCATGCCATGAGATTCATGTTATATACATCATATGTAGTAGATCTAAGGTTTAGACATCCACCACTTCATGTACATGCATGATCATAGGTTCATTTTTGTTTATGTGCTTTATTGATCATAAAAATGAGGTCTTGTTCATGTATAGAGATGCTAGATAGTATATCTCCACATATAGATGGCAAGAACATTGAAAAAGGAAGGACTTTGTTAGATATGAAGAATTGAAAATTCGGATGAAATGGGAACCCTATCCTAAAGACCTCCAAAATCAATTTTAAACTTATATTTCATAAGAAAAATGAAGGGTATGTGTAATAGATATGTTGAAGGAATTATTTTCATAAGTTTAGATGAGTTTAGGCATGATAAAAATAAGGAAAACAAGAGGTGAAGTTAGGATGAAAAATGTTGACTTTAAATGTGTAGTCAAAATTCGTAACTTTGTGTAATGCCTACATAAACACTTAGTATTTAAGTCTAAAATGAATGTTTTATAAGCTAAATGAAGTCCTTAGATAATGTATACATTGAAGCCCCAATTTTTAATGCATTAGACTAGATTTCCCTTAAGAAAAATGTAAGAAAAGAAAATTTGGAAAATTCGGATTTTTATAACTAGCTTAATTGAAGACATGTTTACCAAATGAAATATGTGAATTTTTGTGCATGGATGGAGGCCATGACTATTATAGACTTTGAGAACCTAATTTTAGTCAAATAATAAGTAGATTACAAGATTAAAAACCAAGGAAACCCTAAGGAGTATAATGTGGGATAATAACTTCTTAGAATTAGCCTTTATGAAACTTTCCCCAACACTTAGGAGTTCCTAAAAGTTTAGTACTACAAAAACCATCATGACCATGCATAAGTTGAGTTCATTACATGGCATACACATTAGTAGTTCATTCCTAAATCATTCATGCATGAATCACTAACTAGGAACATTTCTTATCAAAAGCAAAGCACATTTTCAAAGATGGATCAATTGCGGGACAGAACTGATCCCACTGTTCCGTGACCTTATTATTTTCAAAACTTGGATTTAATACTTGAATTAGATAGATCTTTCGAAGTAGATGAAGATCGATATAAAGTTTGCGAAATTCCGAGTTAAAATGACCAAGTTATGGCCGTTTTAAGTCGGAACTTCCAAATATAGCGAGAAATCCGAATTCAACTAGTCTAGATGTATAGTTTGATTTAATTACATGGTGAGAATCTCATAGGGATTATTCTTGATTGGTAGGTGATTCCGAGCAGGACGACTCTCTACCACCCGATTATTATTATTAAGGAGTTTGGTGACCCATGGCCGAGTGAGTTACTTCCACTCTCAATTAATGCTTGTGAATGTAATGTAGTGGCACTAGTGATGTAGGCAAAGATAAAAGAATTGTACAAGCATGATGGGGTATGTGGGAATTATTTATGTTGTTGATTGTTGATATGTGAAATGGAACTTAAGTATATCGAAACCGGGTGTTAAGATATTGACTGTTTTACTAGAATCTTATGATGAATGTCTGCGATACTTGTTGGTCACTTAAAAGAATCGAATTAATGACTATTCGACTCCGACTATAACTGACTCATTCATGTCATAATGGGGTTGGAGCATTTGCATTGGTTGGTTTTTCGTGACCCATAAAACGAATGTGAGGTTAATCGTGATCCATAAAACGAATGTGAGGTTAATCGTGATCCATAAAACGAGCTTTTAATCAGTTGACCGTGAGCTTAAACGGCGTCGTACCGCAGGATTCGTTAATCTGCTAACCCGGGATGGAGGGCGCAAGTCCATCCACATATGATTTCCGGTTGGTCATATGTTTGTTGATCATTTGTATGGTGCACACTTGCTTGAATAATTACTTGTTTGATGATTGTATTTAATTGCGTTATGGAAGTATTACTCACTAAGCTAGTTAGCTTACGCCCCGATAGTGTTTATCTTTTGCAGCATGAGTTTATATGGCTTAGGCCAAGGCAAGCCACAGCGCAGGTACCGGAGATAGGAGTTTCCCATAGAAGTTTGATTCATTTCTTTTGTATAGACTTCCATTGGAAACTAAGGACTCTGGATGACTGTAATAGACTGTTATTCTTTTGCGGGGGAATGCCCCTTAGATTTTGTAAACCTTAAAGATTTATGCGTTTTGATTTATTACCTATGGCTAATGAATGCCCTGTTAAACTGTTAAACTCCATTTGTTGAAGTATTCTATTGTCGTAAGGGAACGCTTTACATCTACTTAAGACTCCCGAAGGCTCCGGTTAGGGAACTCGGGATTCTTACTTAGTATGTGGCGGACTGTTACATTTAGGATACCCTACGGGGCGTGACAAATGCATTTTAAGACATTGGCAGCGGAACATGCAAAATAACACTTAACAACAAAAATTAGAAGATTTTAGAAGAAATCTACTCTAAGACTACAAAATAGAATTCCTCCAAGAGCTTCTCAAAATAAAGATTCTACCCGGGTGGTTAAGATGGTCTCGGGCACAAAAAGATAATCCTGCAAAGTCAAAAGTCTATAGAAGTATAAGCATGACTTGCTTTGTGAGATAATCCTTATGCAAAAGTACTCATAGCAAGCAATCAACCAAGTTTATTAAACAAGCATATGAATGCAACAACCATATGATCAAACAGTATATACGACAATCCGGTTTCGTATGTATGATGGATTTACCCCTCTATCAGTGGTTAGAGAATGTTTTGAACTGGGCCCCGAACAACCTCCTTAGAGTTTACGCACGTCTTGGGGTTCCAACGAACCGTACTACTAGTCCCCGGGCCTTCCATGCCCAAAGCGATCGATCCGGCTCGGCTACACCTGGAGGCCGTATTCCCCGAACGTCCTAACCCTCAAGATGTTGCTAGGCAGCTTACCTTTTCGGTCCCACGCTGAGGAGTAGTAGCAAAACTTCGAAATGATATTCTAAGTGATATGCATGAGCAATTTATTATATGGGGATTTCAATATAACATTAAATCATTTTAAAGCGATTAAACAATATTTGCACACATAACAATTCATACATAGAAACATTTATATCAATCACTAATCGGATTCCGATATAATTATTGTTCATTGATCGCATATAACAATTCACATACAAAATTCCCATAATATCCCACATGCATATCAATTTTATCTTTTCCTAACATCTAGTGCTCTATTCTACAAGCACATGCGCGAATATGTAAACGTAAAGGAAAATCACTGGTCCATAGCTTCCTTCTAGGAGTCGAAGTAATCCTCTGGGAAGGGAAGATCTTCGTCCTCGACACCTAAACCAAAAGAAATACCCGACATGAGTATTTCATCCAAGATCTAATCAAACTCTATAATTCTATATTATTGAATTTGTCAAAATTCGTATGAATGGAAATTCCAATTTAAAATGGCCATAACTTGCTCATTTTAACTCGAATTTCGCATATTATATATCGATTTCTACTACTCGAAAAGATCTATCTATTTATAAGGTTATTTTTATCAAAAGAGGTTATTTGGGTCTCGGAATAGTAACGGACAGAATTGATACGAATTTTTCAATTTTCAAAACTAGAGTTTTCAAACTTTTTCATTCAAAAACTTTCGTACGAAAATATAGGTATATTTGTATGGTTGAAAAACCCTTTGAATACATATGTATAGACTCAAATTATATGCATGAATTTAGTGGTGTTGTCTCAACAATGATTTTGTAAAAACAATGTGTCTTTGAAAGTGAAATAAGCTTAAGACTTGAAAACAAATTAGTTTTGCTTTGAAAAATTTCTTAAATTATCATGAGTGAGTATTTCTTTCTTTAACTCCATTCCTTAGTTACTTGTGAATAATTAATTTAAAAAGTAATTTTAATCTTTCAAGATTCTCATAAATTTATTCTAGCTGTTTGAAAAATATAGCATTTTCTAAATATTTCATGGTTATATGTTCTAAAATCTTTCTAAAGTTAGATCCACTTTAAAAGGATGGCATTAATAGTTTTATGAGTTCTTTATTATTATTATTATTTTTTTTTTCCTAGGTAAGGCTTTGTTTTAGAAAGGTTATTTGATAATTTTGTAAAATGAGACTAGACTTTAGTATTGTAAAGTTTTGGTAGAAAACTTGGATAATTGTGTTTAATAAAACTTTTGGTTAATTAAGGAATTAAGTTTAAATAAACTTTCTTATTTTATTAGTTTTAAAAGAGAGTTTGTGATAACTTTTCTTTATGTATTTGTTGGTGAAATCACATATTATTACCAAAACTAGAGCTAAACTTATCTAACCTTAGAAAAATATTTATTAAGATAAAACTTCAAGTCTTTAAGGAAAAATAATTTCTTTTATGTGATAAAATTTATTTTTAAAGGGAGTTCTTATTCTTATTTTTATTACTTAAGAAAACTCATTTTCATTATGGTTGAGACAATATCAATATATTCATGCATGAATGAGAATATGTAACTTTATGGAAAAGGAAATAAAACAATATAACAAGATAAAATAAGAGCATAAAAGTAAAGTCAAGTATTGGGAACCTTAGCTTCATCGAGGTATCCCGGGACTAAGAATAGACTAGTCCTCAAAAGAAAAGAAAAACAAAGAAAGAAAATTGTTTTGACTTGATATGGATAAGTCTAAAACTAGAAAGACTAGTCTTAATATTTGCATAAAACAAGTAAATAAATAAATTGCAAGACTTGAAAATAAATGAATAATAAATGAGCTTATATGCTCTAAATAATTATATATATACATAATATACATAATACTTATATAAGTTAGGTTAGAAACAATAATAATAATATCAACATAATAGTAACATAAAGAAAAAAAGAACATGAACAAAAACAAAACATGAATAAATTGTTGCTTCTTTAACTCAATGAGTCTAAGAAACATACTCTAAACTCATGTTAAGTGATATGAACATGATGAGTATATGAAAGAAACTTTTACCTAAGGTTGATGTGTTGGTTGAAGAAGAAAGGAAATGGGTTGTAGTATTTTGTGGGACTTGGTTTTCTAAAGAAAACAGAGCTTGGGAGAGATTTTGGGAGAGTGATTTTGTGGAGTGATTTTGAGAGAGTATTGGTATGAATTTTGTTGTGTGAAAGAATGAAGGAGGAAGGGGGTATTTATAGATTTTTGGAGTGGAAATTAGATGTAATTAAATAAAATGGAAAAAAAAATAAAATGTGATGGAAGAGGAGAGATGGGGCGCCGGTTTTGGTACTTGTAGGGGGGAGAAATTGATTTGTTTTGTAATAAAAGAAGTAATGTCGAAAGTGTGATGTGATTAAAGTTGTATGGGGAAGGTAAATTGTAAAATATAGGTATGGTAGAGTGTAAGAATAGAGTGTAAGAAAAAGTAGAGATAGGTGAATAGTAATGAATAGTAGGAAAGTGCTATGAATAGTAAACTAAACAATTAAAATACCGGTAGTAAAGAAAATATGCGAAAAAGGCCTATATCTGTTATTTTTAGTTACCGAAAATTCTAAAACTAATATTTTTGAAAATCTTATATTTTTACGAATCTATTGGTGTTGTTGGAATATTTTTGCTATCCGGTGCACCGGGACAGGGTTTTCGAAAACTGATCCTGTTGGGCTCCAAAGGATACTAAAAAATTACGAGTCTGATATTTTTAAGCTTTCCTATATTATTACGAACCATATTCCACAATTATTCCAATTTCGTTTTCTAGCTTTTAAGAACACGGGATTGCTGGATCTAGATTCATAAAACTAGGTTAATTTTAGGGTTTCGTTTTGACTTTCAGTTCTTAGGGTTTGCTAATATTATCGAAAAAAATCTAAGGGCTTACAGTTTACCTAAGTATGAATTTTACAAAATTTTGAAGAATGAAAACATTGTTTATCCTATTATTGGGAATCATTTGTTGTTCTAAGGTTATATTTTGATAAACTCCTTTTATCGTTATCAAAACTTGGTTTTCTTATATATATACCCTAGGACTTCCATTTTCCTATAAAAATTATCATTTAGCATTTGGAAATAGGTGTTTAAATTGTGGCTATTTCCAAATTCGAATTTTGAGAAATTCATTTGAGCTTGTTTTCTTTGTGAAACTCATTTAGTCTTTCAAAAATCATTTCCTAATCAAACCTATCCCTTAAGGCTTCCATTTCCTTAATAAAAACCTTGTCATGAAGTTGAAAAATGGGTTTTTAAAATTGGTCTTTGTTGAGATCCAAATTTACAAAATTTACTTTTGGACATATCTTTTGATAAAATCTATCTAAACTTATGAAAATCCATTCTTTACATATCCTATCCTAAGAGCCTTTCATTTCTTAAATAAAAACTTCATTTTTGAGTTGGAAAACATGTTTTTAAAATATGCCTTGGTCAGAATCCGAAAATAAATTTTTATTTTGAGAATAACTTTTGAAAATCACGTTTGATCCTTGTAAAAAGAAGTCTTGATAATATACATACATTAAGCCTTTATTTTCTTAAGTAAAAATTATATTTTGACACTTGGAAAGTGGTTTTCAAATAGGGGTTTTGCCAAAATACGAATTTCACAATTTTGTTTGAGTTCAAAACTAAGATCTACATTTAAGATGAACATAAACATAAAACAAATGCATGGTAGTACACAATAAACACATAGATCTAAACTTTACTCATCAAAATCTTTCATTTATGTTATATACCCTAAGCCCTTCATTTTAAATGAAAAATACACATTTTGAAGTTGAAAAATAACTTTTCTAAATATGGTTCATTTTTTATCCGAATTTTCAAAAATGATTTTTGTTGAAAATAAAATAGATCTTGAGTTTTCTAAAACATTCCTACTATCATCATGCTACTACAAGTTCTTCATGAACATAAAACAAAGTTTAATGCATGTATGAACCTAAAAACAACTAGATCTAGTTTACTACACTAGTTTTGAATGCATGAACACATGTGAATGAGGAATATATGCATAAATCATAAGAACTAACAAAAATAATAACTCAAATAGCAAGATTATGGCATAAACAAAAATCAAAGTTATAAAAAGTTATATCTACAAAATATGACAACTTTAAATAAGAAAATAATTATGATACAAGATAATAATAATGGAGAAGAGGAGCGTTTCATTTTTGGCATCATCATCCTAAGCTTTTAAGCTTATGGAAGGTCATTTGATGTATGAAACCTTATTACACTTTACCTATATCACCTATGGAAGCTTTAAGAAGAAGATTTGCTTAAAAAATCTTCAAGAAATATGGGTGGAAGCTAACAAAAGAAGTGGGGGCAGCTTGGTTCTTGTAAGAACAAGAGCAAAAATGAAGAGGAAAAGAGACGAAAAAGAGAGAGAAAAACTAAGGAATGAAAAAGGAAAGAAGGAGTAAATGAAGGAGAGAGAGAAAATGAGTGTATTAATGAATGAAAGAAGAGAAAAAAAATAAAACAAGGCAGCCAAAGAGAGAGGGTGCTGCACGTGAAATTGGGAGAGGAGAGAGAGGGGAAATTTTTGAAATTTGACTTGAAATTGAATTGTGTAATAAATTGTGTGTGTAGCTTCTTTAAGAAGGAGTGGAAGATAATTAATTTAGTCAAAATAGGAGTAAATAAAGGACAATGGCAGCCATAAAGAAGGGAAAATCTGCCATGAAGTGTGGGATAATGTGTAGAAAGATTGAAGTGAAAAGGAAGTGATATGTGTAAGATGTACTTGAAATATGGGTTGTAAAAATACTTTCTTAATAAAATAAAATAAACTTAGAAAATTTATTCCAAATATTTGTAGCAGATTTTTTATAATTAAAATTAAATAATTATTTGAATTATTTTAGTATTTTAACAAATATGTTACTAGTATGATCAAAATACGCGAATATGGGCTATAAATGATATTTTTATAACCGAAAAATTATAAAAAAACTATTTTATGAAAATAAAAATAGTTTAAAATATTTTATAATTATTAAATTAATTTATTTTATTTTTAGTATTGGGTCTTAAACAGAATCTGATCTCGTAAAGACCAGAAACGAACTAAATTTTAGAAAAACAAAATTTTCTATAATATATAAAATATTTATCTAATAATATAAGGCTTTACAAGAATAATAAAATTGTGTAATGGAATAAAAATGAATAGTGCAAAAGACTAATTAATTACCGGTAGTAATAAAATACGGATAAAAAGGTTATAATTGTAACTTTTATAATCCGAAAAATTATATAACTGATATATTTGGAAATCTTATGAAATTACGAGTCTAACGGTACTATTGGTATATATTGATATCTCGAGCCCCGGGACACACTTTTGGAAGTCTGTATCCGAACGGGTTCGAAATAGGTCAAAAATTTACTAATATGATATTTTTAAACAAACTTATACTACTACGAGTTATTCCACATATTCAAACTACATCTTGGCCTCTAGGGTTAGGGCGCTAGATTGCCAGACTTAAACTAATGTATTCCACTTAGGGTTTTCAGGTGATTTTTCGGTTTAGGTCTTTGCCAATTTGGAAACTGATATTTTATATTTATACAACTTATTTGATTTGAGAAATTTATTTTAAATTTGATTTTTTTGTAAGTATTTAATATCTTATAACATTTCAAGGAATTCTTGAATTGAGTTTTATTTTCGAAAGTTTCACCGTTATTTACTTTTTAATAATTTGTTTTTGGGTTCTGTATTACCCGATTTTATAAGTCGAAGTTACATATAGAATTTATCGTACGTAGTGGTTTTGGGATTGAAGTATGAGTTCTTATTTTGTTTTTAAGAATTCTTATTTTTCTCAAGGTGCGGAAATTTCTGGATTCGCTCGTGTTTTTGGACTAGTTGAAGTTCGGTTTTAATTGGAGTGATTTTTAGGTTTATTTTCGAAGTTCATCTTGGAATTAGTTACTAAAATTTTCTAGGGCTTACAATTAAATAATCACAAATAAAATGAGATAAACCATAGATATCGAACTAAAAATATAATATGGTCAAAACTCCAAAATTATATCTTACGAATAACTTAACAAAACTGGAAGTTAAACCGAAACTTTAAAAGTCAACAAAGCTTATAATAAATCCTCGTGTTTAAGATCCGGCAATCTCGCGCTCTTAAACCCTAAATAATGAAATGAAAATAACTGTTGATAATAATTCGTAATAATATAAGGAAGCTTAAAAATATCAGATTCGCGAATTTCTAATGTCCTTTGGATCCGAACGGGATCAGTTTTCAAAACCCATGCCCTGTACACCGGATGGTAAAGATATTCCATTAATACCAATAGACTCGTAAAAATATAAGGTTTTCAAAAATATCAGTTTTAGAATTTTCGGTAGCTAAAAATTATAGATATCGCATTTATACGTGTATTTTTATTACTACTAGTATTTTAATTGTCTATTTTGCTATTCATAGTACTTTTCTACTATTCATTACTATTATTCTATCTCTACTTTTTCTTACTACCTATTTTTACACCTACATATCTATTTCTTACAATTTTCTTTTCCCATAAAAATTCTATACCATATATTACCAAACTTCTCTTACACTTTTCTTCTAAATTTATTTTTTTATCACTTCTCTCTCCCCTCCTTTGAAGTTTCCGTCCATTCCCCCTCTCTCTTCATCCTCATTTAATTTCTTTTTCAATTAATTTAATTACATCTAATTTTCACCCCAAAATTCTATAAATACCCCATTCCTCCTTCATTCTTTCAAACAATTCATTTCACTACAAAAACTCTCTCAAAATCTCTCCACAAATCCTCTCTTCAAGATTTCTCTCTACCAAAACTCTTTTATACCAATTCTTCACAAAAATCATTCCTTATATACAAACTATCTACCACATACCACTACTCACATAATGTCACGCCCCATGGGGGTATCCCAAAGTAACAGTCCGGCACATGCCATAAAAGACTCTTGAATTACTACCCGCGTCCTTGAGGAGTCTTGTATAGATGTAAGGCATCCCTTTATGACAATAGAATACTCTATTCAATGGAGTTAAGAAGTTTAATGCAACATTCAATAGCATTAGATAATAAATCAAACGCATAAACAAAAGCTACAAAATCTAAGAGGCATTCCCCCACAAAAGAATATTTAATGGTCTATTACAGTCATCCCGAGTCTTTTGGTTTCCTGTGGAAGTCTAAACAAATTGAATACAACTTCTATAGGAAACGCTTAGCTCCTATACCTGAGCTGTAGCCTATCTTGGTCTAAGCTAAATAAACTCGTGCTGCAACAAATAAAAACTATAGGGGCATAAGCTATATTAGCTTAGTGAGTGAAAATGTCCATATCACAATTATAACACATCATTCAAGCAAGTGATTAATCAGACAAATAGTATGCATCAAACACGTGAATTCAACAAACATATGATCAGCCAAAAATCATATGTGATGGACTTGTGCCCTCCAACCCGAGTTAGCAGATTAACGAATCTTGTGGTATGACACCATTTAGGTTCACGGTCAACTAACTCATATATTCGTTTTATGGATCACGATTAACCAACTCATATTCGTTTTATGGATCACGAAAAACCAATAAATGCTAATGCTCCATCCCCATCGTGTTATGAATGAGTTCAATTTCATCTTCAATTCCAATAATCAATTATACCAGTTCTTTCAGGTGATCAATCAATATTCGCAGACAGTCAATTCTTGTCACGCCCCAATAGGTACCCTAAACGTGACAGTCCGCCACACTCAATATTAAAGCTTAAGTATGACAACCTTAGCCATTCCCAAAAGCTTTTATATTAAGTGTAAGGCGTACTTTCACAACTTTAGAGGACCATATATGGAATTATGAAGCTTAAGGAGATATAAAAACATATTAAGAAAAGAGGATTCACAATAATTATTCATCCATAGCAAAGACTTTACAAACTTAGGAAGAAATCCCTTGATTACTAATCTATTATATGAATATTTGCATGTTAATACTAATGCTACACTTTATCTAAGTTTCTATTATCCAAAAGAGATTACCTGTCCGCAGGGTCCTCGTGGCCTTAATCATAAGTAAGGAAACTGCAAAAGATATCTATCGGGGTATAAGCTAATAGCTTAGTGAGAACTATTTCCATAAATAACTTCTTGTAACAATATTCAAACAAGTTGATTTAATCAAACAAATGTAATGCACAAGCACGTGGGCAAACAAGCATATAGCTTTCCGGGAACTATATGTTGAATGGATTTGCGCCCTCCATTCGGGGTTTGGTGATACATAACCTCAATTCAAGTAGTTTTAAATAAAAAGTTTTCATGCTCGCGAGCACTCATCGCCAAGCATTCCGAATCTACTTGATTGACCTTGCTTTCGGATCTACCACCAAGCATATTCCATTAAGCTGCCAAGCAATCGTTTTCGGATCTCCCGCCAAGTGTTGCTTTCGACATGAGCTTACTATCCTTCTCACCTAAGGATAATAACCCAAAATGCAATGTGACTCACTTCGTGGTATGCATGAATTCATTTATTTATAAGGTCATAGCACAATTATTGTCAAATTTAAGGCGATTAAGGAATTTCATACAAATCAATATTATACTAAAACAACCATTTAAAACAATTCTGACTTCGATATTCTTAAAATTCTTTCAAAGAATTATTTACATACATATCGGTTTATCTTTTTCCTAACTCTAATGCAACTAATTTACAAGCACAACAAGTATAGCTTTTAATGGAAATAAACTCACGATGCCATGGTGACTATTCCTCTATGCGGGAGTCGTTCACACACTCCACTTAGTCGTAAAAATCTTCGGGGTAAAGGAATCCTTCCTCGGGGTCACCTAGCCAAAGAAAATACCCACAATGAGTTTTTTCTTGATGATTTTCTTGAATTTTGACAAAACAATGTCAAAAGAACGTTAAAGTTCGTATAAAGGAATGTTCCAACTTAAAAGGGCCATAACTTGGTCATTTTAACTCGGAATCGCGCATATAATATACCGATTTCTACCTACTCAAAAATATTTACCCATTTCTAAAATTATTTCCATCAAACAAAGCCATATAGGCTCCAAAACAGTGCGACAAAATTCACCATGGATTTTCTAGCATAAAACATCTTTGGTTCAAGAAATCAAGATTTTGCTTGATAAATACTTAGTTATCTATATAGTTGAAAAATTCTCTTTCGATGACTACTTAGCTCATATTCATTCATGCTCAAGTGTTTTGTTGTCCATTTATTTTTCTTAAGAATATCATGTCGGTTTTGAAGTTGTTTTGGGAAAATATAGTTTACAAAATTTCCATGTTGGTAAACTTCTTGAAATGATTATGTTGTTTCTTTTTACTTACGAAAATGTTTCATATTAGCTTATATATATATATATATATATATATATATCTAAGTAACTTTTTGGAAATAAATTTTCGAAGTTTTCTACACTAATACTAATTTGGAGTTTTTAGAAAAATACACTATTATTTCTATTTATTTTTCTTGTAAAATCTTCTTTGTCTATTTGTTTTAAAATCTTTGCTCAAAGTTTCTCATTCTTTTCTCATGCTTCATAGAAATCATTCATAAAAGTAAAGTGAATCAATGTGACTTAAGAAAACCTGTTGATTTCTCTCAAGAGATGATTTTGATGATAACAAAAAGAGTTAAATGTTTCCAATATAATTTGTTGAAATGTGCAGCAATGGTTTTTAGTAATAAAGAATCATTTCAGAAAGTTTATCAGAAGGATAAATAATTTTATTTTAAGCTAAATCATACATCAGAAAGTAACTCAGAAGGTGTATATAAGACATGCAGTGTTGAAATTCAATACTCAGAAGGAACATGTATAACACAAAATCAAATGTTTTCAAACACGATTCAGTTTTTTTGAAGACCTAGCTCCAAATGTTGAGTATAAATTGGGTGTTATACTCAATGTGTTCCACAAAGTTGGATTAAATCCACAGGGTTCATTCTAGTTTTTTTTTTTAACTTGCTTCAAGAAACACGAAAATTTTTTATAAAAAGTATCAAGCTAATTTCGACAAGCTCAAACTGATTTTTATTTTATCTAAAGTAAAATATATTTTAGGAAAAAGTTTGTTTGAAGAATTTATAAGGACAGAAAATTATGGTTTATGTCCAAATCAGATCACGTAAAGTGGAGGATGAGCATGAACAGTAAATTATGAGCAGTGGATCAACACAGTCGAGATTGAATCCGATTTTTCATTTTGAAGATAAGCTTATCAGTTGCAAGATATTATCAGAAACTAGATTATGAAGATGAATTCAAATATTCGAATTCAAATTGAGTCAAATAAGGATAACTGGGAGCAGATTTTGTGGAATTAAAGAACGACTCCTACGCGCATAAAATCTGGACGAATTAATCCAATTGTTTCTTCTAACCGTTGCAGCAATTCGAAATAAAAAGTGAAAGAAACGAGGCAGAAGGACAGAACACTACTGGAGAACAACTCAGAAACAACACGAAAAATTTCGGAAAGATAAAAGCGCTCAAAATCTGTCATTTTTGTTGTTTACTGTTCACTGTGCAAAAAATTGAGGAAACTCAAATTTTTATTCCTCTTGATTTGCTTTTACTTTTTGTGAGTTGAGAGTTACAAGTAGGCTTAGTTGATTGATTGTGTGTGAGAATCAAGCTAAGTGAATTGTAGCCAAAAGATTGGCAAATACTCTTGTAACTTCATTGAATTGATTGGATAGTGGAACACACCGGTGAGGAGTACCGGGACCCTGGCTTGGAGCTAGAAGAGAGGATTGACGCACAAGGCGGAACCTCTATACATCGATTTGCAATCTCTTCTCCTTATCTCTTTTATTTTGAGTATTGATTGTTTATGTTTTGTTTGCTCAGAAGGTTAATCAGAAGGTTCATTATATATATAGTTATTTGCTCAGAAGGTTACTCAGAGAGTAAATTATTAACATTTTTCTACTCAGAGAGTTAGGCAGAAGGTTTACAAGTTTGAAAGTGTAGTCTTTATTTTTTATCCGAATTTTTTATAAAGCATTAATTTGTTTAGATTATTGTTTCAAGTAAGTTTTAAATCCATTATAACCAAGTAGTGTAGAGTTTGTTTAAATTTTGAAAAATAAGTTTTATAACCAATTCACCCCCCCTCTTGGTTATCTTTTCGGGACCGACAAAACTTTTTTCTAAAATTTTTGTGGTTTCTTCTTGTAAAGAAATAACTTTATTATTTTCAAACCATAAATTTTCTTTGTCTATTTATTTGCAAAGGTCTTTACTTAAAAATTCTAAAGAACCATTTTCTTTTGAAAAAAAAAAAACAAAGTGGAATAAAGGTTTAAGTAGCTTTTTAAGTAAAAATAGTTTCTAAAATTATAACGAGTTCTTTTTGTAACTTAAAAAGAAATGAGTTTATTTTTTGTTATCTTATAGATTTTATGCTTTACGTAAACTTATCTCTAAGTGACAAAATCCTTCTTTTGTTTAATTAAAATTTTGGACAATAATCTAAATGAACATGATTATGAGGATAATAATAAACAAAATAACATAAAACATAATAAAGTCAAGTATTGGAGTCTTAGCTTTTTCAAGGCTCTCGGTACTAAGAAGTAAACTAGTCCCAAAATGAAATAAAATGAAAGAAAGAAAACTTGTTTTGACTTGATGAGGACAAGTCTAAGACTAGAGGCTAGTCTTAATTCAACAAGGAATTAAATAAATAAATTGAAATGGAAAAGTAAATTGCTTTGCATGAAATAAATAAATAGCAAGTGGGCTTATATGCTCTAAAGAATATGTATATATATATAGATAATAATATATTAACAATAATAAAACAACATGAACATAAATGGATTGGCATGAACAAGAACAATACATGAACATAATGTAGTTTCCATAACTTATAGTATTTGTAAACTCACACTATGGTCATGTAAAGTTACATGACATGAAGAAGAAGAAAGAAATATAAAGTGGTTACCTAAAGAAGACTTTGATATGGTTATGTGGTTATGGGTTTTTGTTGTTGGTGGAAGTTGTTGTGGAATTATTTTGAGAGAGCTTTGGGATAGTATTTTAAGAGAGTTTTGAGAGAGATTTTGGGAGAGTTTTGGTATGAATTTGTGGGTAGTGAATTTGTGAAAGAAGTGAAAGTATGAGGGGGTATTTATAGGAAAATGTAGGAGATAATTTGTGTTTAATTAAATAAATGAAAATAAATTAAATTGAGGGCATCAAAAGGGTGGGGGGGGGGGGGGGGGTGGAGTGGGTGGGGTGAGGGAGCGCCGACCATGTCCTTTTGAGGGGGAGATTGATTTATTTATTTTTTTACATTTTGGAAAATAAAAGATGTAATATGTGAGGTAGATGTGACATAAAGTTATGGGAAAGGTAAAAAGTTAAGATTATAGGTTATGTAGAGTGTAAAAATAGGTGTAAGAAAAAGTAAAGATAAAAGAATAGTGTAGAATAGTAATGAATAGTGTAATGTAAAGTAGATATGATAATTAAAGTACTGGTAGTAAGAAAATACGCGTATAATAGCTATATCTGTTATTTTTATTTACCAAAAAATTACGAAACTGATATTTTTGGAAAACTTATATTTTTACGAGTCTAACGGTGTATTCGGAATATTTTTACTATTCCGAGCTTCTGGACACGTTTTTTGAGAACTGTGTCCGATCGGTTCGAAAGACACCCGAATTTTGCGAAACTGAAATTTTTATAAAACCTATGGTTATTACGAACTATTCTAGCTAATTACCCCAACTTCGTTTTCTAGGGCCAAAGAAAACGGCAATGCCGGATTTAGTTTGATACGGTAAACTAGGCTTTTATTGACCTTTAGGGTTTCGTTGACCTTTAGGGTTTCGTTTGACTTCCGGTTTAGGGTTTTATGCTAAACCGATTCCGAAATTTTGGGGGTTTACAATTCTAGCTCATCTATACAAGTAATGATTTATCACCTGGCTTTGATATTCTTTAAATTCAACTTCACATAACAACAACAGACATATATAATTCTCATTCAGCCCCATCATGCACATTCATTTTATCTTTGCTAAGCATCTAGTGCAACTATCATTACATTCACAAGCAAAAATTGAAACAAGAAGTGATACTCACTCGGCCATGGTACACTGGTCTTTTAATAGTACTAATCGGGTGGTAAGGACTCATCGGTTTCGGGATCACCTACCAAGGAAGAATATCCTAATAAGTACTTCATCACTTAACTAATCCAAACTATGTATTAAAACTAGTAAAAATTGTAATTCTCGCTATTTACGGAAGTTACAACTTAAAATGGCCATAACTTGGTCATTTTAACTCGGAATTTCGCAAATTTTATATCGATTTCTATCTACTTCGAAAGATATATCTAATTGTAATATTATTTCCAAGTTTTGAAAACATTTAGGTCACGGAACTGAGGGGTCATATCTGATCAGTAACCATTCCCATTTCCGAAAAAGAGTTTTGTACTTATTTGAAATGTATCTAGTTGATAATTTAAGTATATATGAAGTATGAATGATTTCCTAACATGAATGACATGTGATGAGTTCAATGTATGCATGATCTTGATGATTTTTTATAAAAGAAAATTTTAGAACTCCTTAATTTTGCAAGACTCCAACAATAACTACTTCTTGAAAATCTAGTTTTCTAACTTTGACATCACACTAGTGTTTTGGATTTCATTCTTAGGAATTTCTAGTTATCTTAATTAAAAGTGAGTCTTCATCACATATACTACCCAAGACCTTCATTTCTACATAAAAATTTACATTTTACACTTTTGCAAATATGTTTTCAAATAGGCTTTACTCAAAAATCCGAATTTTAGAAAATCCATTTTTTGAATAATTCCTTTGGGAAAACTTATGTAATGCATTAAAATTTAATACTTTACTATATCTACTGCCTAAGGACTTCATTTAATACATAAAAATTCATTTTGAGCTTGAATAATAGGTGTTTACATAGGCACCATCTAAAGTTATGAATTTTACAAGTTGACTACTAACTTAAAATTTTCCATCTTGACTCTACTTCTTGTTTTACATTAATCTCATCCAAACTCATTTCAACTTATAAAATCACTACTTAATGATATTCATTACTTATACCCTTCATTTTTCACATAAAACATGAGTTTCAAAGTTGATACAAGGGTTTTTAAAATTGGGCTTTGAAGTCATACGAATTTTCTTTTGAACATTTCCAACAAAAACCTTTTCTTTTTAAGTTCCTTGTCTTATCTACATAAAGATCTATCAATTATCACATTTATATACACAAGACTAAATCTTTATGAGCATTAATGCATGAAAACACAAAATATTTATATAAACATGAATGGCAAGTATAATATGAGTATCTAAGTGCTAGATCTACTACTTATAATGCATGAAAAGGAGTTTAAGAGTATGAACATATATTTTCATGCAAGATCTCTACTTTTATATGCATGAACATAATAATATCTCAACAAAAGCTCATCAAACACAAGATGCCTTGTACATAGTATGGAAGCCTTCGCGTGACTGAGGTGGTCATTCTTAGGCTTTAATATTGTGTATGGCAGACTGCCACGTTTAGGATACCTTCGGAGCGTGACAGTTTAGTTGGTATCAAAGCGACAAGGTTTTGGGAATTAGGTGGAAAGACTTTAGGAGAATAGAATGTTAAGATACGATCTTAGGAATGAATAGATAAGTGTTAGATAACCCTAAGTAAAGAAGAAACTAGATATAGCTGCCTAACCGTTAAGATGTGACTTTCGATTGTTAAAGATTTGAATCCTATCTTGGAGACTTCTAGAGAACACAGGAATAGATATATGAGAAAGAAAGATTGACAATAATTAAGGAGACGATCAAATCCATTCTAGCAACTGTAAAATATAGGAGTAAGTGACCTTACCCGACTCTTAGTTCAAGCCGATAATGGAAATGCTAGATTACTCCGTTGACCTATAAGACCACTAGGTGGGAAAGGTTAATTATGCACATTCACCGTTTTTCTAAATAAATGAGTTTAAAGAAAATAAAAAGTTATAAATCTTTTTTTTAAACCATAAGCGACTTGTGAGTAGTATAATTAGACTAACGTGACCGTCTCGTCTTGTTTCTAGGAGACTACCTGAGGAGAACGTGCAACAGTCGACTAACCTTCCCGATAAACAACAAGTGAGAGACACTCCACCACCACAAGATTCAATGCAACAAGTCATAAACCTTCTAGGGTGTTTGGTGGATACACAAAAGCCCCTCTTACAGCAAGTGCTTATTAGGAATGTGCCGGTTCAGGTGGAAGGACCCCACCAAGTGACAATGCAAGGAATTGAAACTCTTTCTATTATGGCTAGTCCAGGTTCCAAAATCAGAAAGGTATAAGACGACTAGCCTAACTATTAAGAATGAACCTTTTAAGAAGCGTCAGATCACTTGTTGGAAGTGCAAAGAAGGTCATCATCTAAGACAGTGTCCACAGTTGAAGCACAAGTGTTACCTCTGTGAGGATCCTGAACATAAGATTATGGACTGTCCAAGAAAGAAAACCCTAAAGTGCTTCATTTGTAAACAGCCGGGACATCGGGCGAGGAAATGCCCCCAAAAGAATTAACAAGTGGATAGCTGTCCTTGCTTGGAAGAAGTCAGTCTCCTAGAAATATCAATAGATCTCTCGTGTTGAGCGTTAGGAGCAAATAACTTTTTGGTTTATCATCTAGTTCATGAATTAATTCCAATGTATGTTTTGCATCCTTTCTTTGAACTTTTGTAATGGAAGATTTACCTCTTCTCTTGATTTCATGTATTTCGTTTTGATATTATGAAGTTCTTATTATTGATTTTATTTCAGTATAATTCCAATAATTCTTATATATGTTTTTATTTCCGCATTTCCATGTTCTGTTACCCCGATAAGTTTCTTTAAGTTCTTTTAATGCCTTAAGACGTAATAAAAGATTTAGAATTTTTACCTGAGCTTAATAAAATTGTAGGAGACATACCTAACCACAACAAGAAACCGTTATGACTCCTTTAGGACCCGAGCACCAAGCGATACCCGAACCACCTAACCAAGGGGGAAATGCTTCAATAGAGATTGAACGGCTTACTAGTCAGATAAGAAGCTACACGCAATAGACTCAAGTCAGTTCAACGTCTACACCTATGAGATATGAGCAAGAAACAACGCAAGATGAACCCCCATCACCTCAATACCACCAAAGTCTCTTACCATGCTTCATAAAGTGTAACCAGTATTTCGACGGAGTTTTTGGAAAACCAGATGAGGTAGAGGATTGGTTGGCACACATTGAGAGGTCCTTTAATGCTTTTGAAGTACCACACCGTTTGAGAGTCAATTATGGGACCTATATGCTTCGCTTACATGCCCGAGTATGGTGGGAATCTAAGGAAAGAGAGTTGACGCCTCCAGTTACATGGGAGATGTTTAAATATGAGTTTTTGGACAAATATTTCCCCATGAGCTTAAGAGTCCAGTACAGTGCAGATTTCCTCAATATCTCACAAGGAGATCGTAGTGTGGAACAGTACGAAACCGAGTTCAGTAGATTGTTGCAATATGCTCCGGAATCATATAAACAAAGTGAGGAACTCAAAAGACAAGTGTTTCTGAATGGTTTAAAAGAAGACCTTCGGACTCGATTGGAGGAATTTGATATCAGGAGTTATCAAGGATTGCTAGAAAAGCACGGATAATAGAAAATGCTCAAAGGAAGGCAAGAAAGAAGTAATAAGGAAATGGAGTTCTATGTTGCAATGACCCCGAGTCAAAATGTCAGAACACTTCCCTTGGATGATGACCCAAACAAGGAAGAAGACAAATATTGGATAAGATACAATGTTGGAGATGTAAGGAGAGCATACCCTATACATGTCCGACTTCAATTCAAGTGCTATCTCTGTGGGGACCCTCACAAAGTTGAGAAGTGTCCTAAAAAGATGACCACGCATGCCTTTTTGCACAAAAACGGGACATTTGGCTAAAACATGCCCTGAACGGATAACCCGCATGTTTCTTCGCTGGATCTACCAAAGAAGAAGAGGAAGAGATATAATAGGAATAAAAGCAACAAAGGAAAAAGGAAACGAGGTTCTTCAAGAACATCTACATCCAGAAATCTAGTCCACAACCCTCACCCATATGGAGTGTATGAAGAGGCTAGTGATGAGGAGCTGGAGTCCTTTGCCATGGAGGGAAGCGAGGATCAAATATACAACTTGGTATCAGGTTAGCGCTATACCCTTAGACTACCGTATATTCTTTCCTGTCAAGAGAATCAAGGAGATGGGTTGTTAGAAATACCTTCGGATTAAATGGCTAGACTGAAAAAATAGGAAAGCCCGAGACCATTAAAAGCTAGAATGAGCCAATGATGGAAACTAAAACAAAACTCGATTAATTTAACGAATTCCAAGACAATCCTCATACAACTTCTTATAAATAAAGAACTTTGAAAGATCGAAATCAACGCCGATCGTTACACAAAAGTTAAAATTTCAGTGATCAAATCTCAAATTACCAAACTCCATAAGATCTTCACAAGTAATAATTATACAATAAAGCAATAGATCTCTTGATTTCAATCCCATCAAGATGATCACGATGATAAGAATTTAAAACGATGATGACCATATTGTTTAAGGAAATATAATCACAAAGCACAATATTGTATATACAGCTACATAAGAATGGAGAAGCGAATCCACAACCTTCGTTGGTCAAGTAATCGAGTCATGAAAGGTCGTGTTGTCATGAGTTGTCTAGTGTCGAGTCGAGTCGTCTGTCTCGAGTCAAGTCCGTGTTGTTTTCCAAAAGAGTCGTGTAAGTGAAGGTTGGAATCGCTAAGCCAAATCTTATTAATTTGTATGTGCTATATTTCATAAAATGACTATCACGAAATTTAGAAATAATACAAACCGAAGCACAAACCGTGCTAGAAATATAACTCGAAATTCAAATCTTTTCTCGATAAACGATATACGTAACAAGTTTTGCGGACAAAACTTTCTTTAAGGTGGGGAGGATGTAAGCCCCGGAAAATTTCAATAAATAATTTCAAGATGAACTTCGAAAATAAACCCTAAAAATCACTCCAAATTAAAACCGAATTTCAACTAATCCTAAAACACGAAGAATCAGAAATTTCAATCTTGAGAAAATAAAATCCTTAAAAATAAAATAAGAACTCAACATACTTCAATTCAAAACCCTACGTATGAAAATTCCATATTAACTCCGACTTATAAAATGGGTAATAGAAGCCAAAAACAAATTATTAAAAAGTAAATAACGATTAACTTTCGAAATGAAACCAATTCAAGAATTCCGAAAACGTTAAAAGATATTAAATACTTACAAAAATAAAATTTAAAATAAATTTCTCAAATTAAATATGTTGTATACATAAAATATCAGTTTCCAAATTGGCAAAGCTAAACCGGAAAATCACCGGAAACCCTAACGGAATACAATAGCTTAAGTCCGGCAATCTAGCGCCCCTAACCCTAGAGGCCGAGATGTAGTTTAAATATGTAGAATAGCTCATAGTAATATGAGTTTGTTTAAAAATATCAGATTGGTAAATTTTTGACCTATTTCGAACCCGTTCGGATACAGACTTCGAAAAGCGTGTCCCGGGCTCGAGATATAAAAAATACCAATAGTACCGTTAGACTCGTAATTTCATAAGATTTCTAAATATATCAGTTATATAATTTTTCGGGTTATAAAAGTTACAGTTATAACCTTTTTATCGTATTTCCATTATTACCGGTAATTGATTAGTCTTTTGCACTATTCATTTTTATTTCATTACAAAATTTTTTATTCTTATAAAGCCTTATATTTTTAGATAAATATTTTATATGTTATAGAAAATTTTGTTTTTCTAAAATTTAGTTCGTTTCGGGTCTTTACGGGATCAGATTCTGTTTAAGACCGATACTAAAAATAAAATAAATTAATTTAATAATTGAAAAATATTTTAAAAATATTTTTATTTTCATAAAATAATTTTTTAGAATTTTTCGGGTTATAAAAATATTATTTATAGCCCATATTCGCGTATTTTGATCATACCGGTAACATATTTGTTAAAATACTAAAATAATTCAAATAATTATTTAATTTTAAATGAAAAATCTGCTACAATATTTGGAATAAATTTTCTAATTTTATTTTATTTTAATTTATTTTATTAATAAAGTACTTTTACAACCCATACCTTCAAGTACACCTTACACATATCACTTCCTTTTCACTTCAATCTTTCTACACATTATCCCACAATTCATGGCAGATTTTTTACTCTTTATGGCTGCCATTGTCCTTTATTTACTCCTATTTTGACTAAATTAATTATATTCCTCCTTCTTAAAGAAGCTACACACACATTTATTACACAATTCAATTTTAGTCAAAATTCAAACAACCTCTCTCTCCTCCTCAATTCACGTGGACAGCATCCCAATCTGCCTTGTTTTATTTTTTTTCTCTCATTTATTTAATTAAAACACTCATTTTCTCTCTCCTTCATTTACTCATTTCCCTCTTTCATTCTTAACTTTTCCTCTCATTTTTCCTCTCTTTTCTTCTTCTTGTTCTTGTTTCTTCAAGAACCAAGCTGCCCCCACTCTTCCATTAGCTTCCACACTTCATTCTTAAAGATTTCTAAGCAAATCTTCTTCCAAAGCTCCACAGGTGATATAGGTAAAGTGTAATGAAGGTTTCATGCATCAAATGACCTTCCATAAGCTTAAAGGCTTAGGATGATGATGCCAATAATGAAACACTCCTATTCTCTACTTTTATTATCTTGTATTTCAATTATTTTCTTGTTTAAAGTTGATATATTTTGTAGATCTAAATTTTTGTAGATTTGATTTTCGTTTATGCCATGGATCTTGTTATTTAAGTTATTTCTTATTATTTATGCATAGATCTATCATCTACATGTTCATCTTAGTGTTCATGCATTTAAAACTAGTTTAGAAAACTAGATCTAGAGTTTTGAGTTCATAAAATGCATTAGACTTTGTTTTATGTTCATGAGCAACTTGTGATAGCATGATGATGGTAGGAAAATTGTAGGAAACTCAAGATCTATTTTATTTTCAACAAAAACAACTTTTGAAAATTCGGATGAAAATGGAAAAGTGGTTTTTCAACTTCAAAATGTGTATTTTTCATTTAAAATGAAGGGTTTAGGGTATAGATGCCATAAATGAAAGATTTTGATAAGTAAAGTTTAGATCCACGATGTTTATAGCTTAATACCATGCATTTGTTTTATGTTTATGTTCATATTAAGTATAGATCTTAGTTATGAACTCCAACAAAATTGTGAAATTCGTATTTTGGCAAGACCCTCATTTAAAAACCACTTTCCAAGTGTCAAAATGTGATTTTTACTTAAGAAAATGAAGGCTTAATATATGTATATCATCAAGACTTCTTTTTACAAGAATCAAAAGTGATTTCCAAAAGTTATTTTCAAAATAAAAATTCTATTTTCGGATTTTGGCCAAGGTCTATTTTAAAAACATGTTTTCCAACTCAAAAATGAAGTTTTTATTTAAGAAATGAAAGGCTCTTAGGATAGGATATGTAAGGAATGGATTTTCATAAGCTTAGATAGATTTTATCAAAAGATATAACCAAAAATGAATTTTGTAAATTCGGATCCCAACCAAACCAATTTTTAAAACCCATTATCAACTCCAAAACCATGTTTTATGTAAAAATGAAGTATATAGGTAATAGATATCATTAAGCAATGATTTTTACAAGTTAAAATGAGTTTAGGCATGAGTAATGTGTAAAACAAGTAGTGGAATTAAAATGGAAAATTTTGTTAGTGATCAAATTGTCAAATTCGTAATTTGAGATGAAGCATATGTAATCACTTAGTATTTGAGCTCAAATTGCAAGTTTTATGTGTAAATGAAGTCCTTAGTAGTTATGTATGATTGAGCCCCAATTTTCTAAATATCAAATGATTTTTACTTAAAGGAATCACTCAAAAACCAATTTTTACCAAATTCGGATTTTGGAATCAACCCCACTTGAAAACATGTTTACAAAGTGTAAAATGGAAATTTTTATGTAGAAATGAAGGTCATAAGTAATATATATAATGAAGACTCAATTTTAACAAAAATAATTATATTTTCTTAAGCAATAAATCCAAAACAAATGGAAATGATCAAAGTTAGAAAACTAGACCTTTCATAAGTAATTGTTATTATGGTCTTGCAAAATAAAAAGTTATAAAATTTCCTTTTAGCAAAAATCATTAAGATCATGCCTACATTAAGCTCATCTCATGTCATTCATGTTAGGAAATCATTCATATTGCATGTATAGCTAATCTATATAATATAAACATTACAAACAATTACAAAACTAATTTTCGGAAATTGAAATTGTTGCTGCTCTAATCTGATCCGAACATTTGGAAGCTTCAAATTTTTCAAAACTTGGAAATAAATTAGAAATAGATAGATCTTTCGAAGTAGATAGAAATCGATATATAATTTGCGAGATTCCGAGTTAAAATGACCAAGTTATGGCCGTTTTAAGTTGGAATTCCCGCTTAGGACGTGAATTACGAATTTGATAGTTCGTATAAAATCGTTTGGATTAGTTTGAGTAGAAATACTTATTAGAGTATTTCTTCCTTGTTAGGTGACCCCGAATTCGACGTTTCCCTGCCACCGAAGTATTATTACTAGAAGACCGGTGATCTAATGGCCGAGTGAGTTTTCTCCTTGTTTTGTTACCGAGATTGTACTTGTAGTTAGTTGCATTAGAATTATAGGAACAAGATAAAAATCGATGTGAATGGGGATGGGATATATGATGAGACTGTGATGAATGTATGCCAAAGAATACTAAAGCATATCGAAACCACGATTTGATTGGATAATTGCACTGTTCATATTATTTATGCTATGTGTGTGATATTGGTTGGTCACTCTAAAGAATGTATAAATATTTTGACCTAAGTAAAAATTTAAGTTGATCATGCATCGCATTGGACATATTGCATTTGGTAGCGTGCTACTCCTACGCAGGTCGATCGGTATGGTCCGAGGACTCGTTTGGATAATGAGACCCGGGATCAGAGCTCATTCATAGGAAACTAAGGCGCATCGGGGATATATTCCATGTGTGAGCCTAGCCGAGGCGAGTGCTATGAGCCGAGGGCTTGGGGACTAGCAGCAGTCATGTAGACTTCAATACCATCCCTAACCCAAGATACGGAGGGCGTAAATCCGTTCTGTGTGTGGGTTCCGATACCCATACATAATTGCTTGCTCACATGTTTGTTCATGCATAGCATATGATTGATTAATAACTTGTTTGTTATGGTACGGAATTAAGGGAATTCTCACTAAGCTAGTGTAGCTTATACCTCAATAGTTGTTTAAATGAGCAGGTTATTCCAAGAATGCTAAGTGGAGACCGAGATGGTTGAAGCCGAGAATGACTTCGGGAATTCGGCAAGATATAAGAATGCTTGAAGTTTTTGGCTAAGTTTTATGATTTTTCCTGTAATAGTTTATGTAGGGAAGTCTATGAATGAATGTAATTGAAGTTAAATGATTTGTATTTTGAAGTATAGTGATTTGTATCGAAAGTATAGTGGATTTTATTTCCTTTACATTGTTACTCAATTGTATCAACATAAAATGTATCATCCCGATGTGTCTCTTTTATGTGTTAGATGCCTTGTACATAGTATGAAAGCCTTCGCGTGACTGAGGTGGTCATTCTTAGGCTTTAATATTATGTACGGTGGACTGCCACGTTTAGGATGCCTTCGGGGCGTGACAATACTAGTGGGGAAATTTTTCTTTTTTGATTTTATATTGAATGTACTTTTTATTTTAATTATTCCTTTTTTTTCTGAAATAAGTAATTATTCTATTTTTCCTCTATCATATTTTGATTTTATGAGTGATAGAATTTTTTTTTCAGGCATGATCCTATTAGGGAAAAAAACGGTTTTTGTTTCTAATTTTATATTAACTGTATTTTTTTAATTATTACTTTTTTTTTATAAGTAATTATTCTATTTTTCCACTATCATATTCTAATTTTATAATTGACAGAAAAAGGAACAATTTTTTATAGGCATTACACTTATTTTTTTTGTTAGGTATGTAATTATTTTTTTAATTATTTTAATAAATTTATATTTACTATTAATTTATAGTAATAGAGAGTGAATATAAAATAAACTAATAGAGAGTGAATATAAAATAAAAAAATGAAGATGATTTCAAACTTGAGTGAGAGAAAGAAATTGTGTGAATGAGTGAGAAAGAAAGTGTCAAAAGACTCAAAACAAATGCCAATAGAAAATGAAAAATCAGACAAGTGTCCCATTCCACCAACCGATCAAGCATCATGCATGCAATAAAATAAGGAGAAAAGTATCATTATTTACCTGATGGAAGAGTCAAAGGTACTGTGGTTGTTTTGTTTCTTTTGAAAGACAAAAGAGAGAGGAGGTTTTGTGTCTTTAACGTGAGAGTGAGAGAGAGAGAGGTGGGGTAGGGTTTTTTCCAAGCTTTAAAAGCTACTTTACTCTTTATATTTATTTTGTTTTGCCAGCTGTGGGGTAGGGTTTTTTTTTAGTCTGTTTATGGGAATTCTTTATGGTCTTAATTTGAAAAAATAAGTTGTTTTCTTTCTTTTTTTTTTTCTATTTTGACCAGGCACTCATTTGGCGCCTTGTGCGCCTTGCGCCTAAGCTCAAAAGGTGCACGCTTCATCATCGCAAGGCGCTGCCGTGTGCCTTGACCTTGCCTGAGCGCCTAGGCGTAAGAAGCAAGCGCCTTTCACAACGCTGTTCATACCACATAAACACTTTACGTAAACTTCTTCCAACCATTTATTTACTCATGTCATGTAACTTAACATGACTATGGTTTTGTTTTGAAACTCATGTGAGTAGTAAAAGCAACAACATGTTCATGTTTTGTTCTTGCACATTAACTTCCTATTTTATTATGTTATGTTGGTTTTATTGTTTTTATAATGCTAATTTCTTATTCATATCCAACTAAATATATTTATGTATTTATATATAATCTTTAGAGCAGATAAGCTCACTTGTTATTTATTTAATTTCATGCTTTACAATTTATTTATTTCATGTTATTTCTTTAAGACTAATCTTTCTAGTCTTAGACTTGTCCATATCAAGTCAAAACAACCTTTCTTTTTTTTTCTTTATTCTTTTGGGACTAGTCTATTCCTAGTCCCGGGATGCCTTGATGAAGTTAAGGCTTCCAATACTTAAGGGATACCTTGATGAAGCTAAAGTTCCCAATACTTGATATTTTATTATCTTGCTTATTATTATTTGTTTCTAGTATTTTTCATATTCTTTTTATTTTACATGCTCAAATACTTGCATCTACATAATGATATTGTCTCAACTGATTTAAAAGTAGAATTTTACTTTATTAAAGGAACTCTGTCATGCCCCAAGGGGTACCCTAAATGTAATAGTCCGCCACACTCAATATTAAAGCTTAAGTATGACAACCTTAGTCATTCCCTTAAGCTTTGACATTAAGTGTAAGGCGTGCTCTCACAAATTTAGAGAACCATACATGGAATTATGAAGCTTAAGAAGATATAATAACATATTAAGAAAAGAGGATTCATAATATTTATTTACTTATAATAATGATCTTACAAAACTTAGGGACATTTTCCTTATTCACAAATCTATTACAAGAATATTGTACATCTTATCCGACTCTGAACTTTATCTAGAATTTCCTTATCCAAAGAGAAAATACCTATTGCAGAGTCTTCGTGGTCTCAACCACAGATAAGAGAACTGCAAAAGATATCTATAGGGGTATAAGCTACCAGGCTTAGTGAGAACTATTTCCATAAATAACTTCTTGTAACAAGATTTCAAACAAGTTGTTTAAGCAATCAAATGAGATGCAACATACACGTGGACAAACAAGAATATAGTTTTCTGGGAACTATATGTTAAATGGATTTACGCCCTCCATTCGGGTTTGGTGATATGTAACCTCAAAATAAGTAGTTTTAGTTAAATAGATTTATGCTTTCGACCAATGTCGCCAAGCATATGAAGTCTACTTGAATTGAGTCTTGCTTTCGGATCTTCTGCCAAGCATTTCCTTAACGCCGCTAGGCAATCGCTTTCGGACACTCCGCCAAGTGTTGATTTCGACCTGAGCTTACTATCCTTCTCACCCAAGGATAATAACCTAATGCAATGTGACTCACTTCATGGTATGCATGTGTAAGCCCCGAAAAATTTCAGTAAATGATTCTAAGACGAACTTCAAAAATAAACCCTAAAAATCACTCCAAATTAAAACCGAACTTCAACTAGTTCAAAAACACAAGCGAATCCAGAAATTTCCGAATCTCGAGAAAAATAAGAATCCTCAAAAACAAAATAAGAACTCAACATACTTCAATTCCAAAACCACTACGTACGACAAATTCCATACGTAACTCCGATTTATAAAATGGGTAATATAGATCCCAAAAACGAATTATTAAAAAGTAAATAACGATTAACTTATGGAAATGAAACCCAATTCAAAAATTCCGAAAACGTTAAAAGATATTAAATAATTACAAAAAATGAAATGTGAAATAAATTTCTCAAAGTAAATACTTTATATAAACATAAAATACCAGTTTCCAATTTGGCAAAGATCTAAACCGGGAAAATCACCCGGAAACCTTGACCGGAATACAATAGCTTAAGTCCGACAATCTAGTGCCCTAACCCTAGAGGCCGAGGTGTAGTTTAAATATGTAGAATAGCTGTAGTAATATAAGTTTGCTTAAAAATATCATATTGGTAAATTTTTGACCTATTTTGAACCCGTTCGGATACAGACTTCGAAAAGTATGTCCCGGGGCTCGAGATATCGAAAATATACCAATAGTACCATTAGACTTGTAATTTCATAAGAATTCCAAATATATCAATTATATAAGTTTTTGGGTTATAAAAGTTACAGTTATAACCTTTTTATCCGTATTTCATTACTACCGGTAATTAATTAGTCTTTTGCACTATTCATTTTTATTTCATTACACAATTTTATTATTCTTATAAAGCTTTATATTTTTAGATAAATATTTTATATATTATAGAAAACTTTGTTTTTAAAAAAAAAATTAGTTAATTCGGGCTTTTACGGGATCAGATTCTGTTTAAAACCCAATACTAAAAATAAAATAAATTAATCTAATAATTTAAAAATAATTTAAAAATATTTTTATTTTCATAAAATAATTTTTTAGAATTTTTCGGGTTATAAAAATATCATTTATAGCCCATATTCGCGTATTTTGATCATACCGGTAACATATTTATTAAAATACTAAAATAATTCAAATAATTATTTAATTTTAATTATGAAAAATATGCTACAAATATTTGGAATAAATTTTCTAATTTTATTTTATTTTATTTTATTTAGTAAGAAAGTACTCTTACAACCCATACTTTCAAGTACACCTTACACATATCACTTCCTTTTCACTTCAATCTTTTTACACTTTATTATATCACTTCATGGTAGATTTTTCTTTCTTTTGGCTGCCATTGTCCTTTAATTTACTCCATTTTGACTAAATTAATTATATTCTACTCCTTCTTAAAGAAGCTACACACACCATTTATTACACAATTCAATTTTTAGTCAAAAATTCAAACAAACCCTCTCTCTCCTCTCTCTCTTTCATGTGGATAGCACCCAAAAATTCTACTCTTGTTTTTTTTTTTTCTTTTTCATTTAATACCCTCCTCTATCTCCACTTAATGCCTTTCATTTATTCCTTTTCATCCATTTGAAACCCTATCTCTTTTACTCCCTCTTTTCCTCTCTTTTTTCCTCTCTTTCTTTATTCTTTCTCTCTTGTTCTTACAAAGAACCTCGCTGCCCTTTTTTTTTTTTTGGAGCTCCCACACATATTTCTTGAAGATTTCTTAAGTAAACCTTCTTCTTAAGCTTCCATAGGTGATATAGGTAAAGTATAATGAGAGTTTCATGCATCAAATGACATTCCATTAGCTTAAAAGCTAAGGATGATGATGCCAAAAATGAAACACTCCTCTTCTCCATTATTATTATCTTGTGTCGTTATTATTTTCTTGTTTAAAGTTATTATATTTTGTATATCTAGCTTTTTGTAGCTTTGATTTTTGTTTATGCCATAGATCTTACTATATGAGTTATTATTTTTGTTATTGCTTATGATTTGTGCATATATTCCTCATTCACATATGTTCATGCATTTAAAACCAGTATAGAAAACTAGATCTAGTATTTGGAGTTCATAAATGCATTAGACTTTTGTTTTATGTTCATAAGCAACTTGTAGTGGCATGATGATAGTAGGAATGTTTTAGAAAACTCAAGATCTATTTTATTTTCAACAAAAATTATTTTTTGAAAATTCGGATGAAAAATGAACCATATTTAGAAAAGTTATTTTTCAACTTCAAAATGTGTATTTTTCATTTAAAATGAAGGGCTTAGGGTATAGATAACATAAATGAAAGATTTTGATGAGTAAAGTTTAGATCTATGTGTTTATTGTGTACTACCATGCATTTGTTTTATGTTTATGTTCATATTAAGTGTAGATCTTAGATTTGAACTTAGACAAAAATTGTGAAATTCGTATTTTGGCAAAGCCCCTATTTGAAAGCCACTTTCCAAGTGTCAAAATGTAATTTTTACTTAAGAAAATGAAGGCTTAATATATGTATATCATCAAGACTTCTTTTTACAAGAATCAAAGGTGATTTTCAAAATAAAAATCTCATTTTCGGATTTTGGTCAAGACATATTTTAAAAACATGTTTTCCAACTCAAAAAGGAAGTTTTTATTTAAGAAATGAATGGCTCATAAGATATGATATGTAAGAAATGGATTTTCATAAGCTTAGATAGATTTTATCAAAAGATATGACCAAAAATAAATTTTGTAAATTTGGATCTCAACCAAGACCAATTTTGAAAACCCATTTATCAACTCCAAAACTCATGTTTTATGTGAAAAATGAAGGGTATAGGTAATAGGTATCATAAAGTAGTGATTTTTACAAGTTGGAATGAGTTTTGATGAGATTAATGTATAAAACAAGAAATAGAATCAAGATGGGAAATTTTGAGTTAGTAGTCAATTTGTGAAATTCGTAATTTTGAATAAAGGCCATAAGAACACTAATTATCCAAGCTCAAAATGAAAGTTTTATGTAATGAATGGAGTCCTTAAGTAATAGGTACCATAAAGTCTTAAATTTTAATGCATTAAACAAGTTTTTCCCAAAAGAATCATTCAAAAAGTGGATTTTCTAAAATTCGGATTTTTGAGTAAATCATATTGGAAAACATATTTGCAAAGTGTAAAATGCAAATTTTTGTGTAAGAATGAAGTCCTTAGTGGTTATGTATGATTGAGCCCTAATTTTCTAAATATCCAATGATTTTTACATAAAGGAATCACCACAAAACAAGTTTTGCAAAATTCGGATTTTAGAATGAACTAATTTTAAAAACATTTTTACAAAGTGAAAAATGAAAATTTTTATGTAGAAATGAAGGTCATCAGTAATATATATAATGAAGACTTAATTTTAACAAAAATAATTATACTCTCTTAAGTAACAAATCCAAAACAAATGGAAATGATCAAAGTTAGAAAATTAGATTTTTCATAAGTAGTTGTAATTATGGTCTTGCAAAATATAAAGTTATAAAATTTTCTTTTAGCAAAAATCATCAAGATCATGCATACATTAAGCTCATCTCATGTCATTCATGTTAGGAAATCACTCATATTGCATGTATAGCTAATCTATATGGTAGAAACATTGCAAACATTTACAAAACGATTTTTCGGAAGTTGAAATAGCTACTGATAAGAATTGATCGACCTTTTCGAAGCTTAAAATATTTCAAAAATTGAAAATAATATTAGAATTAATAGATCTTTCAAAGTAAATAGAAATCGATATATAATTTGCGAAATTTCGAGTTAAAATGACCAAGTTATGGCCATTTTAAGTTAAATTTCTGCTTAGACGAGAATTACGAATTTGATAGTTTGTATAAGATCGTTTGGATTAGTTAAGTGATGAAATACTTATTAGAGTATTTCTTCCCTTTTAGGTGACCGAATTCGACGATTCCTTACCACCGGATTACTATTACTAAAAGACCGATGATCCAATGGCTGAGTGAGTTTTCTCCTTGTTTTGTTACCTTGATTGTGCTTGTAGTTAGTTGCATTAGAATTATAGGAACAAGATAAAAAGGTCGATATGAATGGGGATGAGATATATGATGAGGTTATGATGAATGTATGCCAAAGAATACTAAAGCATATCGAAACCGCGATTTGATTGGATAGCTGTACTGTTCATATTATTTCTGTTATGTGTATGATATTGGCTGGTCACTCTAAGGAATGTATAAATATTTTGACCTAAGCAAAAATTGAATTGATCATGCATCGCATTGGAAATATTGCATTTGGTAGCATGCTACTCCTATGCAGGTCGATTGGTATGGTCCGTTGATGCCTCGTTTGGATAACGAGCCCGGTGCCCTCATTCAGGGGTATTAAGGAGCATGTGGATGCATTCCTTGGATGAGCCTAGCCGAGTCGAGTGCTAAGAGCCAAGGGCTTGGAGACTAGATACGGTCGTGTAGACTTCAATACCATTCCTAACCTAAGATATGGAGGGCGTAAATCCGTTCTATGTGTGGGTTCCGGATACCCATGCATAATTGCTTGCTCACGTGTTTGTTCATGCATAGCATATGATTGATTATAACTTGTTTGTTATGGTACGGAATTAAGGGAATTCTCACTAAGCTAGTGTAGCTTATACCCCAATAGATGTTTGAATGAACAGGTTATTTCAAGAGTGCTAAGTGGAGACCGAGATGGTTGAAGCCGAGAATGACTTCGGGATTCCGACATGATATATGAATGCTTGAAGTTATTGGCTAGATTTTATGATTTCCTTGTAATAGTTTATGTAGGAAAGTCTGTGGATGAATGTAATTAAGGTTTAATGATTTGTATTTTGAAGTATAGTGATTCGTATATGAAGCGTAGTGATTTGTATCAGAAATATAGTAAATTGTATTTCCTTTACATTGTTACTCAAGTGTACCAATATAAAATGTATCTCTCTAATGTGTCTCCTCTATGTGTTAGACGCCTTGTACATAGTATGGAAGCCTTGGCATGACTGAGGTGGTTATTCTTAAGCTTTAATATTGTGTACGGTGGATTGCCACATTTAGGGTACCCTTCGAGGCGTGACAGCATGAACCCATTTATTTATGACATCATAATATCATTATTATCAGATATAAGGCGATCAAAGAATCTCATACAAATCAAGTGCTATACTAAAATAAACATTTAAATCAATTCCTGCTTCGATATTTTTAGGATTTTTTCAAAGAATTATTTTACATACATATCCATTTGTCTTTTCCTAACTCTAATGCAACTAAATTATAAGCACAACAAGTATAGCATTTTAAGGAAATAAACTCACGATGCCATGTCGACTATTCTTCTACACGGATGAGTTGTTCACACACTCCACTCAATCGAAATAGTCTTTGGGATATAGGTATTCTTTCTCGGAATCACCTAACCAAAGAAAATACCCATAATGAGTATTTCTTGATGATTTTCTTGAATTTTGACCAAACAATGTCATGAGAACGTTAAAGTTCATATATAGGAGAGTTCCAATTTAAAATGGCCATAACTTGGTCATTTTAACTCGGAATCGCACAAATAATATAACAATTTCTACCTACTTGAAAAGATCTATCCATTTCTAAAACTATTTTTTATCAAACTAAACCATTTAGGCCCTGAAACAGTGGCGATAAATTTCACCACGAATTTTCTAACTCAAAAACAATTTTGGTTTAATCATTCAAAATTTTGCTTGATAAATACTTAGTTATCTATATAGTTGAAAAATTCTCTTTTTGTGGTTACTTAGCTCATATTTTATTCATGCTCAAGTGTTTGTTGTCGATTCATGTTTCTTGAGTAAAACAATATTAAAAGTTTAGAAAATTATAGTTTACAAGAAATTCATTTTGTAATTTGTTTTGTAATGAATACTTTGATTCTTTTGTTTTCAAAGAATTACTTTATTTTTGACTTATTATTTTTCTAGATGACTTTTGAAAAATAATTTTTCTTCTTTTCTAAATTCTTCTATTGGTCCTATGTATGTTCTGCACAATCCTTCTTTGACTATTTATCTAAAAAGATCTAAACTTGAAAATCCTCACTTCTTGCTCTTAAGGTTTTTGTTATGTTATGTTTCCGTAGAAATCATTTTGTATCAAAAATCATTTTCTTTTGAAAAACAAAGTGGGATAATAAATGATTTAAAAAGCTTTTCATAACAAAAGTAGTTTCTAAAAGTGTAGTGGTTCTTTTAGTAACTTTGAAAGGAATGACTTTATTTTTGTTAAACCATAGATTTTATATTATACATATAAACTTATTCCTAAGTGATAAAACTTTCTTTTTGTCAATATTTTTAGAACTTGAAAAATTTGGACAACAATCTTAATGAACATGGTTTATGAGAAATAAAAGCAAACAAAAAATAACATAAACAATGAAGTCAAGTATTGGGAGTCTTAGCTTTTCAAGGCTTCCGGGACTAAGAAGTAGACTAGTCCCAAAATAAAAATAAAATGAAATAAAAAAAATTTGTTTTGACTTGATGGGGACAAGTCTAAGACTAGAGACTAGTCTTAAAATAACAAGGAATAAATAAATTGCATTGCATTGCATAAAAATAAATAATTTGCAAGTGAGCTTATATGCTCTAAAGAATATGTATATATATAGATAATAATACTTAGATATAATAACAATAATATGAATAAAATAATAACATAAACATAAATAGATTTTCATGAACAAGAATAATACATGAACATAGTGTAGCTTCCATAACATTTAGTCTTTAGAAACTCACACTATGGTCATGTAAAGTTACATGACATGAGAAGAAGAAAAACAATAGGAAAAGTTTACCTAAAGAAGACTTTGGTAGTGTTATATGGTTATGGGTTTTGTTGCAGGTAGAAAGTAGCTTTGGAGTTATTTTGAGAGGATATTTGGAGAAAGTTTTGAGAGGAGAATTCGAGAGAGTTTTTGTAGAGAATTTATGAGTAGTAAATGTGTGAAAGAAGTGAAAGAGGAGGAAGATATTTATAGGAAAATATAGAGTGATTTTTGTGTGATTAAAATAAAAGAAAATTGAAACAAATTCAGGAGAGGGAGCATAGCCCTGGCCATGTATAATAGAGGGGGAGAGAGCGTGTTTTGTTTTGTATTTTGTGGATTAAATGAAGTAATAGTAAGGTAGATATGAAATATAGTTATGGGAAAGGTAAAAAGTAAAGATTATAGGTTATGGTGTTTGTAAGAGTAGGTGTAAGAAAAAGTAGAGATAAAAGAACAGTGTAATGTAAAGTAGATATGACTAATGAAGTACCGGTAGTAATAAAATACACGTATAATTGCGATATCTGCTATTTTTACTAGCCGAAAAATTATAAAACTGATATTTTTGAAAACCTTATATTTTTATGAGTCTAACGGTATATTCAATATTTTTACTATTCCGAGCCCCAGGACACGTTTTTCAAGAACTATGTCTAATCGAGTTCAAAACGATTCGCGGTTTTACTAATCTGATCTTTTTAGTCTTCCTTTGGTAATTACGTACTATTCTATATTTCAAACCCCTACTTACTTTCACCGAGTTGCTTATTCGGGATTGTCGGACTTAAGCTATTACGTGTAACTAGGGTTTTGCTGACTTTAGAGTTCCGGTTGACTTCCAGATTAGGGTTTTAGGCTAAACTGATTCAAAAAATTTGGGGTTTACAACCTACCCCCCCTAAAGAAAGTTTTATTCCTCAAAACTTGGAAATTCATATTTGCATCTTCAAACAACTTGGGTATTTGGGACACGTCTTGTCCAAAGGTCCTTATGTCACTTCTTCGTGGAAAAGGTTTCTTTTACTTAATTTCCTCATTTCCCAACTTTTGAACTTTTTGGCTAAATATTTGTACTGGGTATTCCTCATGGGCGAAATCCTCTTTTAAGAGTACTAATTATATCTCCGAAACTGATCCCTTGATTAATCGTTGTATAGGGATTTGGAATATGTTGCATACTCTTAACAGGTTTAGATGACTTGTTAAACTCTCTACTTATTTTATTATTTCCAAAGATCCGATGAGTGCACACGATGTACATTCTTAAGTACACTTGGTCTCTGTTCAAAGTTTCTAGGGTCCTCATTTTCTTGATCAGTGTTACCCTTTTTGTTATCTTGTACCTTTCTCATTCTTTGAAATCTGTGATACACATTATTAATTATCTCTCCAAAGTTTGAATTATTCTCCTTGATCGTCCGTTATCAAAGGGTACCTTCTTTTTTTAAAATTCCTTGTTATCTCAACACTTAGGTACCATTCTTATATCCTGAGTTGTTATGATTCTGACTAGAACTCCTTGTTTCCATATCAATTCCTCTCGTAAGACTTTGCTAGCTTGTATATGGAAAACGTTATGTGGGTCGTCTAGAGACGAGCCAACTTGGTTAAATGAGCAGCTATGACATAAACATCTTTGCCTTCTTGTTAGTACTGTGGGAAATCTAAAATCTCGGGAAGTCTAATTCTATTCTTATTCTGGTATCAGCAAAGGTTTATAGATCTTCCATCCTTTAATGTTCTTACTTCCTTGTCGACACATCGTTACTAATGTCTTTTGAAATTTTGGTATATTTGAGTTCTTCTCAAATGTGTCGTCGATCCCAAGTTACAGATTGTACTTATGATTTTTCCTTACGTACTTCCTTGTTCTCTGTTCACACAGGCTCGTCCTTTAGTCCTTACATTCTTATTATTGTTGGTCCGAACATCTTTCTTTCTATATTTTCCTCTTTATCCTTTGTATCTTCTCATCTGAGCATTTAAGCTTCTTTATTCCCTTCTATCAAGGTTGGTTTCAACACTATATTATCTATTTCCTCCTTCATACCTTGTTTCGAAATCTCGAGGCTCAGCTCCTCAATTCCTTTTATTACTTCCTTATACTTAAGATTACAATCCTGAATTAACCCTAGCTATCTCCTTCCCCTTTTTTTATTTTTTTTTTTTTTACTTATCCAACAGAGACTTATATTCTTGGTTTGTGTCGGATGATCTAAAAAGCATTACTGGAAACTTGTAGTGTCCATAATGAGTTTGAGGGGCATTCCTTTTGAATCATCCTTTGATTGGATCTTTAGTTGGTAGCATTTTGATCTTAAATCATGAGAAAACGTGTTTGCTCCTCGCAGTTGGTCAAAAGATCTTCAATTCTAGGGAGCGGTTACTTACTCTTGATTGTGACTTTGTTCATCTCCAAGAATCAACGCATAAACTTAGGGTTTTATCCTTTTCTCCCATTATAAGCTGAACTAGCATATTCCATGGTGGTATAGAACCTTGATCCAAAAGTTCTTGTAGTTGTTCTTCTAATCTCTATTTAAGATTATTCACAGGCTATTAGTCTAATCTCAAAGTTGATCCTTCTCTTCGGATTGATCCAAGCCATTTGTCCAAAAAATCTTTTTGAAAAACTTATCATGTATATCTTTCAAGGATAGGTTTCTCTTTATCTTCTTCTGTGTCATTAAGGTAGTCATCCGTTCCCTTTGGTGTCACGCCCCAAGGGTACCCTAGTAGTAGTAAACAAGTCACACTTGAATACTATCACTAGATTACTTCAGAGAATGACAGGTTTTCAAAACAACAAGATCTTTTTTGTTGCTTGATAAGAAATGACAAATACATGAAAGAAATAAACTGGTAAATAACTTCTATCTTAATCATAAAATATTACAGAGCTATTACAAACCAGGTAGTCTTCTTGTAGTACACAACTGATATATTAACTAAACTATTCTAAGAAAACATAACCATTATTCCCAAGTTTAAACTTACAGCTCCTAAGCTCCTACCGGAGCAATACACTTGGAAGTGACTAATCAGGGTTGTACGGTAAACCTGAAAAGACTGTTGGAGTATGAGCGAAACCATAGCTCAGTGAATAACCAGACATATCATACATCACACAAGTCATTAGTAAATCATATGCAATGCAAGCACTCAATCATATGCACAGATACAAGCTTGGATGATTTAGAATCCAAACAGGAAAAAGATTTACACCCTCTTTTTAAGGGTTGAAGAACCGTTACTCCATGACCCAACTACCCAGGAGAGACTAAGTTTACAGGAGAATCAATGATTTCTCGTTTTAGGGTTATCACTTTGAATATAATCAATTAAACTGACTATCTCTGCATCCACCTTAGAAACTCCCTAAGTATTAATCATTTCAAAGTGATACTACAGGTGGCGTTCTTCGATGCCACTTAGTTCCCGTAGAACCAACGGAACAAAGAAAACCTTGGAAGAACTAACACATTAGAACAACCAAGCATTAACAGAGAACCGAAATATCAATACGTAGTAGGCTGTCATCCCAATATGTATGCAATAATACAATTCGTGCAATGCATGATCAGATTATTTGTTAAGTCAATAGTTCTTATTCAATTTCACGGTGATCATACATTACACACAATCATCATTATACTATTTCACAACATCAAATCGTTGCATTATCACTTTTGTAAGGATTTTAACAATCATACAATCAGATCACAACATACTTTCAACAAAACATTTGTTTAATTATCTTTGCATAATATATTCAACTACTTACAAGCACAAACAGTACAACATGACTGAATTACTCACCTACTCATATTGACATAATCGTAATAATCAGCTGAAAGATCCTCTAGTGTTTCAAAGTCACCTAGTAAGATGATTAAAGCATTCATCAATATATTATAGATCTTATAACTAAATCTTATATGTGGCTAGTGTCCTAAACTTGCTATTTATCAAACTTTGGTAATAACTAATATTAATTTTTGGTTATTCTATACTGAACGTAATATAGAAAGTATTATTACTTAGTGTCGTCGGATTTCTCTTAATTTATCTCGTATAATTATTTTGTTATTTTTAGAAGTCTCATTAATAAAAAATTTAGCTTATTTCAATTTCCATTCTTACATATTTTATCTATTTATAACAAATATTTGACTATTTATAACTTTTATTAACACTTAATATTTTCCTTAATTCTAAGGATTTAAGAATTATCAATTATTAATCAAAATATTTGTATTTACTTAACTATTCAATAAATCTTATATTATCATATATATATAATGTATAATCGGTAGGCTTATTGCATATATGCATATAATATATATATATATATATATGTTCTGTGTATGTCAAAACAAGCTTTTGTTGAAGAATTTTGGGTGTACGCTGGCTCAAAGCCACCGGCTTTCAAACCCAGGTGCTGGTATTGATTTGGTTTTGCAAATTATTTCATATTGGTTGCACAGGCTTTGAAAGCTGTCGGCTTTCAATGTACGCCAGTCCTACACCGCCAGCTTATAATCCCAGATGTCCGGCTTTCATTCATTTTTATGTGAAAATAATTTTACGTAGCTTCTGTTCAGTGTAAGCCGTCTCTATGCTGCCGGCCTATCCTTGTAAGCCGCCGGCGTTGAGCGGCTACACTGCCGGCTTTTAGACAATGTTAGTACTGTTCATCATCTTCCTCGATGATCCGATTCATTTTTGTTAAATTTTCCACGTTAAAAACATTCTTAAACCAATCCTAAGTGTTTCTATATCTTATATGTGAACATAAAACAATTCTTAACATGTTTTCAAACATATACACTTAGATCTCGATCATACTAAAATATAATTAGGGTTTCGGATTTTTTTTACCTCGATTGAGTCGATTCCAATGAAACTCGAAGCTTGTATTTGTGTTTATTACGTTCCTATGATTATCAAAAGTCAGTTCTAATCCTTAGATTTGAAAGAAAATCATTTGAATTACATCAACTTACCTTTGAACTCGTATCCAAGGGTTTTTCGTATTGTTTTTATTTTGATCCGAACTTGAGTGTTTTGCTCGATTCGATTTCTGTTTTCAGGTGGTTTTGGTTGCTAATTGAGAGCAATTTCGTTCTGAGAAGTTTGGGAATTAATGAAGGTTGTTTGTTTCTTCATTATGAGCTTTAAACACACATATATATATATAAGACAAAAAAGGAAGAGGTTTCGGCTGCATTTTCCTCGAAGTTTCCTTCGAATTCTCCCTCATTTGTTTCTGTTTTGATCAGTTGCTTTCATCTTAATTAATGAAGGGTTAAGTTGTCATCTTTTGGTTGGTCATTAGAGTTAATTTGGTTGACAAAGGAGTGCATTATTGATCCAAATTCCAGCTCCTCTTCTTCCGCTTTCCAGCCGAATTCTCCATCAATTGTATATATATATATATATATTAATTGTTTAACTTAGTTTTAGGATAGTTTAACAAGTTATACTAGTACAAATTAGCTAATATTTGAGAGTTTTTGTACATAAATATGTTTATAGAATTATACAAAATACTTAGATTATCAAATAATACAATTTTAAGTTTTATATATGCGTGATTAATTATTTGTATAATTTTTATCTTCCGCGATTAAGGTTTCATGAACTCATTAGGTCAATTTTTGTTTTAGGCTCCAATATCTTAAGAAAACCATGATTAGAACAATAGTGTGATTCGATTAATTATTTTATGTCACGCCCTAATGGGTACCTTAAACGTGACAGTCCGCCACACTCAATATTAAAGCTTAAGTATGACGACCTCAGTCATTCCAAAAGCTTTTATATTAAGTGTAAGGCTTACTTTCACAATTTTAGAGGACCATATATGGAATTATGTAGCTTAAGGAGATATAAAAACATATTAAGAAAAGAAGAATCACAATAATTATTTGTCCATGGCATAAATTTTACAAACTTAGGGACAACTCCCTAAATTACTAATCTATTATATACCTATTAACATGCTAATGCTAAGCTACTCTTTATTCAGATTTCTAATATACAAGAGGGATTACCTGCCCACAGGGTCCACGTGGCCTTAACCATAAATACAGGAACTGCAAAAGATAGCTATCGGGGTATAAGCTAATAAGCTTAGTGAGTAAATCCCAAGATTCATACTCGAAGAAAATTATCAAACAAGTTCGTTATTCAAACATATGAAATGCAACAACCACGTGAGCATACAAGACATATGACTTTCCGGGAATCATATGTTGAATGAATTTACGCCCTTCATTCGGGGTTGGGTATTCAGGCCAATTACAGCCATAACTTTTTTAAAAACACTTTTATAGATCTTACCGGCTCCTATACGCCATCAAAAATTTGTAGTTATTACAGGCTCCTACTAGCCACCAAAAACATGTAGTTATTACAGGCTCCTACTAGCCATCAATTTAAGTAGTTCTTACTGGCTCCTACTCGCCACTTACATGATATACCGGTTATGTCTACCACCACTATTATACACTTGTCCCACCAATTGTATAGTAGCGAATGCAATGTGACTCAACATATGAAGTGCAGGAATAATCTCTTTAATTACAGTCTAGTAGTTACATTTAACTTCTTTCAAGTGATCAACCAATTTCAAACACTTCAGGATATTAATGCACATACAATCTTTATTACAACAAATCGAGTTTCGATATACTTAGTATTCTTTCAACATATTATCATACACTTCCGTTTTATTTTTCTTAAGTTCTAGTGCAACTAATTTTACAAGCACAATCAAGAGTATGAAAAATAACGGGGAAATAACTCACGATGCCATTGCCGTCTATTTCTCTTAAGCGGATGACTCGTTCACACACTCCACTAAATCGTAATAGTCCTCGGGGTGAAGAAATCCTTCCTCGGGATCACCTAACCAAAGAAAATACCCATAATGAGTTTTTCTTGAATTTTTGACAAAACAATGTCAAAGAACGTCAAAGTTCGTATAAAAGAATGTTCCAACTTAAAACGGCCATAACTTGGTCATTTTAACTCGGAATCGCGCATATAATATACCGATTTCTATCTACTCGAAAAGATCTACCCATTTCTAAAATTATTTCCCACAAACAAAGCCATATAGGCTCCGAAAAAGTGGCAACAAAATTCACCACGGATTTCCAAGTAAAAACAACTTTGGTTCAAGAAATCAAAATTTGTTTGATAAATACTTAGTTATCTATATAGTTGAAAAATTCTCTTTGTATAACTATATAACTCATATTTAAGCATGCTCAAGTGTCTTGTTGTCCAAATTATTTTTCTTAAGTAAAACAATGTCGGGTTGAAGCTTTTCGGAAATTATTTTTGTAAATTTCTTTGAAATGAATACCTTGTTTTCTTTTATTTTCTAAAAACGTTTTATGTTGGTTTTATTTATCTTCTTCTAAGTGACCTTTGAAAATAAAATTTTCTACTTTCTAAGTTACACTAATAATATATTTGAAGTTTTCTAGAAAATATGCTTTTCTTCATTTTCTTGTGTAAATTCCTTTGTTTTCTTGTTTTAGCAAAAGTCTTTACTTGATGTTTCTCATTCTTTTTCTCATTTTCAAAAATAATCATCCATGTATATAAAAATTTGTTTTTCTTCATAAAAACAATGTGGAGCAAATAAAGATTCTTTATAGAAAAACTAGTTCCTATAATTTTATTAACTTCTTTTTGAAAAGAAATAACTTTATTATTTTCAAACCATAAATTTTTCTTTGCCTATTTGTTTGCAAAGGTCTTTATTTAAAATTTCCTTAGTTATCCATCTTATTTTCTTTCTTATGAAAAAGAACCATTTTTGTCAACAAATATATTTTCTTTTGAAAACAAGAGAATAACAAAGATTTAAATAGCTTTTTAAGTACAAATAGTTTCTAAATTCATAGTGAATTCTTTTTGAAATTTGAAAATGAATGAGTTTATTTTTGTTATCTTATATTTTTATGTTTCACATAAACTTATTCCTAAGTGACAAAAAGTCTTCTTTTATTTAATTATCTTCAGAAAATAGAACTTTTGGACAACAATCTAAATGAACATGATTATGAGAATAATAAATAACATAAAGCATAAATAATAAAATCAAGTATTGGAGTCTTAGCTTTTTCAAGGCTCCCGGGACTAAGAAATAAACTAGTCCCACAATGAAAAAAATAAATGAAAGAAAAGCTTGTTTTGACTTGATGAGGACAAGTCTAAGACTAGAGACTAGTCTTAAAAACAACTTGAAATAAATAAATTGCATTGAAGTAAATAAATTGCATGAAAGGTAAATAAATTGCAAGATTATGAGCTTATATGTTTTAAATATATATAGCTATATGGATATAGTAGATAGTTATGAACATAAGAGAGATATAAATGAACATAAGAGAAACATAAATGAATATAAGGAAAACATGAACATAAAGGAATTATGATCATGAACAAAAACAAAGTATGAACCTATTGTTGCTTTCTTAACCTTCATGGTTTTAGAAAACACACACTAAGCTCATACTAAGTAGATGAACATGGAGACTTCTTGAGGAACTTTTACCTAAAGAAGATGAGCTTAAAGAGGACTTCTTGAAGAACTTCTTGGAGAGAAATTCTTGAGAGATTTTGAGAGAGTAATTTTAGTGTAGAAGTGGTGTGAAAGAAGTGAAAGAGGAGGGGGGTATTTATAGGAAATTGAGGAGTGATTTTTGTGTGATTAAAATAAAAGAAAATTAAACAAATTGAGGGCATTAGAGAGGGGGGGGGGTGCGCCGGCCATGCATGGGGAGGGGTAGTTGCTTTTTTATTTTTTTGACTTTTTGAAGAAATAAAAGATGTAATATGTAAGGTAGATGTGATATAAAGTTATGGGAAAGGTAAAAAGTTAAGATTATAGGTTATGTAGAGTGTAAGAGTAGGTGTAAGAAAAAGTAGAGATAAAAGAATAGTGTAAATAGTAATGAATAGTGTAATGTAAAGTAGATATGACAATTAAAGTACCGGTAGTAAGAAAATACGTGTTTAATAGCTATATCTGTTATTTTTACTTATCGAAAATTACGAAACTGATATTTTTGGAAAATTATATTATTTTTACGAGTCTAACGGTGTATTCGGAATATTTTTACTATTCCGGGCTTCCGGACACGTTTTTCGAGAACTGTGTCCGATCGGGTTCGAAGGACACCCGAATTTCGCGAAACTGAAACTTTTATAAAACCTATGGTTATTACGAGCTATTTGAGCTAATTTTCCCAACTTCATTTTTCCGGGCCAAAGAAAACGGCAATGCCGGATTTAGATGGATACGGTAAACTAGGGTTTTGTTGACATTTAGGGTTTCGTTTGACTTCCGGTTAGGGTTTTATGTTAAACCGATTCCAAAAATTCAGGGGTTTACATTTTAAGTTTAGATCTTGAATTATTCATCAGTTTGTATTTTCGTTGTGTATTTATAATCCTAACGGTTTATCTTTAGGTTATCATTTTCTGTCTATAAGCGTAGTTAATTATTTACTTAATATCGTATTTGATACAGAAGCTAAACAATATATATATCTTTAGTTTTGACACTTATCACGAAATCTTATTAGTAGCGTTTAATATTAACTAGGAATCTCGAATTTAGGGTTTAAATCCAAGCTTAGACTCATTACTACTCATTGTTCTAATCTCGAATCATTGCCGAGTTCAAAAGCGATCATTTAATCTCTATATTTATATTTTTCTATTTAAATCTATTTGTAAAACAAGTTCTGGGTTTGAGATTTAGATTTTCTTTTAATCATATCTTGAAGTATCTATTCAAGATACGAAATCTCGTTTTTGGTATCAACTAGGGTTAAAGAATTTCTTTATTCAATTTCTAAATCTTTATCTAACCAAATTCCAGGTATTGATCTATTCCTAGACTTTGATTAGAATCTAAGTCTATTAACTAGTCCAAACAATCAATTGTAGAGTCGTGTACTAATGTGGAAAATTCCCGGGGTTTACATTCTCCCTCCCTTAAAGTAAGCTTTGTCCTCAAAGCTTGAGTACGTACCTGAATTTTCAAACAATTGTGGATAGTTTTTCTTGATCTCCTCTTCTAGTTCCCATGTAATCTCTTTTGTTTGGAGATCCCATAATACTTTGACATAGTGAATTTCTTTATTCCTGAGAAATTGCACTTTCTGATCCAATATTCTAACTGGATATTTTTCGTATGTCTGTAAGCCCCGGAAAATTTCAGTAAATAATTTTAAGATGAACTTCAAAAATAAACCCTAAAAATCACTCCAAATTAAAACCGAATTTTGACAAGTCCTAAACCATGAATGAATCCAAAAATTTCTTAATCATGAGAAAATGAAAATCCTCGAAAATAAAATAAGAACTCAGTGGTCTTCAAATTCGAAACCACTACATACGAAAAATTTCATATTTAACTCCGACTTATAAAAACGGGTAATATAAAGCCCAAAAAAAAAAAAAACAAATTATTAAAAACGTAAATAACGATTAACTTTCGAAAATGAAACCCAATTCAAAAATTCCGAAAACGTTAAAAGATAATAAATACTTACGAAAAGTAAAATTTAAAATAAACTTCTCAAATTAAAGATGCTATATGAACATAAATATCAGTTTCCAAATTGGCAAAGGTCTAAACCGAAAAATTACCCGGAAACCTTAATCGGAATGCAATAGCCTAAGTCCGGCAACCTAGTGCCCCTAACCCTAGAGGCCGAGGCGTAGCTAAATATGTAGAATAGCTCATAGTAATATGAGTTTGTTTAAAAATATCAGATTGGTAAATTTTTGACCTATTTTGAACCCGTTCGGATACAGACTTCGAAAAGCGTGTCCTGGGGCTCGAGATATAAAAAAATATACCAATAGTACCGTTAGACTCGTAATTTCATAAGATTTCTAAATATATTAGTTTTATAATTTTTCGGGTTATAAAAGTTACAGCTATGACCTTTTTATCGTATTTCCATTATTACCGGTAATTGATTAGTCTTTTGCACTATTCATTTTTATTTCATTACAAAATTTTATTATTCTTATAAAGCCTTATATTTTGAGATAAATATTTTATATGTTATAGAAAATTTTGTTTTTCCAAAAATTAGTTCGTTTCGGGTCTTTACGGGATCAGATTCTGCTTAAGACCCGATACTAAAAATAAAATAAATTAATTTAATAATTGAAAAATATTTTAAAAATATCTATATTTTCATAAAATAATTTTTTAGAATTTTTCGGGTTATAAAAATATTATTTATAGCTCATATTCGCGTATTTTGATCATACCGGTAACATAATTGTTAAAATACTAAAATAATTCAAATAATTATTTAATTTTTATTATGAAAATTCTGCTACAATTATTTGGAATAAAATTTCCAATTTTATTTTATTTTAATTTATTTTATTAATAAAGTACTTTTACAACCCATACCTTCAAGTACACCTTACACATATCACTTCCTTTTCACTTCAATCTTTCTACACATAATCCCACAATTCATGGCAGATTTTTTTGCCCATCTTTGCTGCCATTGTCCTTTTATTTAATCATAATTTGACTAAATTAATTATTTTCTACTCCTTCCTAAAGAAGCTACACATACACATTTATTACACAATTTAATTTCAAGTCAAAATTCAACAAAACACACACTTTCTCTCTCTCACAAATCACGTGCAGCCTCCCCCAATTTCTGCCCTTGTTTTATTTTTTTTCTTTTTCATTTAATACCCTCCTCTCTCTCCATTTAATGCCTTTCATTTATTCATTTTCATTCATTTGAAACCCTATCTCTTTTACTCCTTCTTTTCCTCTCTTTTTCCTCTCTTTCTTTCCTCTTTCTCTCTTGTTCTTGCAAGGAACCTTGCTGCCCCTATATTTTTTTGGAGCTCCCACACATATTTCTTGAAGATTTCTTAAGCAAACCTTCTTCTTAAGCTTCCATAAGTGGTATAGGTAAAATGTAATGAAGGTTTCATGCATCAAATGACCTTCCATAAGCTTAAAAGCTTAGGATGATGATGCCAAAAATGAAACTCTCCTTTTCTCTACTTTTATTACCTTGTATTATAATTATTTTCTTGTTTAAAGTTATTATATTTTGTAGATCTAACTTTTTATGGCTTTGATTTTTGTTTATGCCATAGATCTTGTTATTTAAGTTATTATTTTTGTTATTCCTTATGATTTATGCATAGATCTAGCATTCACATGTCTATCTTAGTGATTCATGCATGTAAAACTAGTTTAGAAAACTAGATCTAAAGTTTTGAGTTCATAGATGCATTAGATCTTTGTTTATGTTCATGAACAACTTGCTATAGCTTGATGATGGTAGGAAAGTTGTAGGAAACCCAAGATCTATTTTGTTTTCAACAAAAATCAATTTTGAAAATTCGGATGAAAATGGAACCCTATTTAGAAAAGTGGTTTTTCAACTTTAAAATGTATATTTTTCATTTAAAATGAAGGGCTTAGGGTATAGATACCATGAATGAAAGATTTTGATAAGGAAAGTTTAGATCCATGATGTTTATAGCTTATTACCATGCATTTGTTTTATGTTTATGATCATGTTAATTATAGATCTTAGTTATAAACTCAAACAAAATTGTGGAATTCGTATTTTGGCAAGACCCCCATTTAAAAACTACCTTCCAAGTGTCAAAATGTAAATTTTACTTAAGAAAATGAAGGCTTAATATATGTATATCATCAAGACTTCTTTTTACAATAATCAAAAGTGATTTCCAAAAGTTATTTTCAAAATAAAAATTCTATTTTCGGATTTTGGCCAAGGCCTATTTTAAAAACATGTTTTCCAACTCAAAAATGAAGTTTTTATTTAAGAAATGAAAGGCTCATAAGATATGGTATGTAAGGAATGGATTTTCATGAGCTTAGATAGATTTAATCAAAAGATATACCAAAAATGAATTTTGTAAATTCGGATCCCAACCAAGACCAATTTTTAAAACCCATTTATCAACATCAAAACTCATGTTTTATGTGAAAAATGAAGTATATAGGTAATAGGTATCATTAAGTAGTGATTTTTATAAGTTGAAATGAGTTTTGATGAGATTAATGTATAAAACAAGAAATAGAAGCAAGATGGAAAATTTTAAGTTAGTAGTCAATTTGTGAAATTCGTAATTTTGAATGAAGGCCATAAGAACACCTAGTATTGAAGCTCAAAATGAATGTTTTATGTGTTAAATGAAGTCCTTAAGTAATTGATATAGTGAAGCCTTAAATTTTAATGCATTAAACAAGTTTCCCCAAAGGAATCATGCAAAAAGTGGATTTTCTAAAATTCGGATTTTTGAGTAAATCATATTGGAAAACATATTCGCAAAGTGTAAAATGTAAATTTTTGTGTAAGAATGAAGTCCTTAGTAGTTATACATGGTTGAGCCTTAAATTTCTAAGTATCAAATGATTTTTACTTAAAGGAATCACTCAAAAACTAATTTTTGTAAAATTCGGATTTTGGAATCAACCCCACTTGAAAACATGTTTACAAAGTGCAAAATGGAAATTTTTATGTAGAAATGAAAGTCATAAGTAATAGATATAATGAAGCCTCAATTTTAACAAAAATAATTATATTTTCTTAAGCAATAAATCCCAAACGAATGGAAATGATCAAAGTTAGAAAACTAGATTTTTCATAAGTAAGTGGTTATTATGGTCTTGCAAAATAAAAAGTTATAAAATTTCTTTTTAGCAAAAATCATCAAGATCATACATACATTAAGCTCATCTCATGTCCTTCATGTTAGGAAATCATTCATATTGCATGTATAGCTAAGTTATATAATAAAAACATTACAAACATCTACAAAACTATTTTTCGGAATCGGAAACCGTTACTGATTAAATCTGATCCCTCTGTTCCGAGACCTAAATATTTTCAAAACTTAAAAATAATATTAGAAATAGATAGATCTTTCGAAGTAGATAGAAATCGATATATAATTTGCGAGATTCCGAGTTAAAATGACCAAGTTATGGCCGTTTTAAGTTGGAATTCCCGCTTAGGACGAGAATTACGAATTTGATAGTTTGTATGAGATAGCTTGGACTAGTTAAGTGATGAAATACTTATTAGAGTATTTCTTCCTTTTTAGGTGACTCCAATATGACGATTCCCTACCACCGGATTACTTGTACTAAGAGACCGGTGATCCAATGGCCGAGTGAGTATTACTTCTGATTTCATTTATTGTATGTGATTGTAATAATAGTTGCACTAGGTATTTGGTAAAGATAAAATGGATATGCATGATGGGGACGAATGGGAAAGATGTATGCTTGTTGTTGATATGAGAAATGGAATGTAAGAATATCGAAGCCGAGTGATTAACTATTGCCTGTATAGATGAATTAGAATTGATTGTCTGCGATTATTGACTGATCACTTAAAAGAATTGGTATAATTGATTATTTGGAATTGAAGATGAAATTGAGCTCATTCATACACGATGGGGATAGAGCATTAGCATTTGTCGGTTTATCGTTGTACCTTAAACGATTTTATAGTTTATAGTTGTCCGTAAGCTGAAACGGTCTCGGTCGTACCGCAGGATTCGTTAATCTGCTAACCCGGGATGGAGGGCGCAAGTCCATCCACATATGATTTCCGGCAGGTCATATGTTTGTTGAATTCACGAGTTTGATGCATATCACTTGTCTGACTAATCACTTGATTGTATGATGTGTTATAAATGTAATCCTGGAAGTTTTCACTCACTAAGCTAGTATAGCTTATACCCCTATAGTTGTTTAAATGAACAGGTTATCTCAAGAATGCAAAGTGGGGACTGGATTGGTTGGAGCGGGTATGACTCCCGGGTTCCGGCAAGACATAAGAAAGTTTGAGGTTATTAGCTAGGTTTTCCTATTTGCCTTGTAATAGTTTATGTAGTAGAATCTTTTGATGAATGTAATTGAAGTTAATGAGTTGTATTTGAAGAATAGTGAATTGAATTTCTTTACATTGTTACTCGAGTTATATCAACATGAAATGTATCATTCCGATGTGTCTCCTCTATGTGTTAGACGCCTTGTACATAGTATGGAAGCATTCGCATGACTGAGGTGGTCATTCTTAGGCTTTAGTATTGTGTACGGCGGACTGCCACGTTTAGGGTACCCTTCGGGGCGTGACAATGTCAAACTCTCCTTCAGATCAATTGGTTCCAAGTCAACTATCTTATTTGGATTCGGTACATATTTTCTTAGAACCGATACATGGAAAACATTATATATACCAGACAAATTAGGTGGCAATGCAAGACGGTATGCCAGATTCCCAACTCGTTCCAACATCTCGAATGGTCCAATATATCTAGGACTTAACTTTCCTTTTGTTTGTCTATCATGAAGACTTTTGATTGGACTTGTCTTTAAGTATACATGTTCTCCTTCATTACATTTCAGTTCTCTTCTCTTCAAGTCCGCCCAACTCTTTTGTCTATCTTGCGCTACTTTCATTCTTTGCTTTACTATTGAAACCTTCTCAATTGTTTCCTGAACCAATTTGGTCCAACCAATACTTTCTCCAAGTTATCCCAGAATAATGGTAACCGACACTTTCTACCATATAGGGCTTCATAAGGTGGCATCCCTATGCTTGAATGATAACTGTTATTGTATGCAAATTCCACTAGTGGTAAATGTTGGTCCCAATTTCCTTTGAATTCCATAATACATGCTCTCAACATATCCTCCAACGTCTGAATGGTCCGTTCTGTTTGTCCATCAGTTTGAGGATGATAAGTTGTGCTAAATTTCAATTGAGTTCCCAAAGCTTTTTTTAATCCTTGCCAAAATCTAGAAACAAACCGTGAATCTCAATCTGATACTATACTAACAGGTACACCATGTAATCTCATAATCTCCTTTAAATATATTCGTGCCAATCTTTCTAATGGGTATGTCATGTTAATTGGCAAGAAATGAGCTGATTTCGTGAGTCTATCCACAATAACCCAAACATCATCATGACCCGTACTTGTCATAGGTAATGAGCACACAAAATCCATGGAAATCTGATCCCATTTCCATTCAGGTATTGGCAATGGTTTCAACAACCCACCTGGTTTTTAGTGTTCAGCTTTTATCCTTTGCTATACATTACATTTAGCAACAAATTCTGCAATATCCTTTTTCATTCCTGTCACGCCCCAAAGGGTACCCTAAACGTGACAGTCCACCACACCCGATATTTAAACTTAAGTATGACAATCTTAGTCATCCCATAGGTTTACACATCGAATGTAAGGTGTACTCACACAACTTTTAGGATCACACTTTGATTCGAGTAGTCTTAAGAAAGCATTCATAACATTAAGAATATACATCACAACAAAATAAACAGTTAACTTTACAAAAGCCAAGGGGGCATACCCCCGCCAAAATAATAGGAGTCTACATCGTTTAGCTCCAATTACACATATATGAATTCACATTAAAGAGATTTTCCTAGAAGTCCACGCCTACACTAGGTCCCGACTTCCTCAAAAGCTTTTAATTCCATGTGATAAACCTGCACAAAATATCCTCTCGGAACATCCAAAAATAGGAACGCTGCAACAAAAACTGTTGGGGTATAAGCTAATGCTTAGTGAGATTCATTTTCTTCAAGTAACATGCCCGACCAAGCTAAATATCTATACAAGCAAGTTATAATTAAGCAACCATATGAATGCACAACCATATGAGCAACAAGCATATGACTTTCCGGTAGTCATAAGTGAATGAATTTACGCCCTCCATTCGGGGTTTGGGGTAGTTCATAAGACATGCAACTACAATTCCAAAGTTGGTCCATAAGACATGCAACCATAATCCCAATCTTAAGTGGGGTGGTCCATAAGACATGCAACCACAATCTTTAATGTTGGTCCATAAGTCATGCAACCATAGTTTCATCATTCGAATGGGGTGGTCCATAAGTCATGCAACCCTAGCCCCATTCGTTAAAGACCCGCTGCCTCCCAAGTACACCTTTGTCCCACCAAAGATATACTCGACAATGATATACGACTCACTACGTGAGATGCATGTACAGTTTATTCATATAATCATGACATATTACTTAGATAATTTAAAGGTGACCATACAATTTTCAGACATTCCAAATCTATACTAGCTCATACAAGAATATTACAACAAAGCTTGCCTCGATATACTTATCGTTCATTCATGCCAGTTTAGATCACCATTCAAACACAATTTTATCTTTTCCTAAGTCTAATGCCACTACTACTACAAGCACATCCAAGAGCATAATTAATTGAGAAATGAACTCACTTGTCCATGTAGTGAAAATCCACTAGTCGTAATAGTCCTCGGGAAGTGGTAACCCGTCCTCCAATTCACCTAGTACAAAGAATACCCTCAATGAGTATTCTATGAAGTTCTATTAAACTTAACAATTTTATTTACTAAGTTCGTCAATTTCCGTCTAGGTTGAATCCTTAACTTAAAAAGGTATATCTAACTCATTTTAACTCGGAATTTAGCTTATAATATACCGATTTATACCTACTTCGAAAGAGCTATCCATTTCTAAAGTTAATTCAAACATTTAAGGTCATTTAAGGGTCGGAAACGTACTGTACAGTAGGGTTACGAAAATTCCAGATTTTGAGCCTTTGTGAAAAATTTCCATATCTACTCCATTTAACTACTTAGGCCAATTTATTTTAGTCCTAAGCTTGCGAGGGGATCCTCAAAACAAAATTAAGAGATTACACACTTATCTAATACCAAACATAAAGTTCAAATGAAATTTCTAAGAATCCATATTCATAAAACCAACATTTACAAGTTGAAACTCATTATCTTGTTTTGAGTAATTCCTTTACTAAAACTCACTTAGTTCAATGAAAATAATTTTTCCTATATTATGTATCATCAAAGCATTTCATTTTCAATGTAAAATACTTGTTTTGAGATCAAAAAGAAGGTTTTCACAATTGGTCTTCTCATAATTACGAATTTCCACTTTGAAACTTACAATGAAAACAAGACCTAAATATTGTCTTCTACAAAGCACTTGATTTATGCAATACTTCTTAGGAAAACCCATTCAAACTTATGAAAATCCATTCCTTAAGATATCTATATCAAGAGCCTCTTATATTTTTGTCTAAATCTTCATTTTAAAGTTGATTGATGGGTTTCAAAAATAGGTCTTGGTCTTGATCCGAATTTTCATAAATTTATTTTGGACATATCTCTTGAGAAAATTCATCAAAACTCATGAAAAACAACCCATTACATATTATATCCTAAGAACCCTTCATTTCTTGAATAAAATCCTCATTTGTGAGTTGAAAAACATGTTTTTATTTTGGATCTTTGTCTTGATCCGAAAATACAATTTTTGTTTTTGAAAATAAACTTTAAAAATCAACTTTGATTCTTGCAAGATGAAGCCTTGATGATATACATCCATCAAACCTTCATTTTCTTAACAAAAGCTTCCATTTTAAGACTTGAAAGAGGGTTTTTAAAATAGGGCATTGACAAGTTACGAATTTTTCTTTTTCATTCCAACTTGAATCTAAGATCTACTCAATATATATCCATGAAAGCATAAGAAAAACTTAGTAGTAAGCCTTGAACTCCTAGATCTACACATAAACATAACTAAAGCTTTGTAAAACTCTAGATCTACAAGTTATCACATAAACAAGAAAATAAACAAGCCTTCCATATAACAAAATACTAAGAACAAAAGAGATCATCATCTAGAGGAGTGTTTCACTTCTTGGCATCATCATCCATAGCCTTTTAAGCTTTTGGAATGTCCTTTGATGCATGAAACATCCATGGTATCATCCTAGAACATCTTATAAGAGCTAAAAGAGAAAGATTACCTCAAATAATTGCAAGAAATATATGTGGAAGTGTGAAATGGAAATGGGGGCAGCTTGTTTATGGAGAAGACAAGCCAAGAAGAAGAGAAAAAGAGAGGGAAAAAGAGAGAGAAAAAATGTAGGGTTTACAAATATGAAAGAGGGAAGGAATGAGATGTTACATAGAGTTTAAAGTGAGCTAAATAATTTTTAAAAAAAATTAAAATAGCAGCTGCAAGGGGGGGGTGCTGGCGTGATTTGGAGTGTGGGGAGAGGTGTGTAGTTGAGTTTTAACTTGTATTTTTGAAAGTGTAACAAGTTGCTTCCATTTCTAACTAAAATAGGCTTTAAAAATATCAAATAAATAAATAAAAATAATGAAAAGTGGCTAAATTATGGGGAATGGTCAGCTGCAAGTTTTGGGAAATGGAGTGTAAGAAAAAGCAAAAGAAGACATAATAATGTGTAGTAATGATAATGTATGTGTACTTGAGGTATGTGTTGATAAAGTGACTTTTTGAATAAGAAAATTTATAAATAAATTAAGAAAAAATATTTTTATTAAAGTAGCAGAATTTTTATGATTTAAATAAAATAATCAATTAAATTATTTTTAGAAATTTAACAAAGTTAGTTACCGGTAAGAGTAAAATAAGCTTATATGAGCTATAACTGATATTTTTAGAATCCGAAAAATTCTAAACTTGATATTTTTGAAATCCTTATAAAAATACGAGTCTAAAAATATTAAAGATATATTTTTAATTTTCCGAGCCCCGGGACACGCTTTCCAAAGCAGTATCCAAACGGGTTCGAAATAAGCCGAAATTGAACCGATCTGATATTTTTAATAAATCAAATATTATTACGGACTATTCTAAACACTTCAATTATTTTTCAACTCCTCGATTTGCGAACTCGGGTTTTCGGGATCTAAACTGTAGGGTTTTACTCAAGATTGGTTGACTCAAGGTCTCCGGTAGACTTTCCGGCTTAAGATTTAGGGCTTAGAAAACGGGGGTTTACAATTCCACTCCACCAATATGGACTTTTCAGCTCTTGGTATGTCTTCGTTTCTCCTGGATGTACAGAATATCTAGAATAACGTGCTTCATGCATTAATTCCTTCCTTAAGTTCTCATCATGTGGCACACACAATCTTTTATTCATTCTTAACACCTCTTCTTCATCTACATAAAAATCCTTGTACTTTCCTTGGGATATTCCTTATTTAATCTCTTGGATTTCAACATCCTCTTTCTGAGCTTCCTTAATCCTTTGAATTAAGGTAGGTTCCAAAATTAGATTTCCCAATTCAGCTTTCAAACCTTGCATTGAAAATTCCAAGTTTAATCTCTCAAATTCTTTGATGAGTTCTTTCTGTTTCGTCAATATTGAGGCTACTTCTCCATAACTCTTTCGACTCAATACATCCGCCATAGTGTTCACTTTACCAGGATGGTAATTAATGGTAAGATCATAATCTTTAATCAACTCCAACCATCGTCTTTGTCTCATGTTCAACTCTTTTTGTGTAAATATATACTTCAAACTTTTGTGATCAGTATATATTTCACATTTCTGTCCATACAAGTAGTGACGCCAAATCTTGAGTGCAAACACAATAACTGTTAGTTCTAGATCATGAGTGGGGTAATTCATCTCATGCAGTTTTAATTGTCTAGAAGCATATGCTATTACTTTTCCATTTTGCATTAACACACATCCTAAACCATTTCTGGATGCATCTTTGTAGACAGTATATAGATCCTTATCATTGGGCAGAACCAAGATTGGTGCTGATATTAACCTTTTCTTCAGTTTTGGAAACTTTGTTCACGTTGATCATTCCACTCAAATTTCTCATTCTTCCTGGTCAATTGAGTCAAAGATCTTGCAATTTTTGAGAAATCTTTCACAAATTTCCGATAATATCTTGCCAATCCCAAGAAACTCCTAACTTCCGTAACAGTTTCAGGTCTTTTCCATTCCACAATAGCTTCAACTTTTGCGAGATCAACCGATATTCCTTCTCCAGAAATAATATGTCCAAGGAATGATATACCTCTAAGCCAAAATTCACATTTAGACAATTTGGCATACAACTTATTATCTCTTAATATCTATAACACACTTGTCAAGTTCTCATCATATTGTTCTTCAGTAGACGAATATACAAGTATATTATCTATGAAAACAATCACACAGATATCCAACAAAGGTCTAAAGCTACGATTCATCATATCCATGAAAACTGCAGGTGCATTGGTTAGTCCAAAAGGCATGACCAAAAATTCATAATGACCATACCTAGTTCGAAATGCAGTCTTTGATACATCCTCTGCTTTAATTCGGATTTGATGATATCCTGACTTTAAATCAATTCGAGAAAATACCTTTGCCCCTTGTTGGGTTTTATTATCAGTTTTGCAGCGGGATTTTTTTCTTTAAAATTAAAACCCTAATTCCAGTATCCATGTGTTTTTGATTATATACAAAAACGAAAATAAAAGTTCAAGTTTTAATACCTTTTTCGATTTCAAAAAAACTATTTGATGATACGGATCTATAGATGTTTCCACGTTGCAAATGCCCTCTACGGTATCCACACGAGAATGACCTTGATTTGGATTCTACTCTTGCGTGCTAGCGCAATCTAGAACACTTCTAGATTTGGTTTCGAAGGGGCTCCTAGAGATACGAATTTCTCACACTCTCTCTAGGGTTTCGAAAATTTCTTTTGACAATACATATCATTAACCTAGGAGAGCGTCTTATGTTCTATTTATACTAAAGTCTATTATTCATGCGAATAATAACTTTAGTCCCCTAATCTTATTAGGGATAATAATAAATTATAAAATAATTTACGAAATATAATTTATAAACATAAGAATTATTAATCCGATTGGGAATAATCATTTTATTGTTCTTAACAAATTATAAAATGAAAATATCAAATATTTGGCCTTGGGCAAAAACACTAACAATCTCCCACTTGCACTAGGCTAAATAATTATTTATCAATCTTAACAAATTAAGATTAATAAATGACTTTATCATTCCCATCAGACTTATTTATATCAAGTCCCTGATCCTTTTAGTTCATTCTTTTGTGTGTGACCCTGTAGGTTCACTTAATGTTGGCAGTAGATCAAAAACCCTTTTGACCTACGAGACATAAGCGGCCTCTAGCAAGACATTATGCCTACCCAAATTAAGTGAAGATCGGTGATCCGATTTTACCTTATAGACAGTTAATTATTTAGTCCCTTTGTCACGTGATATCTTATGATTAAACATAAGGTGTGGATCAATACACACTTATATTGTTTAATCACCTATTTCTTGAATCCAGAGTTTGACTGACTTAAACAAATAACATTGATAACTCCTTATCAATTCATTTGAGCACGGCCATGCATATCTCAGTCTTACTCAACAAGGGGCCCAAAAGATATCTCTCTCAATTTAATGAGAGGGACAAATTCCTCATGAACACTCACATTCCTCCACATAACTTATTCCATATCCAATATCAGTCTTATAATCATCTGATTAAAGATGATAAAGAACTGAATTAAAATATGGAGTTTGTTATGTAGGAATCTATGGTGTCATCAGGTCAAAGGACTTAAATAATTACTGTAATGAGAAATACTTATCATATTGATCCATATAGTATTCTCATAATTGGTCATTCCAATACAATGTACTCTTACATGTATCTATGTGCTGAAATGATATCTTATATCCATGATCAGTAAAACATGACCATCATCCAGCCTACATACTAATCTTAATTCATTATTATTCCATATAATGAACGATTAGGGATAATTTAGAATAAAGTTATTTATTCCTTTATGGTTTTACTATTAAAGTCACATACTTTAATGACATAAGGAATAACAAAATTACTCATGGAATTATTTTATCAAGGTTAAAAAGGCCAATAATAAACCTTGAAAAATAGAATGGCTTATAAAGATAATAAATATCCAAATGACATAAAATCCATATGTGCTATGGCACATCACTAGCAATCTCTCACTTGCATTAGCTCTACTCAATCATAAGTCTAATGCCCAGTGCTCTAGTATGACTATCATGTTTAGACTGGGGAAGAGGCTTAGTCAATGGATCTGCAACATTGTCATTTGTGGGTACTCTGCATATCTTAACATCTCCTCTTTCAATGATTTCTCGAATGAGATGGTAACGCCTGAGTATGTGTTTGGATCGCTGGTGTGATCTTGGTTCCTTAGCCTGTGCAATGGCCCCATTATTGTCACAATAAAGGTCCACTGGATTTGCAATGCTAGGAATAACTCCCAATGCACTAATGAACTTCTTGATCCAAACTGCTTCCTTAGCTGCATCCGATGCTGCTATGTACTCAGCCTCCGTAGTAGAATCTGCAACTGTGTCCTGTTTGGAACTCTTCCAGCTTACAGCACCTCCATTCAAACAAAACACATAACCAGATTGCGATCGAAAATCATCTGAATCAGATTGGAAGCTGGCATCTGTGTAACCATTTACTACAAGATCACCTTCCTGACCTCCATATGTCAAAAACACATCCTTAGTCCTTCTTAAGTACTTTAGAATGTTTTTACTGCTATCCAGTGACTTTCACCTGGATCTGATTGGTACCTACTTGTGATGCTTAAAGCATAAGCGACATCTGGTCGAGTGCATAACATGGCATACATGATGGAACCAATAGCTGAGGCGTATGGAATCCTACTCATGCGTTCCCGTTCTTCTTTTGAAGTGGGACATTGAGTCTTACTCAATTTAATTCCATGTGATACTGGCAGAAATCCTCTTTTGGAATTCTCCATACTAAACCTTTTTAGTACCTTGTCAATGTATGCACTCTGACTTAGGCTAATTATCCTTCTAGATCTATCTCTATAGATCTTGATGCCTAGAATATAGGCAGCCTCACCTAAGTCCTTCATTGAGAAACAATTTCCTAACCATGTTTTGACCTTTTGTAATGTAGGAATATCATTTCCAATGAGCAATATGTCGTCTACGTAAAGCACCAAGAAAACTACTACGCTCCCACTAACTCTCTTGTAAACGCAAGGTTCATCTTCATTCTTGATAAAATCAAACTCTTTGATTGCTTCATCAAAACGAAGATTCCAACTTCGAGATGCTTGCTTCAATCCATAAATGGACCTTTGAAGCTTACATACCTTATGTGAATTCCTCGAATTAACAAATCCCTCGGGTTGTGTCATATACACATCCTCAATGAGGTTTCCATTCAAGAAGGCTGTCTTGACATCCATTTGCCATATCTCATAGTCATAATATGCAGCTATGGCAAGAAGAATTCTCACAGACTTAAGCATGACTACAGGTGAAAAGGTTTCATCATAGTCTATACCATGAGTTTGTTTAAAACCTTTTGCAACTAGTCGTGCTTTGTAGGTATGCACATTGCCATCCATGTCAGTTTTCTTCTTAAAAACCCATTTACATCCAATAGTTTTCACACCATCGGGTGGATCAATCAAAGTCCATACTTGATTGTCATACATGGATTGCATTTCAGATCTCATGGCTAATAACCATTTCTCAGAGTCGGGGCCCATCATTGCTTCCTGGTATGATGTGGGCTCATCTTGGTCTATGAGCATCACATCGCGATTGTCAGTAACGAGAAATCCATATCTCTCAGGCTCGTGACGAATCCTACCAGTCCTACGTGGGCCTTCAGTTAGTGGTTCAGGCTCAGCAACTAATTGCGAGTCTGATTGAACATCTATCATGGGTTCTATGCTAGTCTGTGGTTCTCGAACTTCTTCGAGTTGAATCGTACTCCCACTGATTCCTTTAGAGACAAATTCTCTTTCTAGAAAATGACCATTACGAGCAACAAACACTTTGTTCTCAGATTGGTTGTAGAAGTAGTATCCTTTTGTCTCTTTAGGATATCCCACAAAGAAGCATTTGTCAGATTTAGCTGCTAGCTTATCAGACACCTGTCGTTTAACATAAGCATCACAGCCCCATATCTTTAGAAAAGACAAACTAGGACATTTCCCATTCCATAACTCGTATGGTGTCTTTTCAACCGATTTTGATGGAACCCTGTTCAATATAAACGCAGCAGTTTCTAAGGCATATCCCCAAAAGGATATTGGAAGATCTGTCTGACTCATCATTGATCGAACCATATCTAATAAAGTTCGATTTCTCCTTTCAGAAACACCATTCCATTGTGGTGTTCCTGGAGGAGTCAATTGTGAGATTATCCCACAATCCTTAAGATAATCAGAGAAATCTTGGCTTAAATATTCACCTCGATCTGATCGAAGCGTTTTTATATTTTTGCCAAGTTGATTTTGTACTTCATTTTTGAACATTTTGAACTTTTCAAATGATTCGGATTTATGCCTCATTAGGTATACATATCCATACCTACTAAAGTCATCTGTAAAAGTAATGAAGTACAAGTAACCTCCTCTAGCAGGTGAACTTAATGGTCCACATACATCGGTATGTATTAGGCTCAGTAAGTCATTAGCTCTCTCACTTTGTCCTGTGAAAGGAGCCTTTGTCATCTTTCCCATCAAACAAGATTCGCATGATTCATATGATTCAAAATCAAATGAATCTAAAAGCCCATCTTGATGAAGCTTTGATACGCGTTTCTCATTAATGTGGCCTAAACGACAATGCCAGAAGTAAGTTGGATTCAAACTGTTAGATTTGAACCTTTTGGTATTAATGTTATAAATGGACTTATGATCAGATTCATCAAAGTTTAGAATATAGAGACCATTCATCAAATGAGCAATACCATAAAAGATGTCTCCACGATAGATGGAGATTGTATTATTCTCAATAATAAATCTAAAACCATCCTTGTCCAAACATGAAACTGAAATAATGTTACTGCTCATAGCAGGCACATAATAACAATTATTTAAAATCAGAATAAGTCCAGAAGGCAAAGTTAATTCAAAATTTCCCACAGCTAATGCAGCAACCCTTGCTCCATTTGCTACACGTAGGTCCACTTCACCTTTAGCCAACTTTCTACTTTGGTAGACCCTGCACATTTACACAAATGTGAGACCCACATCCAGTATCTAATACCCATGATGTAGAAGTAGATAGATTGACTTGTATAACATAAATACCTGAAGCAGTAGTCTCACTACCCTTCTTCTTTCTTAGATCTTCCAAATAGAGCTTGCAGTTCCTCTTCCAATGACCCGGTTCATTGCAGAAGAAACAAACCCCTTCCTTGGGTGGCTTGGCCTAAGTTGAGGCTTAGGCCTTTTTGCTTTGGTATTGTAAACCCCGGTATACTTAATAGTCAAGGAACCCAGGGAGTTGGAAGCGAAACCCTAATCCGGTCCAGTTGAGTCTAGTGAGTGAAGCCTAAGAACCCTAAATCCGGCTTTCCTTTGGTTTTATAATAAAATAAATATTATGAAGTAAATGAATTTGAATTATTGTTTAAAAGTACATTCTAAACCTTTGAAAGTTTTAAGTTCGGGAATTTTTCAATTCTGGGCCTTCCTGAGCCCAATTACGGAAAAGCGTGCCCCGGACCACGGATTCAGAAAAATATTCCGGAATATTCATTAGAATCGTAATTTTATAAGTATTCCAAAAATATCAATTTCGTAATTTTCCAAGCTATAAAAATTACAGTTATAGCTTTTCCCGTGTTTTCGGAACAACCGGTAAAGTAGATGTCTTGTCTACTATTTACAAGTACAACCTACACTACACACTACCCATACCCTATTCTTACATCCTTACAACTACTCATTTTAATTTTCTTTTCCAAGAAATTTTGTCTCTTAAATAATTATCACATTTATTACATTTAATTTACTAAATTACAAATTTCAATTTTTCAAGACACACAACACACACACATGCTAGATGGCCGACGCCCCCCCTTGTTTTTCCTTCCCATTTGATTTATTTTTGAAAATTTTATTCATTAATAAACCCTAATACCTTCATATATAAACATATTTCTCTCTCTCTCTCTTCATTTCTTCTTGTTTCAAATTGTGAAAAAGAGAAAACCCTCCCATTTTTTCCTTTTGTGCCGTGAACTCCCCTCCCTCTCCCTCTCACAACTTCAACTTACTTTCTTCTCTTTTCCACTTCAAGACTCCATTGGTAGGTTGATTTTAGGCTTTGTTCATCCTAAATCTTGTTATGGCAAGATCATTCTTGTGTGTTTTCTCATCAAAATCCCAATGAGCATAAGCAAGGGATACGAAAACACTACTACAAGAATCTCAAGCCATCTCAAGAAGTGGATCTAGCCTTTGAATGAGTTTTTGTTGGAATATCCACTTGTTCATGCATGTAAAGTAGAGATCTTGCACACATATTGTTGTTCATGCCATGAGATCCATGATTTATGCATCATACTTAGTAGATCTAAAGTTTAGATACCCACATTGTCATTTACATGTATGGTCATAGAGTTATTTTTATTTTCATGCATTGATGATCACAAAAATGTAGTCTTGTATATGTATAGAGATGTTAGATAGTGGATAATCATATATAGAAGGCAAGAACATTGAAAAAGGAAGGACTTTGTCAAATATGAAAGGTTGAAATTCGGATGAAATGGAAACCCTACCTTGAAAACCACCAAAATCATTTTTAAACTCATATTTCATAAGAAAAATGAAGGGTATGTGTAATAGGTATATTGAAGGAATTATTTTTATAAGTTTAGATGAGTTTAGGCATGATAGGAATGTAAAACAAGTAGTGGAATTAGAATGAGAAATGTTGGAATGTTGATCAATAGTTAAAATTCGTAACTTAAGTTCATGCCTATAAGAACACTTGGTATTTAAGTCTAAATTGGATGTTTTATAAGCTAAATGAAGTCCTTAGATAATATACACATTGGAGCTTCAATTTTTAATGTATTAGATAAGTTTTCCCTTAAGAAAAATGCAAGAAAATGAAATTTAGAAAATTCGGATTTTTACAAAAAGCTAGTTCAAAGACATGTTTACCAAATGAAAAATGGGAAATTTTATGCATGAATGGAGGCCATGATTAATATAGACTTTGAGAACTTATTTTTAGTTAAATAATAAGTGAATTACAAGATTAAAAGCCAAAGAAACCCTAAGGAGTATAATGTGGAAAAATAGCTTCTTAGAAATAATCTTTATGAGAATTTCCCAACACTTAAGAGTTCATATGAGTTTATTATCACAAAAGTTATTATGACCATGCATATATTAAGTTCATCACATGGCATTCATATTAGTAATTCATTCCCATATCATTCATGCATGAATCATCAACAAGGAACATTTCTTATCAAAAGCAAAACAAATTTTTGGGATTGGAACACTTGCGGAACAGATCTGATCCCACTGTTCCGTGACCTTGCTATTTTCAAAACTTGGATTTAATATTAGAAATAGATAGATCTTTCGAAGTAGATAGAGATCGATATAAAATTTGCGAAATTCCGAGTTAAAATCCAAGTTATGGTCGTTTTAAGTCGGAACTTCCGCAAATAGTGAGAAATCCGAATTCATATAGTTTAGATGTATAGCTTGATTTAGTTACATAATGAGAGTCTCATTAGGATTATTCTTGCTTGGTAGGTGATCCCGAGCAGGACGACACTCTACCTTCCGACTATTACTACTAGGAAGATTGGCGTCCAATGGCCGAGTGAGTTTTACTTCCACTCTCAATTAATGAATGTGATTGTAACGTAGTGGCACTAGTGGTGTAGGCAAAGATAAAAAGAAATTGTATATGCATGATGGGGTATATGGGAATTATATATGTTGTTTGCTGCTGATATGTGAATTGGAACGTAAGGAATATCGAAACCGGGTGTTAAGCTATTGACTGATTAGTTAATATCCTATGATGATTGTCTGCAAACACTTGTTGGTCACTTGAAAGAATTGAATTAACGAATATTCGGTTTCAAATGTAAATTGAATTCATTCATATCACGATGGGGTTGGAGCATTTGCATTGGTTGGTTTTTCGTGACCCATAAAACGAATGTGTGGTTAATCGTGATCCATAAAATGAATGTGTGGTTAATCGTGATCCATAAAACGAACTTTTAATCAGTTGACCGTGAGCTTAAATGGCGTCGTACCGCAGGATTCGTTAATCTGCTAACTCGAGATGGAGGGCGCAAGTCCATCCACATATGATTTCCGGCTGGTCATATGTTTGTTGATCACATTTGTATGGTGCATACACTTGCTTGAATAATCACTTGTTTGAATGATTGTATTTAATTGTGTTATGGAAGTTATTACTCACTAAGCTAGTTAGCTTACGCCCCCATAGTTTTTATCTATTGCAGCACGAATTTATATGGCTTAGGCCGAGGTAAGCCACAGCACAGGTACCGGAGATAGGAGTTTCCCATAGAAGTTTAATCCATTTCTTTTTGTATAGACTTCCATTAGAAACTAAGGACTCTGGGTGACTGTAATGGACTTGTTATTATTCTGCGGGGGAATGCCCCTTAGATTTTGTAAACTATAATTATGCGTTTTGATTTATTATCTATGGCCATTGAATGCCACGCTAAACTGCTTAACTCCATTTGTCGAAGTATTCTATTGTCGTAAAGGAACGCTTTACATCTAATTAAGACTCCCGAAGGGCTCGGGTAGAAAACTCGAGAGTCTTACTTAGTATGTGGCGGGCTGTTACGTTTAGAATACCCTACGGGGCATGACAGGTATGACCTTTTGCTTTACCCTTGCCTCTACCATTGGCATTTCTCTTTTTACCTTGTCCCTTTTGAACCATCAGAACATTATTATTTGTTTTAACATTTTGTTCTACACTCTTAAGCATCCCATGCAACTCCATGATAGACACATCCATTTTGTGTATGTTGTAGTTCATCACAAACTGGTCATAGCTAGGAGGCAAAGAGCCTAGGATCAAATCTGTAGCCATCTCCCTAGAAACTAGAGAGCCAAGCTTCTCAAGTCTATCAATATAGCTCTTCATCTTGAGTACATATGTACTCATAGAGCTATCTGGAGCCATTTTACAAGAAATTAGGTCTTTGGTGACTGCAAATCTCTCATGTTTTGCCTGTTCTTGGAACATTTCCTTTAGGTGTACGATCATATCGTACGCCTCCATGTCTTCCATTTGCTTTTGAAGCTCAAGTTCCATGGTGGCAAGCATAATGTAGGTCACATCCAATGAATCTTCCTTATGCTTACTAAAAGCATTTCTTTCAGCTCTTGGAGCATCAGGAGCAGGTTCATCAGGGATTGCCTCATCAATCACATACAACTTCCTCTCGTGCTTAAGAACAATTCTTAAGTTATGATACCAATCAAGGAAGTTTTTACTATTTAGCTTATCCTTTTCAAGAATTGATCGTAAGGTTGTATTGTTGGTTGCCATGATCTACATATAGAGGTATACAAAGTTAATTATCTTTATTTAAGCCATTTTCATAGTCCCACTAATTTTTTTTTATCAAATTAATAACCCTTTAGTATTAATTTGGAAACCATTAAAAAAAGTTTCTTAGTGGGTCAAGATCCATATTTCACTAAACCCTAAGTCAGCTATGGCATGACACCCAAAATTTAGTTATTTAGGTAGGAAACCCTTTCCAATTACATCAAATGTAACTCTCGTTATGGGATTGACATCACATGTCCTGGCCTACTAATCCCATCTAATGCCATAGGCCCAAAACCGTTTTGATAGCCTATTTAAGTCTAACCATTACGACATGTGGATAGCACCATTATTCACCTTGTGTGACTAGGATAGTCTATTGCACCCTGCTTTGGCAGAACCTATAATTATACTATCTAAGTCTTGACAAGTGTCGAACTATGGAAGGCATTTTTATGACTTAATATTATTTGAGGGATTTAAAAGGGTGATATTTTATCTTATTATCACATGTAAAGGATATTAAGTATATGGTTGTAAACATGGTATCACATACATGTCAGCATATTATCATGTTATGCATAATATAAAAACGTGTCATAGCATGGCCCTTAATCTATATTGATCTTCATAAGCCAATATGAAGACCAATAGCACGATCTTAAGGTAAAGATCCATCAACATGGATCTGAGTTGAAAAACTCCTTGTATCTTCATTAAGGCTCTCACTTCTCCATCATCAAGGATTGGGAAAGGTCTTCATTACATCTTCATGTCTTCCATTACAATAATGAAAAAGATACCAAAATCCTACTACAACTAGTAAAATTAAATTACAATAAACAAAACGACACACAGGTAGTATTTATAAAATTACAACCATGAAATGAATAAATAGAACTTGGCATTCAGATAAGTCTTAGGGGCCATGCTATACACCATACATATAACTTAAGCACTCACAAGAACATGTAACATAAAACACTTCAAAAGTGCATTAAGTGTAATTAAGTCGTATACTTTAAAGGGTTCAAGGGGACAATGCCCCCTTGCGGGGGTCAGGGGGCAGCGCTGTAAACCCCCAAAAATTTTCATAATTCATAGAAAATAATTCTAAAAGTTAAAAATTAAAATCCCAAAAATCGACTCAAGTTAAAACTAATTTCTAGATCAAGACAAACACCAGAAACGAAACCCTAAAACGCGAACCAAGTTAAAACTTAAATCTAAAATAAAGATAAAAAATGAGATTCCTTAATTTGAGAAATTGGGAACCCTAAAAAACAAATTAGAAAAATCCAACTATCGATTGAAACAATATTCAAATCACCTAACCGTTTCCTAACACGCAAACCAAGACAATATATCTAAGTAATGATCAAAAACAAAATCTTAAAACCCTCGATAAATTTCAGAATCAAAAATTCCAATTTTCGTCAAAAGTCAAACTGAGTCAACTCATAATCCTAGACTCGGTTAAACGATCATAAGAACTAAAAGCTATTAAATAATCACAAATAAAATAAGATAAACCATAGATGTCGAGATAAAAATATAAAACGATCAAAATTCAAAAATTATACGATCTTACGAATATCTCGACGAAACCGGAAGTCAAACCGGAACCTTAAAGTCAACAAAGTCTATAATGAACCCTAGTGTTTAAGATCCGGCAATCCCGTGTTTTCAAACCCTAGAAAACGAAATTAAGCCAATAGCTTAAAATAGTTCGTAATAATATAGGGTAACATAAAAATATCATATTCGTGAATTTCGAGTGTCCCTCGGACTCAAACGGGATCAGTGCTCGAAAAGCGTGTCTCGGAGCTCCGAATATAAAAAATATTCCGTTTATACCAATAGACTCATAAAAATACAAGGATTCCAAAAATATCACTTATAGAATTTTTCGGTAGCTAAAAATTATAAATATCGCATTATTACGCGTATTTTTATTACTACAGATACTTTAATTGTCTAGTCTACTATTCATAGTATTTTTCTATTATTCATTACTATTTCACTATCTCTACTTTTTCTTACACCTATTTCTTACTACCTACATACATATTTTCTTACTTTTTATAGTTCCAAGACACTTTTATCAAATCATACCTTACATATTAATTATTTTCTTACAAAATTCACTCAAAAATCAACTCATTCCCCTCCTACATACATCAGGGCCGACGCCTCTCTCCCTCTTACAATAATTTATTTTTCTTTTTCAATTTATTTTATTACATCCAAAATTCACTCCAAAAATTCTATAAATACCCCATTCCTCTTTCATTCTTTCACACAATTCATTTCACTACCAAAACTCTCTCAAAATCTCTCCACAAATCTTCTCTTCAAGAATTCTCTCTACCAAAACTCTCTCAAACCAATTCCTCACAAAAATCATCCCTCATACATAAACTATCTACCACATATCACTACTCACATAATACCCATTCCACCTACCATCTTCATACCACTTACACACTTTAGGTAAATATTTCTTCCAACTATTATTCACTCATGTCATATAACTTAACATGACCATGGTGTTGTTTTGAGACTCATGTGAGTAGTAAAAGCAACAACATGTTCATGTTTTGTTCTTGTACATAAGCTTCCTATTTTATTATGTTGTTATTATTATTGTTATTATTGTATTATAATATTATGTATACTATGTATATATATTTATTTAGATTATATAAGCTCATTTGTTATTTATTTACTTTCAAGTTATGCAATTTATTTATGTCATGTAATTATTAAGACTAGTCTTTTTAGTCTTAGAATTGTCCATTTCAAGTCAAAACAATCTTTTGTTTATTTTCTTTAAATCTTTCGGGACTAATCCAATCTTAGTCCCGGGATGCCTTGATGAAGCTAAGGCTCCAATACTTAATTGGGATACCTTGATGAAGCTAAGGTTCCCAATACTTGATATTTTATTTTCTTTCTTATTATTTGTTTATAGTACTTTCTTATATTCTTATTATTTTATATGCTCATGATACTTGCATCTACATAATGGCAATGTCTCAACTAATCAAAAAGTGAAATTTCATTTTATTAAAGGAACTCAAAACTAGATTTTCTATTATGTGATTTATCACAAGGTTATTATCAACAATATAAAACTAAAGTAATACAAGCTTTCTCAAAGTTTTCTTAAATAACAAAGATAATTTACTAAGGAAACATAAGGAATAAATATGTTCTTTGTATAATGTGGTAACCTAAGTTTTAGTAAAATAGTTTGTTAAATATTAAAAGCTTACAAAAGCTTAAGATTTTAAACTCTTTAACTTCATAACAAAACTAAGGAAACAAACTAGTTTTCAAAGATAAGATGAATTTAATCCATAAAGTTAAAACCCATTTAGGAAAACAATGATTTTCAAATTCCTAAAAGAGAAACTATTTTCAAAGAATATAAATCAAATTAGAAACAAATGATGTTATTAATAAAAATGATCCTTTTCAAAAGAAATGAAATGACAAGTTTTAGAAAGCAAACGCTTATATTTTAGAAATGAATATAAGAAGACAAGACTCATTTTCTAAAATCATCCTAAATACAAAATTATGAAAAAAGGTTTTCATCAACTTAATATACTTTTGATAAAATTGATCTTTTATCACTAGAAGTAAAATTTATGAAAAACTAAGGTTAAAAGAAGATTTATTTGTCCTTGGAAAAGAATGAAGAAAACAAAATAAGAATATACTCATTAATAACAACCCAGGAAAATATAAAATTTCTTTAAATACTTGAAAAGAAATTTTCAAAGTTAAAGTTTAAATAAATTGTTTTATGAAATAAATTGTTGAGACACTACCATTAGGATTTTTGCATATAAAATGAGCTTACCTATATATTCACAATTGTTTATCAAATATATATTTATATACTTATATTGTTACAAAAGGATTTTCTTTATAATGAAGTTGAGTTAGAAAATGGATTTGCAAAAGTTTAGAAATAATTCGTTTTAAATCTGTACCCAATGTTTTTGGAACCCAAATGACCTTATATGACAAAGATAACCTTAGAAATGGATAGATCTTTTCGAATAGGTAGAAAACGGTATATTATATGCAAAATTCCGAGTCAAAATGAGCTAGTTATGGCCATTTTAAGTTGGAATTTCCTCTTATACGATTTTACCGCGATTTTAAGAAAAGAGTAGAATCTCCAAGAATAGAAATTTCATGAAAGACTTATCCTGGGTATTTCTTTTGTCTAGGTGACGAAAGATACAAGATCACCCTACCCGAGGATTACTACGACTAAGATCGCAAAATGGACGAGTGAGTTATTCCTCTTAATTTTGTTACCTTGTTTGTGCTTGTAAAGTAGTAGCATTAGTATACTAAGAAAAGATAGAAATGGATATATATATATATATACTGGGGATTCGGGATTATGTATATATACGTGATTCTATGTTTATGCGTGAAAGGAGAATTGAAAATATCGCAACTTCGAACTGTTTGTTTAAATAATTTTGTTGCTTACTTGTATGCTTGTTTATTGTTTGCTAAATTGATTGATCGACCCTAATAAACCTTATTAAGGTTTTCCTTAAGAAAAATAAAACGCTCACGTATAGCATCCATTGAGTCACATCTATTTCGGAAGGCTGCTACTCCTACACATAGAGTTGGATTGGCCGTGATCGTGCGGTGCCACGGGCTATGTTCCTTCATGGAGAATCCAAATCGCTCAGGGAAAGCGACTCTAGGTTCGGAGCCAAGCCAACCGAACGCTGTGGGTGAGGACCTGGGGACTAGCAGTAGAAAATCGAGGACCTTCGACCCCGATTCCCTAACTTTTGATACGGAAGGATAAATCCGTTCTATGTATGGTTTCCGGATAACTATATATATTTGCGTAAGCATGTAATTGTTGCATTGCATGCATAGCATATGTGTGAAAATATAAATAAACTTGTTTGAAAATATGGTGCGAATGAAAAGGAGTATCTCACTAAGCTAGTTGTAGCTTATACCCCTATAGATCTTGTTGAAATAGGTATACTCGTGGATTAAATTTGAGGATCATGACATTAAGGAAGTCATGGATGGATGATTAAGGAAATGGAATCATACGATGAAGAAATTTTGTGTAAGGTGCTTTATATGTAATTGTAAGCTCCTAGATTTTTCGATAATATTAGCAAACCCTAAGAACCGGAAGTTGAAATGAAACCCAAAAGTTAACCTAGTTATACGATTAGTCTAGTGGATCTAGATCCGGCACTCCTGTGTTCTTAAACCCTAGAAAACGAAATTGAAATAATTGTGGAAATGGTTCGTAATAATAGGGAAGCCTAAAAATATCATATTGAATTTTTCTAGTGTCCTTCGGATCCGATCGGGATCAGTTTTCAAAACCGTGCCCCGGAGCACCGGATAGCAAAAATATTCCGACAACACCAATAGATTCGTAAAAATATAAGGTTTTCAAAAATATCAGTTTTAGAATTTTTCGGTAACTAAAAATAACAGATATAGGCTTTTACGCGTATTTTCTTTACTACCGGTATTTTAATTGTCTAGTCTACTATTCATAGTACTTTTCTACTATTCATTACTATTCACCTATCTCTACTTTTTCTTACACACTCACCAATACCTATACCTTACAATTTACCTTCCCATACAACTTTAATCACATCACACTTTACACATTACTTCTTTTATTACAAAACAAACAAAAAAATCAATTTTCTCCCCCCCATACAAGCAAAACCGGCGCCTCCTCTCCCCCATCTCACAATTTATTTTCTTTTCCATTTTATTTAATTACATCTAATTTCCACTCCAAAAATCTATAAATACCCCCTTCCTCTTCCATTCTTTCACACAACAAAAATTCAACTACTCCACAAAATTCCTCTCCCAACATTTCTCAAGTTCTCTCTCTTTTCCTTAGAAAATCCATTCCCACATAATACTACAACCCATTCTTTTCTTCTTCAACCAACACATAAACTTTAGGTAAAACTTCTCTTATTACTCATCATGTTCATAAACTTAACATGAGTTTAGTGTATGTTTCTTAGACTCATTGAGTTAAAGAAGCAACAATTTATTCATGTTTTGTTTTTGTTCATGTTCTATTCTTTTCTTTATGTATGATGTTGTTATTGTTATTATTTGTTTCTAACCTAACTTAATAAGTATTATGTATATTATGTATATATATTTATTTAGAGCATATAAGCTCACTTGTTATTTATTTATTTTCAAGTCTTGCAATTTATTTATTTACTTGTTTTATGCAATATTAAGACTAGTCTTTCTAGTCTTAGACTTGTCCATATCAAGTCAAAACAATTTTATTTCTTTGCTTTTCTTTTCTTTGAGGACTAGTCCATTCTTAGTCCCGGGATACCTTGATGAAGCTAAGGTTCCCAATACTTGACTTTACTTTTATGCTCTTATTATTTATGTTGTTTTTATATTTTTCATGTCATATCTCATTCGCATGAATATGTTGTTATTGTCTCAATCATAATAGAAATGAGTTTTCTTAAAATAAGAATAAGAACTCTTTTTAAATATAAATTTTGTCACATAAGAAGTTATTTTCCTTAAAGGTTTGAAATTTATCTTAAACAAATATTTTCTAAAGATAGTAACAATATATGGTTTTTACCAAGAAATACATAAAGTAAAGTTAATATAAATTCTTTTCAAATAAATAAGAAAGTTTCTTTAGACTTAAACAAAGGATTTCTTAGATTCAATTGTCAAAGTTTTCCACCAACACTAAAGTCTAAGATAAGTTTTTCAAAATAACTTATAAGATGATTTCTTTTAAAAGTGGAACTAACCATAAAGTATTTAGAAAGACTTTGTTTTCCAAACGCTAGAAATAATTTATGGAAATCTTGAAAGATTAAAATAACTTTTGAAGGAATGGAGTTAAAAGGAGGAAATACTCATTTATGATAACTTAGGAAATTTTTCAAAAATAAAATTCTTTTCAAGCCTTAAGCTTATCTCACTTTCAAGACATTTGTTTTACAAAACCATTGTTGAGACAACACCAAATTCATGCATATAGTATGAGTTATACATATATGTATATACATATATTCAAGGGATTTTTCAATCATACTATATCTATATTTTTGTACAAAAGCCCTTGAGTGAAGTAAAGTTTGAAAACTCTAGTTTTGAAGTTTGGAAAATTCGTATCAAATCTGTACGCTTCTATTCCGAGACCTAAATAACTTCTTTTGATGAAAATAACCTTAGAAATAGATAGATCTTTTCGAGTAGGTAGAAATCGGTATATAATATGCGAAATTCCGAGTTAAAATGAGCAAGTTATGGCCATTTTAAGTTGGAATTTCCATTCCATACGATTTTTACGAATTCTTTAAGATAGAAGTATAGAACTTGAATAGATCTTGGATGAAATACTCATGTTGGGTATTTCTTTTGTTTAGGTGTCGAGGATCACGATCTTGTCTTCCCCGAGGATTACTTCGACTCCTAGAGCGCTATGGACGAGTGAGTTTCCTTTACGCTTATGTATTCGCGCATGTGCTTGTAGAATAGAGCACTAGATGTTAGGAAAAATAAAATTGATATGCATGTGGGATATTATGGGAATTATGTATGTGATTCGTGTGTGCGATCAATGAACGATAAGTATATCGGAACCCGATTTGTGATATATGTGTTCCATGTATGTATTGTTATGTGTGCAAATATTGTTTGATCGCTTTAAATGATTTAATGTCATATTGAAATCCCATAAATAAATTGCTCATGCATATCACTTAGAATATCATTTCGAAGTTTTGCTACTACTCCTCAGCGTGGGACCGGAAAGGTAAGCTGCCTAGCTACATCTTGAGGGTTAGGACGTACGGGGAATACGGCCTCAAGGTGTAGCCGAGCCGGATCGATCGCTTTGGGCATGGAAGGCCCGGGGACTAGTAGTACGGTTCGTTGGAACCCCAAGACGGCGCAAACTTGAGGAGGTTGTTCGGGACCCAGTTCAAAGCATTCCCTAACCACCGATGGAGGGGTAAATCCATCAAACATACGAAACCGGATAGTCGTATGTAATGTTTGATCATATGATTGTTGCATTCATATGCTTGATTAATAAACTTGTTTGATTGTTGTTATGAGTACTATTGCGTAAGGAATATCTCACTAAGCTAGTCATGCTTATACTCCTATAGACTTTTGATATTGCAGGTTATCTTTTGCACCCGAGACCACCTTGATTTCCCGGGTAGAATCCTTATTTTTGAGAAGCTTTTGGAGGCAATCTATTTTGAAGTTATAGAGTAGATTTCTTCTAAAATCTTCTAGCTTTAGTTATGTTATATTTAGAACCATGTTATTATGAATTATCGGGGAATGCCCCTTAGAAGCTGTAAGACTTTTATTTCAATGAATATATATGTAAGTGTTATTTTGCATGTTCCGCTGCCAATGTCTTAAAATGCATTACTCCACCGGTCTCCCTTTGTTGTGAATGTACGCCTTGTACCGATATGGAAGCTTTCGAGTGACTGAGGTAGTCATTCTTAAGTTTTAATATTGCGTACGGCGGGCTGTCACAGTTTAGGGTACCCGCTGGGGCGTGACAGTTTAAGTTGGTATCAGAGCATCAAGATTAGGGAAAGAAACAGTAGGTTAGAAATAGAAGTCTTAAGAATAGGATAAGTTTAAGATTAAGCGATAAGAGTTTTTGGAAGAATCCTAGAATTATAGGAAGTGGGAATTTATGAAACACATGTTTTATGACCATGCCTAAGATATATAGATGGCCCTAGAACTAGTTTATACACTTAAGAAGAATACGAGGTTTTCTAAACTATTTTGAGCCTCAACCCTCGTAAGTCGAAAATGGAATTAACTAACTTTTGTTATTGAAACTAAAAGAAAAAAAAAGACAAAAAATAAAAAAAAATATGTTTACATAAAAGACTATACAATCAACCTTAGGTAACGCCGGAAACGAACCAAGCGGGTGTCATCAACGGACCAAAGGCAAGGATATTCGTTCAAGAAACCGGAAGTGGAAGAAGGCGAAACCAACCCCAGATTCCCTCAAGTCTCAACAAAAGGATCGAGAACAGAAGTAAGGAGCCATGATGAGAAGAAGACGTCGTATTCACCCAAGAAGCAACGCCTTAGTATTAAATCACAACTAATTAAAAGATGTAGTTAAGTTTTTAACAAATAAAAGTAACCTAATGATTTCCTGATAATGAGATTCCTTTGTTTTAGTTTTATTATATTATTTCTCTTTTTGTGATTAACATGCATGATTGTGATTTCTTACTTTGTAATTTCTTTGAATTATATTTAAATTTCATAATTTCTTATTAAACTCCTATCAATCCCTATTTTGTCAATTTATTTCCTTAAGTTTTGTACCTTGATTTAAATTTCTAGTCTTTATATTTGAGATTTTCGTGATTTCCGTAAACGTTAGCATAGAGTGTAAACTAGAAACTAAAATCTAAGCGATTAAACAGCCGTCCAAGAAGACGTAGGAATAGAGAACAACGAGATTCCAACAACGTACCAGCTGAACAAGGAATACCTCCGCGTAACCAACCGAAAATAACCCTGCTCCTGCCCCGAACCAGCAAAACGACTTTGCAGCTGCCATTGGACAAATGAACCAGTTATTAGCTATTTTGATTCAGCAACAAAACCAAAATAACCCCGCTCCTGCTCCACCTCAGAATGCTCCTGAAGCTACGGTAGAAGCACCCGGCGAACAGTCACATGCTGCACCATTTCCACCACCACCACCGCCAAGATCACATCAAAACTTGCTCGCCAATTTCATCAAAAGTAATACCTACTTTGATGGAACCTTCGGAAAACCAGCTGAGGCTGAAGATTGGTTGGCTCAGATTGAGAGATCGTTTGATGGATATGAAGTACCCTACCACTTAAGAGTCAGTTTTGGGACATTCATGTTGAAGTTTAATGCCCGAATATGGTGGGAATCGAAGAAGCGAGAATTGCCTGCTCAGTTACTTAGGATATGTTCCGAGAAGAGTTCTTGGAGAACTACTTTCCAGGGAGTCTCAGAGTTCGGTACAGTGCTAAGTTCTTTAACATTACTCAAAAAGGGAGAACCATCGAGCAGTACGAAACCGAATTCAGTCGCTTGTTGCAATATGCTCCTGACTCCTATAAGCACAGCGAGGAGTTAAAGAGACAAGTTTTCTTGAATGGGTTAGACGAAGACTTAAAGATCCGCTTGGTGGAGTTTGATGTTAAAAGTTTTAAGGGGTTAGTGGAAAAGGCTCGAATTATAGAAGAGGCTAAAAAGATGAAAACAAAAGCTCCGGAGAAGAAAGTGTTTGTGTTCGGAAGGAAGCCATATGAAGGACCAAATTCTGGGTTCAAAAATAAGAGGTTTAAGACCTTTGGAAGTTTCAAAGGAAGTGGAAGCAATCAGAGGGAGGTGACCAAGGTAGATGTCACATGCTGGAAATGCCGAGGGAAGCATTATCCAAAGTCTTGCCCACAATTGCAAAACAAGTGTTTCTTTTGTGGCAGCCCAGACCATAAAATCTTGGAGTGTCCCAAGAAGAATACCAGTGTCTGCTATGTGTGCAAGCAGCCAGGGCACTTTGCAAATGAATGCCCAAAGAGGAAAAATGCTCTTGTGAGGTCATCCAACACCTCGGGAGGATCCGCCCTTGTCAGAACCAACAATGGCAATGGAAATGGGAACCGCTCTGGCACCTCGATGCATGGAATGAGAGTTTACAACTTGGAGGGCCAGTGGATGTGCGAGGAAGCAGATGATGAGGAGGAAGAATGTGAGTTTGCTGCCTTGGAGGGAGACGAAGGCTTTGACCATGGACTCGTTGCAGGTTAGCCTTAACCTTAAGCTTTCGTTTTGTTTATAGTATCTTTTTACGCTATTAATCTGTCGCAATAGAAGCCCTATACCTCTTTAGCCTAAAGCTTTAGAAAAAGCATAGTATGGTTAGTAATTAGTGCGTGTTAAAACGCAGGAAGTATACGAGTAGCTAGCGAGACCGCTTATGCCTTGTTTGATACCGGAGCCACCCATTCGTTTATCACCCCCAACCTTGCTAAGAAGAGTGGATTACCTATAGTCACTACCGCTACCAGCTTCAAGATAAAGACACCCACGGGTAGCATCGTAACCACCCAAGAGATGTTGAAGGAATACCCTTTAGAGATCCAAGGTCACCAAACGACAAGTGTTTTGATCGTGTTGGATATGAATAAGTATGAAGTAATTCTTGGAATGAGTTGGTTGACCCATGTTAATGCCACGGTAGAATGTCGAGAGAAGAAGGTGAATTTTAAGGATGTATATGGGAAGGATATTGAGTTTAAAGGAGAATCCACGGTCGTAAGGAGGCAAGGATTAAGTTCGCTTGAGTTAGTGACGGATGAGGAGGAGATTGACCAACAAGTCAATGCTATAGAAGAAGAAGATGAAGGACCAAAGGTGGAGGATATACCCATAGTCAATGAGTTTCCTGACGTTTTTCCTAAGGAATTACCTGGATTGCCACCAAAGAGGGAGATCGATTTTGAGATTAGCTTGATGCCAAATACCGAGCCGATATCAAAAGCTCCATACCGCATGGCACCAGTAGAGTTGAAGGAACTCAAGAAGCAATTACAAGAGCTTCTGGATCAAGGATTTATACGCCCAAATGTATCACCATGGGGAGCACCAGTTTTGTTCGTTAAGAAAAAGGATGGATCCATGAGGTTATGTGTCGATTACCGGGAGTTGAATAAGGTTACAATCAAGAATAAGTATCCATTACCCCGGATTGATGATCTCTTTGATCAGTTACAAGGAGCTAGCGTGTTTTCACGCATCGACTTGAGATCTGGATATCATCAGTTAAGAGTAAGGCCGGAGGATGCACCAAAGACTGCTTTTCGAACTCGATATGGACATTATGAGTTCTTAGTAATG